>VWYP01009330.1:448976-537740 GCA_013400435.1 Pycnonotus jocosus
CTGCAACTTAGAAATCACCTTCCTCCAGCCAAGGTCAGAAGTTGGGAGGCTACAGATGTGTTTCTCAAGCTTTGGAGTCGCAGTGGAAGTACCTCAAGGAGCAGAGTTTGCCTTTTCATCCCCTCGATGCCAGAACAGTGTAACACAGCCCAGCCCAGAGATGCACCTCCCCTGCTAGTGTGGTAAAGAATGCAGTAAGCACTGGAGACCTATTGGCTCCAGCTGGCAAAGCAAAAGTCACTGCCAAACAGTGCAGGCCCAAAGAGGAGAAAGCACCTCCAGAAAGAAAACCTTTTGTATTTGAGATAGTTCCATTCTCCCAGATAAAAGAACACTTGTTGTGCTTGGTTCCCTCCCTCCTTCCCGCCTGCCCCATGTGAATTTCCCATCAGACTTGTGTTGCAATTCCCTCCTTTCACACAGAGAAAACAGCTTATGAAAGTGACCAACAGCTGCTTGCAATGGATAATTCACGGTGGGTGGCCTTCATGTGAAAAACCACCTCAAGCCCCTCAAGGTACTCGTCTTACTCTGCTTCAAGCACTCCTTTTGTTTCATGAAGTGCAAAGAACACATTATTAGTGTTCATTTGTTCAATCTCTCATGCATCCCCACACTGTGGATATTGCAAGAGTTCATTAGAGGCCACTAGCACAAGAGAACACAGAAAAAAAAAAAAAAACAAACACCACAGCAACTACAGAACCACTTTTTATAGACTGCCTCTTCCCACTGCTGCTGTGTGCACAGAATTGGTATTCACCATATTCCTCTTGCAGCAGGCATAAGGAGACAAGTCACACCAGCAGCCCAGAATGCTGCCTTTGGGCAGATTCCCTCTCACGCCCTCATAACTTGCTTATCTCACTACACAGAGCCATTTCTTACACGTTTCTGTGGGGGTCACAGGAACCTCAACTCACAAGGCAGAAACTCATTTTAGACAATCTTAGAAAGCTGAAAAACTCCCTACTAGCAGGCAGTGGCTGAAATTCTGCTCTATTTTTTTTCCTTTGTTTTTGGTGTTTGTTTTCCCCTCATTGTGCAAGGACAAGCAAGGGCTAGATCCAACAGCTTCTAACAGGAATGGTGCAACAACCACAACATGATGTCTCTGCAGGGATCTAACATGCAAGTAATTATGTCCCTTTGAATACGCCCTCCAGTGAGGATCAGATAGCACAGCAATTAACTTTCCCCCCCTCATTTTTTCACTGTAGTTGAGTATTTTCCTACACACTTCCAGGGAGCATCATACAGCAAGGAAACACAGGACTCAAAGTTGCAGGTGTGAGAGGGCAGGCATCTCCTGGTGGAGCAAACAATCATTTAAAGCCCCACTTTTAAAGTCAGGCTAATCTGTGTTGCCTGCTTCACACACATAACTTCTTTTATTAGAGGTGCTTAGGACAGGCCATTTACACTGCACTGCTTTCGATTAGGGCACACACTGTCCCACAGAGCCTACTTTCCCACAGATGAACCAGCATCCTCAAGGGAATAACAAACACAGCACCACTAGGAAGTTATTTTACTCAGTACATTTGTGACAGGATGTATATGGCTGCATTGTGCCTCTCTGCTTGGAAAATAACCACCTAAAATCAGGTTATTCATCACTCAAGTGATTTTAATTTTCCATCCATCCTCCCAGATGTATTTCCATTTGTTTGTGTGTTTTGCTGTTGCTTGCCTTTTTTTTTTTTTTTTGGTTGTTGCTGTTTTGTTTTCCCTCATTTGTTGTCATTCTTCCCTTACTTGCAGCAGCCAACTGCTGGACATTCAAAATCCCTCATGAAGTCACTAAGTAATGTCACCACTTACTGTTTTCCACCTGCAGTCCCATCATCACTAATTACAGCTTCCATAAATTAGTTCATTGGTGACATCTAAATGAAGCCATTTACAAATTGCAGCAATGCCGAGCAGCCCAGCTCCCTGGTACTGGTAATGACTGCATACAGACTTCATCAGGCAGCACAGGAGGGATGATGTGCTGCATGTGCTGTTCTTACTGTCCAGCCATGACAGCACAGATTTAATTTTATCTCCTCCATATAGGTTTTGCCTGTGCTGCTCAAAGCAGAGAACATGTGCTTATACTGCCAGTGCTCCCTGCACTTACAAACGAAGGGAAGAGGGGAAAAGCATCTGGAAACTGGAGAGTTTCAGTTTCTTGAAAAAGCATTTATCCCCTCTGTTCATAAGCACAGAAACTGGGGTTTTACCAGCCTTGCTTAAACTCAATGGTCACCATTACAACATCAAAATGTGTTGAAGGATAAAAGCACTGCTCAAGATATAAACTATTGTTCTGTGACTAGAAAGAACAGCAGGTGGAGAAAAACTGTCTGTGGCCACCCTGTGAGATTTGTCACAGAACTGGGGGTCTTTGGGGGCTTCAATCACTGCAGACTTATTTAAGCAGCCATCAAGATGCAAGAAGAGGTTCAAGTTGCCAAATAAATTGTATCCAGACACATGTCAAAGTACTTCCTTCTATAAGCCACTCAATGAAGTCACTGTATTCCTCAATATTCCTCACATGACACATGGAAGAGAGGCACCCACCCTGCACCATTGTGGGGCAAACATGCTCAGGCCACTCAACCCACCCGACTTCTAAGCACAAAAGTCAGTGTCAACTGCACAGCTTGGGGAATAGAACTACCTGGCATCACAAAGGCCAGTTAATGTTCAGCAGACATTTGGGGAAGTTTTGCCCCCAGCCACCTGATGTTCTGTTTTGACCCTGCTGCAGAAGTGCAAACTTGCATTTCTGCTGGTGGGGCACCTGGGACCAGGGAGTCCTTGCACTCTGGTTGCAGAAGCCTCCAGTACCATATTCCCAGCCAGCAATTTGTGTGAAATGAAAGCATGTCTTACACTGCTGGACTAGCAAGCACAAAACAATCCACTGTAGTTTTTCCCCTGAAAGCCACTGTTAATTTGATAAGCATTTGCTCCTTTAAACCTGCCCTCCACAGCCCACAAAACAGAATAATCAGCAGGCAGTCCTTCTGGGAATGCCCACACCACAGACCTTCAGTGAAAGTGTGGTATAAAGAATAAGGGAAGAAAATTTAAGAAACTACTAGTTTTGCCATGGATGCTGTTCCAAGAATTTGAAGTAAGGTGCTTTTTGTAAAGAACCCTTCCAAGCACATTGATTGCTTCTTGCTTGCAGAAAATCCCAAGTTAGGGCTCCCATTGATTTATGTCACTTTTAAAAGCCTAGTTCTCTTGAGTTATTCCACTATATTTCAAGCCAAGCAATTAATTATTGTTTTTTTTTAAAAAAAAAAAACAACTTTTCAGTGCATGAAAACTTTTTGGTACAACACACAGCATTATAGAAATGAGTATCTCAGAAAGATGCTAAGCATTCATATGCCAACATATTTCGCAGATTGAACTGCTCTGATATTAGCAGCCTTTGTAGCACATGTGCACATAATTACAACTCGTCTGGAACATTTTGTCACTTCAGTGGTGTTTGGATGTCTAGCACAAAAGACTTGCTGGCAGTCATTTTGAAAGCACATCCTAGTCACCTGTCCCATAAGCACTTTGGGTGTAGAGATAACCCAGATAAGAGGGAGATGTTTGATCACATATATACAAGAACATCATTTTTTCCCATTCAGTTAAAATTTCATAGAAAAGAAGAATTAAAGGCAATATATTTTAGTAGCTGAAATACTCCTGCTTGCATGTGCTGGTAGCCTGGAGGAAACCTGCAGCTCTCTGTAATGGTTTGGCTGCCATTCTCGCCATCACCATCTGCAAAATTTTTCCCTACTAAACATCCCAGTCTGTATCTTTATTTAAATACTACAAGAAGCTTTTTCCACTCCTTTAAACTGTGCCTAAATCACCACCAGCAGCACAAAGTAGAAGTACTCTCACCTTTTTCAAAAGCACTCCTTAAGGTTTTTTTGCCAGGCATGTTCTTCCCAAGAGGTCAGTTATGAGGACTTGGGCATAAAAGACAGCAGCATGCTTAGTCAAAAGTGGCCCAGACTGGACTGGCACAAAGGAAACAATGCTGTTCTGATGAGGCTTCAGTCCAGTCCTGCCATATGCTGCAGGTTTCCTTGGGTTGCTGGAGCATTTTTTCGTGCTTACTTTGGGGTGAAGCCAAAAGCTACAGTAACCCACGGATGTTGCCAAAAAAGAGGAGGGGTCTACCCACATAGGCCTCCTGGATAAAGGTGGAGCTCAGGACATAGGGAGGTGTACAGCTCCACACCTGCCCTGCACAGGGACTGTGGGCACAGGAGAAAATAACCCCCCAAAACCTCCACAGTCTCTTCACATCCACCCCAACTAAGCAATTCCCTGTATCTCACACACCATGGGCAGCTCCCATGGCACCACAGCACAGCTCCAGACTTATTTGCAGAGCCAACCCCAAATGCTCCACTGAAGGGTGAAGCAAGGGCAAGACAGGCTGCGATGGCAGCTGCTGCTGCCCCATTTTACATCAAACACAGTTTTCCTGCTAACCTACAGCAACAAAAAAAGGTCTAATTCCTTTCCTAAAGCAGCCAGCAAGTGGTAGACAACCGCAAGAAGCACATACCTGTTTTACTTCAAAGTGGAACATCCAAGTTACTCCTTCACAGCCAAAGCACCAAGCCAATATTCTTTGTTTTCACAGGTCCTCAGAGCCTTTTCCTGAGCTCCTCCCCCCTGCTTGTGTGAACAAGGTCTGCATTTCACTGGTGGAGCTCACTAAACCTAATTACCCCAAGACGTTTGACACTGGTAGGGGTGATTTTATGGCCCTTACCAACACCAAAGCACCTGGGAACCCAAAGCTCACCAAGGCTTAAAACTTCAAACCATCCCTAAGTTTAAAATCACAAAGCTTACCTTTTTCACTGACTATGGTATGATTTGAGACAAGTGTCAAAAATCTCATACCTAGAAATGCTTCCTCAGACCATGATTTTCATGTTTCCCAGCTAAATAGCTAAAAACCTCTAGCATTTTCTCATGGTGGGGGGAAGGCTTTTTTACTTAAATAAAACCCCAAAACAACAAAGCAACCAACCAACCAAAACAGCAAAATACCAAACCAAACCCAACAAACAAAAATACAAACAACCCCAAACAAAGTTTAAAAAACCCTAACCTGGCTGAATATCACCTCTGTTTAAGAATTCTCAAGGATTTTCTAAAATTTGCCTTAAATATTTGTATTTTTAAAGCTTCCCTTTGCAGCTACAGTATCTAGAAACATGTCTCCTGTTTACTTGCTTATTTTGAGTGCCTCATTGCTCCACAGGGAACCCTGCAGTTGTAGGACTCCAACAGTCTTTCAGAAATCAGCAAGCACCATGACAGTGTGAGAATGAGAACTGACAAGACTGCAGATCTGTCATTGCAATAACAGGTTTTTCCTCTGTGATTGCAATAAAATTCATGAAGTTACATGAGGGATGAACTTAATTGCTGTATTTTAATTTGCTCCTTAAAAATAAGCCTGGACATTTGGTTGTATGTAGACGTAGGGGCTAGATATATCCCTGGGACAGGATTGCTGCTCTTTTCCATCAATGCTGCATGACCAACGAAACCTGTTGAGCACAGGACAGCTCTTTCCACAAGAGAACTTCACCTACCCTGGTTTTGCCCATTCCCTCAAGCTTCTCTGAGGGTTCTGATGAATTTCTCTGGGGAATTTTGATTTTGCAGTTTAAATAACTTCACTCTTGGAGGCCTGTGCTGGAGGCAAACCCATGTACCCCCAGGAGCAGAAGAAAATCTGCTCCAACACCTCAGTCTTTGAGTATAAAAGCTCTGTCTTTGTTCCAAGCACTGGCAAACACAACTCTCTGCCCAGACACATGACTGTGACCTGTGGCAAATGTTCTCTTTGGCAACTGTATGCAAATATAAAAGGACACAATTAATGCACCCTTCCTTCCAATCACATAAAATACATATTTATTTGTTTTCTGCTTTGGATTCAGGTTTCATGCTGAGAAGGGTGACAAAAGGACAGACAGGCTTTGAGGTGATGGCCTCCTCTCTGTGAACAAGGGGAAAGTCTCTTGCAAAGAACAAATTCTGGCAGCATAACTTTGTGTTCAGTTATGCTGGAGTACTTTTCCTTGCCTGCTTTCCTTGAGCTCTTCAGCCAAGGTGATGTCACCTCTGGGAAAACACATCAACTTTCCCAGGTCAAGACTGTTTTGTCAGTGATGCTAACTGTAAGTGATCTTTCTCTCTTTATCTTGACCCATGAGTCTATTTTTCACTTTATTTCCCTACCTCTCCACCTGCCCCTGCTTTTGGAGAGGGGAGGGGACTGAGTGTCCAAGTGAGTACCTGGCAGCTGATCACTGCCAACTTGTCACACTGGCATCACAACGACAGTGCTGTAGAGAGAGGATTCAGAAGGAGCTCTCTTGCTTTGGAAAAGATAAACAAAAACTAGTCTAAGAAAAAGTCTGTGACTAAATCTGAATATTCACCAACTGCAAGCCTTTCTCAGGGACATTTATGCTTGTGGCCCCACTGCAGCCTTGCTGGGTCTACTTGCAAGGAGGTCAGCATCCCTTTTCTTTTACATCTGTTTGGTGGAGTCTCACATGCAGCCTAGTTTATCACCTTATTCTAAATTCCAGGACTGTGGAATAAAAATCATTTGCTGTTAGTCAACAAAAGCTGTCTTTTCTCTCTCTCTATTGATTACTCCTGAATAATCAATTGACATTTGGCACAGTCTTATTTATAATAATTCAAGTCAGCAGCAACATAATTTAGAAACTGGCTACTAGGCATGTGTTGGTAATGAATCGAATCCATGGATAATTCAAATTCATAGACTAAAAAATTACATTTAAATAATATTAAAGTTGTGACAACCTGACAAAATACCACAAATTCAATGTGAAAACTTTTCCTCCCTCCATGGCTGAGGGGAAAGCCCGGAGAAGACTTGAGAAAGGACTGGCATTCACTGCCTCCCCCATGATCCTGCATCTTTGAGTTCATACCTAATTGACCACTTTTGTGATCAGCTGAACTGAGTCCCTGGTCCTTCTTCACACACTTCCAGTGATGTCATTTTATCCCATAGGAGGGAACAGATGAATATTTTTACACAACAGATTGGCTGACCCAGTACAAAGTCAATAGAGTGTGGTGTGCAAACCTCCCCTAGTTTTGTGGATTATGAAGCTGTTGCATGGAAGCAGGAGAGACCTGAGCCATTCTCTGCTGGACATTGAACTTCCACTTACACCTTACATGCCCTGTCACAACCCCAGAAACTGCCTTTTTCTCCTCGTTGCACCCTGCAACAAATTTTACTCTGAATAGAATCTGAATGGAGGTCTGCCCTTAAACCTACAAGAAGAGACACTTGGAAATTATAGGTAACTTCAAGCTGAATAAATTAATGATGGTTAACCTACTCATTTTCACATAGGATTAAAAAGCCACAGAAACCCACCAGGTTTGGCTGGGCATGCCTGCAGCCAGTCCAAGAAGGACAGGTATTCCTGGGAAGCATGTGATGAGGTGCTTTGTGCAGAATGTGTTATCGGCACATGAGTTTTAGAAGTGCACAGTCCACAAACATATCTTCTGTGAAATAACTGGGTTTCCCTGAAGAATGTTCTCCCAGTAGTCTTCAATCAACTTTTTCCCCGTGGAGGGTCAGTCAGAGACTTCAGGCTCAATGCAAATCCTCTCCTCACAGTAATAGAACCAACGCTGGAATTTCAAACTCACAGCACCATCATATCCCTACCTCCCCTATTAAGACTGAACTACAGAGAGAAACATGTTAAATTAATTATTAGAGAGCTTATGCATTCAGCAGTAGGTTCATAAAGGCATGAACTTCATGGTGACTTACTTTATACGTGTCTATATAAAATACCACCAAAAAACCCCAGAGAAAGCTCATTGCTGTGTGCTGGATTGCAAACACTATGGGGTTTGCAGTGGAATTTCAATTATGGGAAAATGCACTGTCAAGCCCTCGTTCAAACCCTTAATTACCAGCACTTAAACACCACATACTATTGAAGGAAACTATAATTCACTTTGAAAAGGACCTGTTTTATACCTATAATTAAATTAATCATAATTAATTCCAGCAGCTACTGCTATAACTATTGAAGGAGAGAAATATTAAAGAAATGCACTGTCAGGGATTGCTTACACTGTTATGATGAAAAAATAAGAGCTCTGTTCCATGTTTCCATTCAGTTCTGCATCCAGATACTTAGCAAAAAACACCAAACTCTTTATCTTCATTTCATTCTTGTTTCTTACGTGGCCTTATCTCCAGCCAAAGCTGCATCCATATCTTGGACATTTACTAGACAACTTTTCTAAGATCTAGCCTTTACTGTCTGCCTGGTGAGTTCATCTTTTGCTGGAGCTATTCCCTATCCCTTACTGCCAATTCCAAATGCTGCCAAGGGATGATCTTTTCAGCTTGTTGTTTGAAGCAACATCATTCCCCCTTCAGCACCCTTCAGCTGGAGCCCTAATCCCATGCATAAGAGCCTTTCCCTGTGCCTGAGGGCCCTTTGCCCTCTTTTGTGGCAGAATTTCTTTCCCTGAATGTGGGAAATTGCAACTTTCCCTCCACCTACTGCTGCCTTGCTGCTTCTGCTTCAATCTTCTGTGTATTCTTGCCATTCCCTCTGCAGTACCTGAGCAGCACCAGAAAAGGCTAACTGCAAGGAAAACCCAGGCAGAAAGAAGCTCTCAGGGAGCAGCAATCAAGGATGGGGGCAGGTTGTCAGCAAAAAGAGGGTGGAGAGAAGTCACACTTTCTTCTCTTTCTTTAATCAAAATGACAGACATACTGAAAGGCAGAGAAGTATTCCCCTATAAACTCTGGGTTGTAGTGACAGTATGGTGCATTAACAGATTACAGCATTTTAGCGTAGAGTACTGTTAAACAGTAGGAGACTTTTCAAGCACCAGTGTCAGTATCGTGTAATCTTTTAAGTAATAAGCTATTAAAAGAATACGGGGCACATCACATTTCTTGACTTGCACAGTTTGCTCATTGGCTTTTATACATGTCTGTTTTCTTATTCCACTGTCAGAATACATCAAGTTGCTTTTATTCCTTCCTTTGACAGGGCTGGCTTGTTTTTAGGTTTTTGTTCAAAAGGCAACTCCTTTTAGGTGTATGGGTTCATATCTCTCAATAGCTTTCAAACAAATCCAAGTCTCCGGGGCTTTTGGAACATCTCTGGCCGGCAGAGCTGCCTACATTGTTTCTTCTTCCTTGTAGCTCTATGCATTGCTTCTCTGGCTTCATCTGCAGTGAGGCCAAAATCTTTGTTCTCTCATAATTTCCAAGTGCTCTGTCTGCTCTGTGAATGGGCTCCCTTTGAAAACGTGTCTGAATTTTTAGCAAGGTTAAAGAAAGGACATTTGGCACTTTAAGACCATCTTGCAGAGCAAACTTGAGCAAACTGTCCTTGTTTGAAGATGTGATTACTCATTAATGTCAAATTAAAGATGTGCTGAGATCCTTCACTTGATCAAGGCTTCAATTGCCTGTTCTGAGCTCTCCTGAGAAGGAGATCCAACCTGAAGTTCCTGTCAGAGCTCTTCCCTGTTTCACTAGTGGAAGGATTATTAAAATTGACAGAGAAAACCACGAGCAAAACTGCTCTTGTAATTCAAAGGAGAACTTGTCTCAAATCTCCCATTTGTCCCACTGTCTCCATCTTCTTGTTTCCACAATCTTCTGCCCTCTTCAATCACTTATTTTGCATATGCTTAAACTCATCTGTTTCAACAGTGTTTGTTGAAAAGATTGGGGGTAGCCCCATATTTTTGTTCCCTCAAGCTTTTATTTCTTTTATTCCTTCTGCTGCGACAATTTTAAGTCAAAAACACTCTAATTTCAGAACAAGATGATTTTCAAATTTGTTACAACTCAGAAATACATTGCTAAAAGTAAATGTTCTGTACAAAACTGTTACCCTCCAGAAAGCTTTTCTATCCACAAACACAGCGCTAATCCCACTCAGAAATCTGCAGAAGCATGCAAAAAAAGTCTTTTTTTATATATATAAATTATTCTTCTAGAATGCTCTCCTGACTGTTTCATGTTGAAACTTCTTTTTCTGTTGCAGTTATTATTGCCACATCTTGAACAGACCCTGCAAGCAAGAGCCTCAATGTTGATTACGAAAAAAATCCTTTAGGAAGCACATTTGGTCATTTCTACTGGTCTCTCCAAGACTTTCTCTGTGTGAACATAGCCCAACCTGACTCAAGACACCCCACAGGTATTTGTACAAACCAATGAGTGAACTCTGTGGGTAAAGAAACATATCTTGCAACATTTATTTGCACTTTCCTCCAAAGGCTTTGAAAGAGAGAGATCCAGTAGGAGGTAATATATCAAGATGAAGAGCATCAGTTAGCAAGGTGTGAGGTCTGTGACTTCCCAAGGAGCTGTGCACGTACAGGTGAGAGATTTCACGCTATCTGATGTGGCTACTGCTGGCAGAAATAAAAAATTTCCTTATAATCTTTCCCAACAGCTCAGCAGGAGAGAGTTGATCTTATGCTGCTGCTTTTGAAGACAAACCTTTGAAATAAAACAATGCAGACACCGGACAAACTGGTAGAGTGACAATCACCTCTCCTAAAGTGAACATTTATCATCACTGTTGAGCAGGTCCACTCTTACCCACTGCTAGGAGGAATGAAGGGAGGCATAAAATGATCACACCTACTGTTGACTGCCAAGGTCCAGAGGCAGTTTGCCTGTGGGATGCTGTGTGTGACACATTTTGTGTTCTGCTTTTAGCCTTGTGTCACACTTCCCAATGACAAGGCAGGGTTCCTTTTCAGCTGGCAGTAGCCACAAAGGTTTGCATCTCCCGCAGGGATGGTTCCCCAGATTTCAGCACAACTATTCTGCTTCCCACGAGGAGTGACCTTGGCCTGTCATTACTGGAAATGGTGTCTTGAGAGATCCATTGGGGCAGGTACCACATCCACAAAGGCAGTGGCTGACCTATTCTACAATGTCACTTTGATTTTAAAAGTACTATTAACCTTCCACCTGGACTTTTTGTTCTGTTAACTTAGAGAATTCACACATACCCTTAAAAGCTGTAATGAGCTGATGGCAGTGATTAATTATCTACAGGAGTTCTGTAATATATGAATATATATGATATCTTACTTATCAGGGAAAAAAAACACTTCTTTAAACTCCATGATCAATCAACCAAAAAGACACTGGATTTGTTGACAGTGCCAGATGCACTTAAGATGAGAGCATTTTTAGCTGGTGAAGAGACTGCTGTTTTAAAGAAATTATTTACAGAAGACATGATGTTTCCAGTTCTATTCTATCCCTGTTCCTGCTCTAAATACATTCAGCAAGCAGCCTGATTATAATTAGCACATCAAACACTGAAAGAGTAGGATTTTTGCCACAAATGGGAGAATCATTTACTTACTTGACATTTATATGAAGGCTCCAGTGTCCAGTAAAACTTTGGGTTGTTTTGATGGCTTCTCTAATTTAGGTGTATATACAAGGCATCACACTAGACCTCCAAAGGGACCAGGGTTCTGATTAGGTGGTAGAGCAGTCTGGAGCCTACAAAGAACCTCTGAGTTCAGATTTCCTAAGACACCTGCCGACCAAAGTCACAAAAAAATCAGATTTAAATGTTTTCACCTTAAAACTTGTCATCCCTGCTGGTTTTGACAGGGGTAGGGTTAATTTTCTTCACAGTGACTAGTATGGGGCTGTGATTTGGAGCTGTGCTGAAAACAGTGTAAATAATATGGAGATGGTTCTGTTGTTGCTGAGCAGTGTTCACACAATGTCAAGGCCTTTTCTGCTTCTTGTACAGACACTCTGGCAAGAAGTCTTGGGGTGCATGGGAAACTGGGAGGAGGCACAGCCAGGACAGCTGACCCCAACTGAGCCAAGGGATATTGCAGACCATACAGCATCATGCTCAGTAGATAAGGAGTGGGGAAGAACAAGAAGAAGAAAATGAGGTACATTTGGAGTGATGGCATTTTTCTTCCCAAGTCACCATTATGTGTGATGGGGCCCTGCTCTCCTGGGGATGACTGAACACCTGCCTGCCCGTGGGAAGCTGTGAAATAATTCCTTCTTTTGCTTTGCTTGTGTGTGTGTGTGTGTTTTGCTCTGCCTATTAAACTATTGTTATCTCAACCCACAAGTTTCCTGACTTTTACTCTCCTGATTCTCTCCCTAGTCCCTCTGGTCAGGGAGTAACCAGCTGCATGGCACCTATTTGCTGTCTGAGGTTAAACCAAGACGCGTTTCAAGATTTGAGTCTTTCATTACATTCCTCCTTTGAAAACCTGGTGAATAGGGTAACATTTGTTTTCTTCTTTTTATTTTGTTTAAAAGGTGGTGTTTTCAGTGGTACATTTCAATAGTAAAAATAGCTTTGAAGCACCTGTTCTGAAATACCCTATTTATTTTGTTTTTCCAGGTGTGAACTAAGAGCTGATGGAAAGCAAAGGGTTTGTCTTTTGCCAGATAAGTGAGCTCCAGGATTGAGGTTTTGTCTGAGTGACTCTTAAAATTTACATTTTATTTTGCTTTGCATCTGTCCATGATATGTGAAACACTCTGGTCTCATCAGTCCATTCCTCTTTTCTCTCCTTTATCCACTGATGAAACATAGACACACTATTTTAAAACAGTGAAGTCCAGGGAAAAAAGAGAAGAGGAGTCTGCAGTGTGAGGGAGCTGCTATTTGCAAAAAGTTTAATTCCTGGCTAGTCCAGTGCAGCAGGTAAAATGACCAATGAAGGAAAAGGACTGCTCAGCTATTCTCTGTAGAACACATTATGCTTTGGGTGCTGACAATCCTTGCAGAGCCTGCAAACAGCAACAACCTGTGTGGTAACCTCAGTGTCATCTCCCTTTGTCTTGTGCCAGAGTGGCAGGACACCCTGCTCAGAGCAGCCCTGGAGAAGGTTTAACTCCTGCCTTTCTTTGTGACCTTGGAAAGGTTATCTACGCCTTCAGCTAATACAGCTCTAAGGTGGAAATTTTTAATTGTACTCAGGGGACTTAATTTTCAGGTGGTTTGAGAGAGATTTGGATTCCAAACTGCCTTAGCACATACAAAAACCAGCTCAGATCCATAAGTAGTCCTGTTAAACAGATTCCCATCAGATTGAAAATGGGGTATCTGCCCAAGGAGCTATTTTTTCTGAGTTAGTTATTTTATCTCAGAGTTCATTGTTATAGAGAGCTGTGCTACAGGCTGGCTCAAGCTGCCTGGGTGCTTCACCACCACCAGGTAGGTCCCTGCACCTCTGTTTGTCCTTCCCATGCCATGTGCTCACCCACACTTCCTCTGTTGTATCCACCCAGACAGGATGTTTGCTAGACCCTCCTCAGGTCAGTGCTGCTTAGTAAAACTAAGCATAGAAAATACAGCTACTTTCATGGTGGGTCAGTGAGATGAACTGGGTCAGTGCCATGTGTGATGGATGCCAAGGCAGGTAAAGAAATGAATGGATAAGAGCTGGGATAGGGAAATCTTCCTGTTGGGAAAACCATCACAACATCAACTCGGATACCTCAGAGAAGGTTGTCTCTGGTCTGCAAACCTCTTTGATGCACTTTCTTCTCAAATTTGTTCACACTGGGCATAACTCAAAGGTCCTTGTGGTAAGTCACCTTCAGCTGGGGTCTCCACCTGTGCAGTCAAACAAACAGACTCACCTGTAGAGAGGAGGAAGAGCTCATGGCAGAACCAAGAAGGGGGCCAAAACGGATGTGTGTGTTTTGAAACCTCATTAATTCAGGGCATTTTATGACAGTGTAATTAGCACCAGAGGCTAAGAGGAGTGGCAAAATACATTTATCTCAACAAAGGTGGATAAAACCTGTAATTCTCACCTGAATTATGGTTTTCAAAACCCTCTCTAAGGAGACAGATGTTATGCCAGACATCACAGTTATAGATTTCATTCTTCTTGAAAATAACAAATAGCTAATTAGTTATGGGTACTTCTTGCATAACAAACAATTTTATTGCAGGGAGAAGTTTTGATAATAAACAATTTCTTTGCTCTGAGGCTAACCCTTTGCCCCTCTGGGTGCATTTCCAAATGCACAGTGATCACAAATCACAGCTATGGCAGGGGTAAAGTCAGTGCAAAGCTGTCATTTGTTGAGAATATATTGTATATGAGAATCAGGGAGCACTTGCAGAAACTGATGCAGAATTTGATTAAAGCAGTAAACAAAGCAGATCCCTAAAGGGGTGAGACAAATCCACAGACAACATGTGAATGGTGCACTCTCTAAGAATCATAGAGGAATGAGGTCTTACCAATATGCAGGGATACCACCTTAAATATGCCTAATGTAGGATCTCTATCCTATTCTTCCATAAACACACACATGCACAAAGTCATGGCTACCAGCAGCTAATGACAGATTTGTTAATTAACAGCATGAGGCAAAGCCAAGGTTGATGTTCTAATAAACAGGTCATTAACTTTGGTAATGACCAATTTGGGAAGATGATTGCTCTTACAAACTGTATTCCATGGCTTATGAAATGCAGCAGTGCAAGTCTGAAATACATCTGGCAGCCGAGACATTTAACAGAGCAGTTGGTCTGAAGCACTATCCATTCCCTGGGAAGTTATCATCCCCATTTTTCACCAGACACATCATGTCACCAGGAATCAGACTAGATGTGTTTCAAGTTACAGCAATTAAAATCCATACAGATGTAAAAATGAAATAAAAACCAGCTTTGAGACAACTGGCTATCTTTGCCAAGGTTGTTCAGAAAAGGTGCTTGGTGTTTGTGACTGCTTTTCCCTGGCTTTTTGAGACTGTTCTGCTGCCATTTAATTCAGACTTTTCACTCTAGTTTTCTATGAGGACAAAGGATACACCTGTCCAAGGGACTCAGCTACTCCAAGGAGAGAAGTCTTCATCAGTAGCCTGTCACTGTCAGGGATTTGTTTCCCCCCTGCAGAGTAAGGCAGGGTAGTAACGAATGTAAGGGCTGGGATGAATAGTCAAGTTACCTAAAACAGCCACAGGGTTTGAAACATTAACCTGATTTCCCATGACACAAAAGAAAGGAAAGCACCTGCAGTTTCACTGTGCTGCAAAGCAAGCCCCAAAAGAGACCTATTTAGAATGTCTCGAGATCAGTGAACTACAAAAATGTTGTGTTTTGAAACAAGTAGGCTGAGATCATGTTGCAAAAAATTCCTCTGTTCCCAGGACCTGTGCCATTTTTTGGTGTTACTGGAATGAGAATCAAAAGCAAAGGAAGCTGACAGTAATGTGTGTCATGAGCCAGAGGATCCATTAGTAGCACTTTGGGGACTTTTGGGGGGATAATTAAACATCCTAAGGACAATCACTTAATATCACAGCAGTTAGTACTTACTAGAGAGTTAGTAACCAGATACTAGAGGGAAGAAATTACTCTTTCTATAGCTTACCATCAATTGATTAGAAAAATAATTTCAAAGTTTTGTATGTTACGATGTTTGGTTAATAGGAATGGTAGCATGAGTTAGACCCTTGCAAAGAGGAGTAGGATGGAAATGGGTGATGTTAGGGCAGCAGAGTTCACAGAGGATACTTACTTCAGAAAAGACAAAGTGCTTGAAAACCTTTTAGGGAATTAGTCCTGACAGTGGCTGAAATTAGCCTGTGGATCTAGGGTCTGGACTTGTGACACAGAGATAAACAGTACATACACTCATGGCCTTAAAAATTCTGCAACTACTAGTGCTGTCTACAGTAATGCTGTTAAAATATGACACTTAAAAGATGAAAGAAAAGCGAACTTTTCCAAAAGAGATAAAACTGAGCTAAAAGGAAATCTTCCCATGACATACAGAAGTGGTATTTGCTTGTGGCACGTGCATTAGACTGAAAGTGAAACTACTGCGCTTTACCAGTGAGAATACATGTTGTATACTTTTCTTTTGTCAATTAGCCCTCTTGCATTTCAGTCTACCTATGCAGTGCCTTTAAGGTGAAAGCAATTTTGGAAGAGGTTACATGAGTTGAATTTAGCAAGACAGGAACAACCCCACCATCAAAGGATCTCTCAGTCTCCATGATGGACAGCCATGTAATCATGAGCAATCCCGAGAGCTGTGCCAGAACTCCTCCAGCTCTTGCAGCTTTGCACTGTTGAGTGCACAAGGACTGTTTCCTGCTGAATACTCCTATGGATTCTTCATTCCTGAAAAGGAATGAAGAGACAAATGTAATCACTGATTCAGTCTTCTCGCAGAAGCTCAGCATCATGAAAAGCCATACTATACTGTAGACAGCTATATATACTTTCAGACTGGAGGACCAAAAGTACCCAAGAAGATTGTTAGGATTACTTTCATACCTGAAAAAAAACCAAAAAAACAAAAACAAAACAAACCCCTAAAAATGCTATATCATTTTAATTAATAAAATTTAAAATATGGACTTCTGACTTTCAGAGAAATCCAACTGATTTTGCGTCAAAACTTTTTAATAATATTTTATTTCTTGAAGTACTTTAAATAGGCTTTAAATGGCATTTTCTCTTTCTGCAAATATAACATCACTCTAGAAGCAAAAAGTATTGATAAATTGACATGCATAAAAATGACAACAGAAGTGTTTTTGTAAACAGACCCCTTCTGTAATTTGTGATACAAAAGAACGTGGGAACCAGCACAGATGAAGGCTAAAGGGACAGAGGCTGACTATATCCATCCATCGATACAGCACTGAAAAGTCATTTTGAGTGCAGATGGGAATTTACCAACAGAAGACAAATGATCCCATAAGGCAGAAGAGAATGTTACTGAAAATAAAAGTTAGAGATGACAAAGCACCTGCTATCACCTGATGTAGCAATCAGAGCCAACACATTCCAATTGTCCATCCTAAAAAATGGGCTTTATCACTAAAGAAGGTCTCAATTCATTATTTCTTCATTGATGTTATGTCAAATATGTAGGTCATATCATCAGCCTGCTATATAAGAGTGAGAAAAAACTAGAGAACTCGGTTAAGGACACAGAATGAATAAAATTTACAGGGGTGAGGGAATTATTTTTAAAAGTCACGATCAAGTAGAAATAAAATTCAGCAAAAAGAAAATAGTGAGCAAACACTCTCTCTTTTTATCGTTACATTTCTGACTATATAAATTGTCCTAATATTTCAAAGTGACTGGCATGTTTAGGTCTTTTCATCTTAGTGAGCTGAACTTGAGAGACTAATATATAGGCCAAGCCTTTCTACAGTGCCCCGAACTGAGGCTGAGATAGCTGAAGCTGGATATATTCAGAATAAAATGAGAGATGCAGCATTTAACAGAGAAGTGGCTCTCCCTTGGAGAGCACCTGCTGAAGGAGATAGTAGCTTCAACTGCTTTTGAGTGGATGGTGGGGGTTTTGACATACAGACCTTTCCATTCTTACAGCCCTTGATTTTGCTCCACAGGAATCCTTTCTTGTCATTGAACTAGGGAAAGACTAACTATAGAAGTTTAGCATTATCAAGGCCAGACTAGGACCAGAATTTTCTTACTCCATAAAAGGCAATGCTGGATGGAGTAAGATGAATAGTCCAGTATCTTGTACACCCCACAAAGCTCTTAGCAGCGGTTTATCTCTGTCCATATGGAAATTTATATCGATTTCACTGGGAAGAGATTTAAGACAACATCATGCCCCAGCTCTCATGACTCACAAAATATTTGTTGTCTTTCTTAAAACACTGGCTCCCGCACTCATGTGATCACAGAGGAATCTCAAATGCAATCAGCACTATGGGCCATGCAGAAAAGTTTGCAAAATCAGTGCACTCAAAGGGAAGGGAAGTCAGCAGAAAAACACATGATTTAGGGAGCTTTTAACCCTCTGATATGCTCTCTCCTTACAATCAGCATTCCTCCAAGTTACATAAAATAGTGCAGGTCAATTTGGCTAGTCAGAGAAGGGAGACAGATGAACAGAGGGACATTTGCATTGGTACCTGGCACCTGGATTCCATCTGCAATACAAAGAAACCTGCAGCCAAAACGAAACAGCAGGGAAAAAGGAGCAGGATTTACACTGGATTATTTGGAGGAGTAACAAAAAATGTACTCTAGTTTCCACCCAGACTTGAAAAAGGTACACTTGGCTCAGAGACTGAGTCAAGGCTCCCACTGGTAGGCTGTGCAATTCACTCAAAGATATTCTTAGCAAAGATAACAAGGAGGGAGCCAACACTATTAAACAAAAGCAGTGAGTGCAGGCAACAAACAAGAACACGCCACAAGGTTGCATCCATTCTTTGGAAATAGGATACTAGGATGGTGATTTGCAGCTCTGACAGATGCACAGTACAGCGTTTGGCTCTGAGATTGTATCTGTGGTCATTGGAAGAAACAATTTGATTGCATCTAGGGGAATTGGGATTTTTTAAAAGGGAATTAATCTTCAAAGGATTCAATGACCTTTGCTAACTTCTGAAAAATAAAAGAACTCATATGGATTTTTATATTCAATGTGCATTAGTTGCTCATTCTCTCTGAGGTGATTCGCTTAAATTTTTTTTCAGTTTTATTTGCATAAAACACAGTCTGCATGAAAAGACAAGTCAGCAAGCTTTGTATATGTTTATAAAGGATTTTGCTGTAATATTTTTGGTAGATTTGATGGGGTTTTTTTCCATATTTGCAATCTCCCATCATTTTTGTTCCAGAGAAACAATTTATTTTCAAACATAGCTATACAGAGCCTGCTCCAACACGACCTGTTTCCCAGCCTTCCACTGCTGTTAAAGCCAAATCACATTTATATTTAACAGCTTAATTTTCCAAATTGGTTTTATTGGTGACCCTGTTGGCCCGTGAAGGCAGCGCCGGGGGGAGCTGCGACCTGAGCTGTGTGCCCGGCTGCAATGCTGACCTGCTGGCTGACACCACGGAGCATCCCTCTGCCTTTTTCTCCTTCAAGCTTTTGCCGATTTAAGATGGTAATTCCCTCAGAACAGGAATTACCTTTTGCTGAAGGGCACACAGTGAAACTGTTTTGTGCCCGGCACAGCGAGAAGATGGCCAACAGTGGAGGAAGCTCAAGGCAGAGTTGAGTTAACAAGTCCACAGGAGAAAGGCACAAACTGCCTGCAAAGGACAGGCTACAACAAGCACCTTGTCCTTACATGGCTTGCATGACTCTCTCAGCCTGACTACTCTCTCAGCTTTTTTTCTCATACAAGGAACCGTAGTTCATTTTCTGCTCCTTGGCTATCTGATAATCCAGGTAATTTTGCCTTATTACCCTAAGAAGAGTCACCAACTACACTTTCTTTCCAATCCTGCAGCTTCCCATCCCAGCCTAGCTCCAGATATGTTAAGAATATCCCAGGCTTGTGAATAGTTTTTTGGGTTTTTATTTAAACCAGAAAAGAATAAAGAATTGTGAGAGGAAAAAAAAAGAATAAATCCAAATCGTAAAAGGGGGCATTTTTAAAACCTTATCCCATGTTGAAGTCTTTTTCCTCTCATTATAGTGAAGAAAGCTCACATCTTCTTTGAAGAGGTTCAGGATTAAAATACAAGTAACTTTGGAGATTGAATTCAAGCAATAAAGTGTAAAACAGTAGGGCAAATGCTCCTTTGTGAAGCAGCAATGGCAGTAGAGCAGTATCTGTGGTCCTAGGTATAGATATGGAGAGATGGACCATTGATGAGCCAGTCAGTGGCACACAGAAACCATTCCAGTCACACCAATAAGCATGTGCCTATGCTCAAAAGAGATATAACCCAACACAGCAATTTAGAGAATTGCTAATGAGGTCTCAATTTCCAGGTTATGCTTGCATGTCAGTCTTGAACTGACAAAAGCACCGCCATGGAAGGGAAATATTTTAATTTCATGTGTGCCAGAATCCTGTCAGTTTTCAGACATCTCTATTTCTTTCTCACAAACCCTCTTAAAATTTGTCCCCTGGGAATATTGCTCAACTGGATAGTGCCAACCAGGAACTGGGAAGAACAAACTGACTGAAAACATGCAGACCTTCAAAGGCAGAAGAAAATTATTCTTGCTGGAAAGAAGATTGTGGCACTAAAAAAAAATATTTTGGCTTATCTGTGCAGAAGAAGTCAATCTGCCAATCTTTTCTCACCCTGATCAGCAGCTAATTGCAGAAGTGCTGACGATCTCTGTGGCAGTGAGCACTCAAAGATCAATAGTTGCCTCAGTCTGTCAAGCCAGTTATTCCATTGCAGACTATGGAATTACTCCTGCCCTTATTCTTCTTTGCAGCTGTAGTTTCAGAGCTGCTAGCACCCCTTTGGGGTGGGACAGGAGCAAAGGCATCTGGCAACAGGATGAGAATAAAATGTGTGCAAGAACAAAGGCCAGAGGCAAATTATAGGGACTTTGCTTGTACATATGCAAAGGCAACATGACCCTACTATACTGTGTTCTCAACAAGACAGCTGTAAGCCCTAAATATCTGAGATATATAGGGCATAGGGAAAGACAGATAGGGGAAACAGGGGGAGGGGCATTCAGGGAGTGTTTGACAGAAGTCAGGATGGACAAGCATGCCAGATGAGCTGGTGGAATGGCTAGGGTACGACAGACTGCAACAGCATGAATATGCCATGTGATATATATGACATATGACATGTAACATATGAAGGGCTGTCTGAAGAAGGGATCTGTGAGCTGAGACTGCTTTTGCAGTTTTCACATTAAAGGGGATTGGGCAAAACCAGAAGGGTTCACTTTGAACAAAATAACCTGCCCAATATACTGTACAATTAGAAAGAGTATTAAAGTTGCAAATACGGTTGGAATTTTTAACGTAAAGAAGTATAAAAAACAACAATTCTTTTTGGTGATTCTTTTCCCCCAGTAATAGAAACAAAATCAAAGGAATTAATACAGAAATTAATACAGAAATAAACAAAATCTCTGTTTTGTTTAAAAGAAAACTGGACATTTTGATGCGTCTTTTTTCAAAGGCATTCAAAAATATTTTTCTTTACCACACAGACATTCCAAAGCTGATCTGTTTGTCCTTCAGACTGTCCCATCTGCCGCTTAAATAGCTTTTTAATATATTCTCAACATAATCAATATTTATATTTCAGTAGCAACTAGCAGCTTCAACAGACACTACAGGCCCGATAGTGTTAAAGGGAGCTGTTCCTCTCTAGTCAGATAAGAAAGACAGATTGAGGAAAGAGGAATACAAACAGGTAATAGAAATTATTTACACAAGGTGATCCATCAGATTAGACACAAACCTGGGATTAAAGCTGAAGTCCCTAGCTCTGATGGGGAGCTTTCAGGACTTTAAACACAGCTATCCAAGACCAAAGTTTTCCCCAAGGTCAAAGCTTCCTTCAAATCTGCTGAGTTCTTGGTTTTTTCTGAGCCAAGACTTAAATTCTTTATTCAGAATGGAATGGTGGGTACAGTTCAGGTTTAAATCACTATGCGGTTTTAGGTGGGTTACTAAACTTATTCCTGTCTTTGCCTTCATGGTTAGAAATTACACACACACAAAAAAATATTACAGGAATGTTGAGAGCCCTTAATCCACTGTTGACTTCCATGAATGGGAAACACATGAGACTGGTGGACTGATACGGACAGAATTGCAAGGAACTCCAGACATTCACAGTACCAACAGCTGCAGATGGACTAAGGTCCATCTTCTTTCATAGTCAAGAAAACAAAACCAGTTGCTTTTAGCATCTAATTCATCTGAACAATTAAGGCAACTAACTTGAGGTTAGATCATCTGAGAAGAAACAGCAGGATTGATTAAAAAAGTATTTGCTAGATTGATGTGTGCGTATGTACATGGGTATATGACTTCACATCAGAAACATGTTTTATGATGGATTTCTTTATGTGGATAATGCACAGCAATCTACAATGCATCCTTAGACCTCTGGTGGTCTCTGTCCTTAACGGGGTCATGTAAAGAGGTGCTGAGCTTTCCACCTCTGTTCCATGTTGGCTGCCACTGTAATAAAGCCACTGAAGCCCTCTTCAGATGTGGGAAAGACAAAGGAAAGAACTTGTGCACTTTTTGCCAGGTGGGAGATGGTTGAGGTCCAAGCCCAGTTGATTGATAGATTGAACAGAGCCTGGATGCTTGATAGAAACATTGAACCAACATTACTTCTGTCGAGGTAAGTTATTAGTTGGTTCAATGGCAACAAAAACTTAAAGACATCATGAATCGATACCTTGGTAATTGTTACATTAATTACTGTCTGTCATCATCTTCTAAAGTCCTTTCTGGAGTTCATATTTTATGAAAGTTATCTAGCTGCCTTGCTGGAAGCCTGTAGGCAATATTCTCCATTAATAATGTCACAAATGAGGGAGCAACCCTCCCTTTGAATAAAAGCACTCTTATAGTTTCCAACTTTGTTTTCTATGGGATTTTTTTAAGTTTCACAACATGGTGACCTAGAAGATGGGGCGGGACATAAACTATCAGGGTCTGATATCTGTAGGTGAAGAAAAAAGAGCCACTGTGCCTTTGTGAATAAAGCAGACGGCAAAGACTCCCAGGGAATATATGTTACAGAAAAGGTCAGAGGGCAGGTTGGACTCTGGCCCAGAGGTCCTTCCTCACTGCAACACCCCACCATAGCATTGAAAGGGAAGTGCAGACTAGCACTCAATATCCTTATGTCCTAGTCAAGGTCAGATTACTATGAGGGGTTTGATTAATGCATAAAACGCAATCAAATTAGCTGAGTCGGCACCCAGCTCTGATGTTCGTTAAAGAAGCTGCCATGCTCATTAGATGGAAGCAAGCCACCTAAAAGGTCAAAGCTAATTCTGAAAGCCCTGCTAAGACTCAGGGTGGCAAAGGAGGGTGAACCTGGCATGACAAAGAAGAGACAGATGCCTCGGCACTCGAGCACTTCTGTTGGGCTCTGTCACCACAGTCTTCAATATGCAGCACTCGTCAGTGGCATTTATCTCACTGCCAGCCCTTAAAAAAGGATTCTGTCCTCACTCGGTGGAGACCTCAGCATCACTGTTTCGCTCAAGGATACTCAGACTATGACTAAGCTCACAACTAAACCTAGCTTACAAAATATAATTTGAGAAAATATAATTTCAAATGCTTGCAAAATTAAAAAATACTCATATTCTGGTTGTCTTTCACTTTAAAAGTAAAAACAAGCAGCATTTCAGCAGAGCTGCTTTTTTTTTAGCTTGACTACACATTACACTTATGCACAGCTGTAATTATGGACAGAGCAGATTAAGAAATTAGTCAAAACTGCTGTATGTAGTAAACTCACATAGACAGGTGGGAAATCATATTTTGCAGGATTTCCATTAAGCATTGATCTACAGACATCAGACTTGGAATAATAAACTGTAAGGAATAAAATGATACTGTAAGGTTTTTACTGGAACAAAGGCAAGAAAATTGCTAAATTAATGCTGACCTTTGTAAAATAATAAAGCCACAAAACCATAGAACAAAGATTATAGCAATAATGTTTAATGACCACTGAGAACACTTCACCCTGTTGTATTCAAGAGTAAGATATACTATGACAATATGGATGAAGAGATTTGCCAGCCAGGCTCTCCATATGGACCTGTGTTACCTGTGGCTGAAAGTGCTGGAAAATGTTGTGGTTTTAGCAAGCATCTGCCCTATTCTGAAGCCAGTGTCACCATTTTTGAGTATTTTAGTCAAAAGGGGACCGGCACTCCAATCTTTTTTTAAATGTCTAAAAATCATGTGAGAAAAAAAAAATTGGATGTGTATCCTAAAAAAAAGGAATAACCCAGGCAGTGGAGAGACAGATGTGCAAGAATTCCTTACTTAAACCATATTTACCTAGTCTATCTGGTGACAGTTTATTCTATGAAAATGAAGTTATGTCAGTTCTGAGTTTATAGAGCCAAATGATACTGTTTGAGAGACACAGATTGAAACAAGAAGTCATTTTGAAGCAGTACATTGAAATACACCAGTCTACAAAACTAGAGTCAGTATATTCTGAAGTCACCTGTATTTCAAAATGAAGTTTTTAAATGCCATTGAAATGCTTCCCTTTTCCTTTCAGCTTACTGTCAGTCCCCAATGGGAAATAATATGTACTCACATAAACTCCTCCAACTCTGATATGAAGTTGGCTTAAAACATTCCCACAAGCTCACTGCAAAGGCAGGAATGTGCTGCAGTCCACAGGTTTAAGCCCTAAAAGAAATTTTGCTGTGGCAAAATTAACACAAAGCTGAAACCTTATCTGTCCTTAATAAAATCATCAAGCTCAAACTTTTCTCACTGCATCTATTTTAACAAAACATTAAACAAAGAAATGTAGGTTGTTAAATGGAAAACTGTCCCTGCTCATTTTTCAGTTTGCAGTGGCTAAGGAGGATGAGTTTAATATTACAGCTTCCAGTTCTTCATAGGCATTTGTACTGCACCTCCACATGAACATTGCAGGGGGAGGTGGCCTCATTTTGCCATTAAAATGCTAATAATCTGGAAGTCTTTTTCTGATTCATCCAGTCCTCCCAAGATTGCTTTGCTTAAATTGGAAACATAGCCAAGTAATGTCACCAGCTGAGCCATTCACAAAAAAAATAGCTCTGCGGCTCTAGAAGCCTGTCGCTTTACACGGTGACAAGTCACATATCCCTTTTTCCAAAGCAGCTTTGTGTGCATGAATGTACGTGACTGCATGCATATATATATATTTCATATAAATATATACATATGTATATATATTTCAGAAAAGAGACAGTATCAGGAGGAATAAGATTATAGTTTTGTGGGCAAAAATCAGAGTTCTTCCTACCCTTTGTTCACCATAGCAACTCTCTCTCGCTCTCTCTCTCACACACACATACACATGGGCAGAGCGAGAGGAAAAAGAAAAGCTCCCACACAATTTTCAACCAGGCCTTCTCCAACAACAAAAGCAAAGCTTTTGTCTTTTAGATGGGCATAAAATACTATTCTAACAGGTTTTTGCATAGGCATGCGTGAACTTGTCAAAGCAAGTACACATTTATTTCCCTGCCTAGGAATTTAGCACAGCCTATTAGGAAATGCCTGGCTACTTTGAACACAAACATTTCTGTGTCTTATAATAGTTGTCCTGCTAACAGCTTCCTGCTTCCTAACTTCCTAGGACAGTGACAGCTTCCTACTTACTTAGCACAGCACTACATGTGCATTCATACATATACAGAGAGACGTGTTACTTACCAATTCATACTTCAGTTTTCCAGCAACACTAAAACTGAGGCAGAGGGTAACAGGAAAGGTTATTGTGTTTTACGAACCATGATGTGTTTTGGCAGTACGTAAAGAGCCCACATGGTAGCATCAGGATCACACTTTGCAAGATGCTGTACAAACACATATAGGACATACCTAAGTCAATTATACATTTCCAGTCCTTCCCGAAGACCCCAGAGCCTGAGGATATGAGCAATTCCTGCCAAGGTCACATGAAAAAAATCCACTGGCATCATCAAGCCCAAATTAAGCAAAAAATGTCTGCGGTTTACAAACAGGTCACTGCAACACAGGAAGGTTAAAGGACCCACTCCCAGACATGCAAAAAGTTGCTTTCAGAGAAGCTTGAACATAAATCTCCCAAGTCCCCCTTGACGTCTTAAATGCGACCTATTTGCCCTCAGACAGGAGCATACATTGTTCTGTCTGCTACTTTCCTTTGTGTGTATTTTTTTCTTTTTTCTAGAGAGAGCATCTCCATTCTCTGAAATATGCTACTTGTATTATGGAAAAAAATAATGTAACATTCACCCTCAATCAAAGCCTGATGTCAGGGACGTTCTTTCACAACAGCTACATCTGTAATATTTTGAGTACCTGTAGACAGCTGTAGCTAGGCTATAACTGAAGTTATAACACAACTTCTTCTGTAGAAGGGATCTGATTTTCCATAGCTTTTCCCCACCTTTAAAGTGAGGCTCCACAGACTATTGGATAACAACTGAGTGTGCCAGTCATCAAATAAAATCATTAAGAAAAGCCATTTCTAAATGGCCTTCTTGGACAAAAAATAACATGAGTGTGATTTGCTTTATCCCTTGTGTCACCTCCTTCCAGTCTATTTTCAGTTTGTGCACCTGATGGCCCAAGGAGACTTCAATGGTGAGGATGGAGAGAAAGTGAGGTGACACTGAGCTCATCTCATCGATTAAAAAATCTCATCTTTTTCTACAACCAGGAAGATCGAGGTTGTGGGAGAGATGTAGATCCCTACTTTATGAGCCTCTTGTCACCACAAGAAGAGCACTGGCAGCTCACTGCTGTGCAGCAGGTTACAAAGGGACTTTGTAGAGCCAGTACTGCTGAAGTACTTGCCTATTTGATGTCACCTACTGTGGGCATCTTTGAGCTGCTGATCCACCTGTTATTTCTCCCTCACACACCAAGCATGCCAAGCAAGGCAAGTCAGTCTTATAGACTGGAGAATATTGCCTTCCTGCTGCTGTCCTAGCACTCAGTAGAGCCTGCATTTGCAGAAGAATGATTGATGACAATAGAAACACATTTTCTTTGGGTTTCAAGGTCACGAGACAAGTCTAGCTGGCATGCAAATAGCTGCAGCCAAAGTACCATTTCTATTTTGATGTACACACACTATGTGTGGGTCTCTGCAGCTGCAGGTCTGTGACCATGAGTTCCCAAACTGTGAATGTTGTGGGATCTCAGGCACATCAACCCAAACTGTGTTCCCACACTGGGCTGCAGATAGACTCTCAGAGAGAAAATCAGCTGATGTTCCTCTCCAGTAGCTGCATGCTGAGTTTTTAGTTTTCTGTCCTAAAAGCATGTTTAGAATTTTTTCTCCCCACACTCCCCCATCTTTGATTAAACACCAAATTAAATTGCCCCGGAGGCTACCTCTTGCACTTTTTGAAAATATATCTCTGCTCAGTAGAAGGCTGAAAGGGATTGGTAAATAAGAGACATTGCTGCCATGCCAGGAAAAGCACTGCTGTACTCAATACCCTCACATGTGTCACTTGTTTGCATGTTGTCATTCATGCTCTTGCTTGTACAGCACAGTGATTGAGCATTTCCTCTAAGTAAATGGATGCATATCCTTTTTAACTGAGCTCTACACAGATGCACAAGGTCTCCTTGAGGACAAATTCATTTTCCTGTCTTTTTAGCAGAATGGCTGATTTCAGTGTCATTAGCTGATCCACACTGAAACTTCCTTGAGCCATTCATTGAGGCAAATGTCTAGGAAGGTGAAACTAATGTTACTCATTCCCATGTAGGGTGAACCAGTTCATTTACTCAAGTCAGACATATTAAGAGCAGTAGTCAACTTCATAGCCAAGATTTTTAGAAAAAGGTGGCCGAGGGGCACTCAGCAAAATCAGCATTGATTTTTCAGCTTGGAACACATCCAGATCTCATGAGGCCAGAATAAAGTAAATACAAGAATCAGGCATAAAAAATGTTAAAGGGAATAGTATGTACAGGACTGTCAGTCAAAATTAGTTTGGGCAGGTGAGAGGAAATGGGTTAGTAAGAAATAAAAGGCTGAAATAATTAACCTCACTTAACATGGGTTTATGAGGGCAAAAGACCCTGTCAAGTTAATGTAATACTAATTTTGGAAAAGTCCTAAGGTTACTGCCACAAAGATTGCATCCTGCTCTGACTTCTGTGCTTGGGACCATGGGGAACTTCAATTATTAAAGTTTGGAACCAGATGAACAGATTGAATGGATTTAAAAGGAATTGATTGACAAGTCGTGATTTTGGGAAAAATCTCCAGCAGACAGGAAGATGCTGCTTGTGGATATGCATACTCACTTGCAATTCTTACATACTCTGAGCACAGGAGCAAAGTTTCAATGAGAAACTTCCTCCTGCTTTTGTCTCCAGCCGGGCTGGAGTGTCATCTTGTGCAACTAAACCTGTCAGCCTGAAACATCCAGCTTGCTTTCTCTGCCAAAGAGGTTATAGTAAACTTGAAAACAACTGGAATATCTCCAGAATGCTGCTGTCCCAGCAGACCTCCCTCTGCTATTCATTTCTGACTATTCTTAATAATTTATCTCTATGTCTTGGGTTTGATTAATACTAATTGACTGTCAAAAAATGCAGCCCAGTGCCCAGTGCTCTCTGTGTTCTCCTTAACAGTAACAGGATGTATATAAAAAAATTTGTTTCACTGAGCTCCAGCCATGGCTCCACCTAAAACATCTGTCCCTCACAGTCTCTGCTCCATGGGGTGGGCAGGGTCACTGTAGTCAGGATGCCAGGACCAGAGCATGGCAGCTATTGGCAGCCATGCATATCTGCAAACTGAATTCATAGTGAGATGCAACGTTTGTGTGCCTTATTCTCAAGCTTCACATTGCTCAGCACCCTCAGTGCTCCCACAGTGACTTGGCCTTTGCCACTGCTTAGTTATTTTCCACAACTGCCATCAATAAACAGTGATGTGAGGTCTCCACAGTGCCCTGAAGGTTCTGCTTTTGGTCAGATTCAGCTGGGCTCAGTTGAAATTGCCATATCTACAAAAAATGCTATTTTTTTTTGCTGCAAACAGCTGGAACAAGTACAATTGAATTTATATAAGGATTGGGTTTGTTTCTGAGCTGATGACCCATGTTCTTGTCTATTTCTGATTAAATATTATCCTTGTGAATGGCATACACATTTTTTCGTATTTAATTGTCATGGCTGAGGGGATTTAATATACGCACCAATTCAATAAAATGTTATCATCGGCCAGGCACACAAAATGTAATCAGAGTGCCATTGCACACATGGCTATGAGACATAGATATGTACTCTTGCTTTCAGGGGAAAGCATTGAAGATGGGAGTTGTTTTACTCAAAGAGAAAGAAGCAACTGAAAAAAAAAATCAAACTGATGCTGCATTCACAGAGCCAGATGTCTTATACACAAACAAAAGTCACAAGCAGTGAAGGAGCGATCCCAGTACACTGTGATATTTAATTGATGGAAGTCTGATGTTCAAAAAATCAGCGGGCAATTCCCACATATACGTGTTCACCGACAGGAAAAAAGGCAGCTGGGGTGCTAATGGCATTATCCCAATCCTTCTGAAGGTAATGAAAGTTATTTTCAGGCCCATCTCTGGGAATTGCCTCATATGAAAAAACAAAGGTTTTGAGGTGCTCAGCGCTGGATTTTTTGGGTGTTTAATTCACACAAGTTAGGCCAGGTATCCAAAAGAGCTCAGCTCCTGCTAATGTAATTCTGACAGATTTTTTTGAAGTGCCTCTCTACAGGTATGCAACATGCTAAGGGCTGCTGAAGATTTGGCAATGCTTTGTTGCTCAAGCCTGTTAGGTTTAGAAGTGACACCATTACTGATTCCTTGTAGAAGGGGCATTTTCTTCGGCTATGGCACCTGTTCAAGACCCTGAGCAGGTTTTGAGCTGACCAGGCTGCTTGTACTGAGGAATTCCACTGTCCTGCTGACTGCCTGGGAGCACATCAGCATATCTGCAACATGAGTTATAAATATTTTGCCCACAGCCCATAGAAAAACCTCCCACCACTCATTTCCAGAGTTTGTGGGAAACTGTGCAAGCTGATAGAAAGAAGACAGGTCACTGCCTCTGCATGAAAACAAGTGAGAGTACATTCCTCCCCAAAACATCTAGTGTCCAAATGAGATCAGATTGTTCAGACTCCCATGTGGAGGGGCCCAGGATTTGCAATTGCAATGCATCAGGAGATAATGGTGAGTTAATATAGAACAATGGTAATGAACAATAAAGGATGCTTTATATAGTTTTATAATCATCATATGGCACCATTATTCCCAAATGTGCACATAAATCTGCCAAAGGAGGCAGCTCTACAGCACAGACACTTTTATATGTATTTAAAAAATGGGATAAAAGTCATATCAATCCTTGGCAGAGCTAATTTAGCATCAGACAACATTTTTCATAATACCAGTACCATTAAACTAGATGCCCACTGCACCATCAGCCGGTGGCAGTTTATTGCAGGCTGAAGACAACGGCACACTGTCCAGACAGGGGCTTTGCAGGCAAGAATAAAGCACTTCTAGAAGTGAAGTAAAGTAGGGAACCCAAAATTTCCCTCTGTACCATGGAGCCTGCTAAAGAAAGCCAATGGAGGTTCAGATATGACAGAGATTTTCAGTGTGGTCTGCATAAAGTCCTCATAAATCCAGACAACTCTTAAGTAATGCACTGTGAGCTGGGATGCAGCTGGGTGGCAAAAGGAGATGATACCACAAAGGGACTGGTTCCCACCTAGTGAAGTGCTTGTGATATAATCCAGCACACATAGCAGGACTGTTGATCACACATGTTTGGAGTGAGACCTGGAATGTTTTTCCCAGCCCAAGTTTCCAGAAATTATAACACCAGTGCTCAATATCCTAGAGCTGAGGGCTTGAGTTTCCCAAATTAGGCTGCAGGGGGTGGTTGAAAATTTATCTGCCTACTTCAGAAAAACTGGACTTTCAGCTGATCGCAGGCTCACCAACAAGGGTCTGAGATATTTAGGCTTTTGCATGCCTTAGTATTTTACATTTCTGTGTTTCACATAGGCCACAATATCATCTATATGGAAAGTACTGAATCAATTTTCTCTTGTGCACATCTGAAAGTGAAGGTGGGCACAGTATAAACAGTGTGTACTGACACAAAGCATGGCATCAAAGTTGTAAATGTTGCTCTGAATTTTACCCTTCCAAGTTACACCCTTCCTGACTGCCAGTGCAATCACAACCATTAATCAGCTTCTGCAGGCTCCCAGCTGAACCCTCACTTCTGACTTTCCAGAGAGGTTCCTATTTATTTTTCAGGATTATTTGCAAACATTGCTGTCTGCTGCTTAAACACACGGGGTATGTCTGACTAAATATTTTCAGTCCTTGGTTTGTGACCTAAGACAGAAGTCTGAGGCTATTTTAAGCAATGCTTTAATAGCTGTATGTATTCAGTTAGCTGAGCAATCTTCAGAAGAGCGACGGAAAAGCAGAACTGGAAGAAACCAAGCCCAGCTTTTAAAAACGGAAAACAAAAACCAAAGTCCCTGCTAGTATTGCTGCAGGCAATTCAAAAGGCAAGTCTGAGCTGCATCTAATCATATCAGCCCTACTCCCCAGCAGGAGGTGAGGGAGGAAGCGTGACACTAAACTGACAAACACCTTTTATTTTACGTCAGCCAGACTACCATGCTGAGAGACGTGATTCAGTCTTTTCTTAGGAAAACTCACTCTGGCCTATTGGGAGCATCATTTTAGCAACCAATCAGTATGATCCCAATTAGAGAGAAGTCAAAGCCTGCAACAAACCCCTCAACAGGAGCTGGATCCCACATGACAGCCTGCAAACACACCTTCCTCTACCGTTACTGTCCCTTCTGGCAATGCATCCTGCTCCAAAGCCACCTGCCCGCGTGTGCCACTTCACCAAGCCATGTGTCCTGCTCCACAGCACAGGTGGGAAGGATGTGACCTCAGTGTTGTGTGGAGCAAAAGGAGACCATGGAGAAGGGTCACAGACCTGTGCACTCCTGAGTCTGCTTACAGTAAGTGGTTATACACAACTGTGAATACATCAAAAATAATTTTAATTTAAAACAGACAAATTTGCAGCAGCTCAGCAAGTGAGAGCATGCACTAGCCAAATGGCCCAAGTCCAGAATAAGAGAGTCCACATGTTTCATGGAGATGTCTGAGCTACCATGGCACCCTGCAGCTGGAAAGGACACTTTCCAGTAAGAGACACCTTCCTGTGACTTTTAATCACTGCATACATGAACTACCTCACTTTTACAAGACAAAAGGGCACTGCATAGAGACATATTAAGTTGATTTCTTGATCATTTAATTGTCCTTTTTTAATTATTACAGTTTAAATCACATAGGTATTGATTTCTCATAAAGACCCTCCAGACCTTTCACTGGGCTCTACCTCAAAGTGAAGAAGTGTTGGGGAATGAAGTCTGCAATATAAATAATTGAAAGCAATGTATCATCCATGGACTACATTAAAGAAGAATGTAGGTAAAACATGAATATAAGCCAGAGCAATACCAGTGAAGAGGACAAGCTTGATTGTCCTAAGAGTAAATTTTAGGGGGGTTCTTCAATGGCCCAACTCCAAATGTCAGAATCTCAATTTTTGTTCAAAATAAAATTCTTAGGACTTTGGGAATGAAAAATATAAAAAGGATGCTATCAAAATTCAAACACAAGTTAAAAGGAAAATAAGCAAAATTAGATTAAGAGATCCAAAGGCAAAGAAAATTGTTCTGAAAAACAAAGATTGCTATGGCAAAGCTATGATTTTTCACTCCATTTCTGAGCACTTGAGATCAGCAGGGTGAGAACATAATTATAAAGGAAACCCAGCACCTTCCAAGTTCATCACTTGCTCAAGAAGCCAAAGTCCAAATAAATTTTGCAGAATGGATGAGAAGGGGCAAGATTTTGAGAACACAGCAATGAAATGGTAATAAATCCTTTCTTTGTGTTATTTTGTAAAGATTCTTAGTACTATTAAAAATAACTTTATTTCACCAAAGGACTCAGGGACAGAATTATTGCATGCCAACCTAAATTACAGCCTGTCAACAGAAGCAAAAGCCTTAAGACGTGAAAAGATGTTATTGCAACCTGTGGCACCGGGAAGTAGCCAAGATGGTTTAATACGAAAATGTAGGTGGTGTCTTGCACCCTTCTAGTAAAAATCAGTGGGACTCAAGTGTAGTCATCTGCCCAGAAAGCAGCATAAATGGCAACACTTATCAACACTATGGTTTCTAATGAATGCTGCTAACACCACAGATGGCAGGTCTTCAGCACACTTAGTCCAGCAGAGCTTTGAAGCCCTAGCAAGGAATAAAATGAGAAGAAGATTGTGCAAGGCCATGGTACAAGCCTTAAACATTTTACTCACTGAGTTGCACAATTTTTGAAGAATACTAACTCTCAGCAGAGAGCCAGTTTGCTTTTAAGGTGCCAGTTCTCCTTAGGGCAAAGCAATATTTGAAAATGCTAAATGAGACACCTGAGAGTTTAAAAATAGGGAGAAATATTTTTGAAAACCAAAAGTTTTTGGATTTGCAGTTGTTGAGTTTTTCTGTGCTTTCTCATCTCCACATTTTGAGAAAAGCACCTCCAAATTTTTCTGCTTAATGTGAAAACAGTGTATATTGGAGCATATTTCCTTCAGCAGAACTCATTCTCTGCATAACTGTGTAACATTCCAGCTCTTCAGATCTGCAGACCCACAACTGGGGAGCAAGCAGTGATATTTATGCAAGGTCCATTTAAAGGAAATGGATTTTATCATTCCTCAGGTTACCACACATTTGTGGGGAAAATCACTTTCACCTTGATCTGAGCTAACTCCCCGGTGACTTCAGGCAGGAACTAAAAGACCCCTAAATGTTTTGTGGATTATTGTTTTCCCACCTCTGTGAAACAGGTTCCTGTCAGTTTGACAGGCTGGAAGGTTCAAATACAGTTGGAACAGAGAACTATATCTTTATGACTGATACCTTAGAGCAAATCAGTCTCTTCTATATCTGTTATTACTAACCCTGATAGCCCACACTAGCCCAAATTTTTAACTCATGTCACAGGGAAAATTAATCTGCTTGAGTTCAGTGTTGCCTTCTCTATTTGCACATGGGACAACCACAGTGCTAAGAAGCTGTAATAAGCTGAGCAATTAATACTTATTTTTCTGTTCTGAGCTATGTATGCAAGGCAAGCAGGTAGGCAGTGAAGACTTAGTGTCCACGATGGGACACGGATAGGACCAACAGGATAGACCTGTTGCCCAAAGAGAATCATCAGAAGAAGCAGAAAGTAGGAGACCTGTTACAAAGTTAAGTGTCATTGGATGTCCTATTTTATAATTTCAATATATACTCCTCTTACTTTAATTCCTGTTGAAACTGATGCATTCAGAGCATTTGGAATAATTGTATCAACATAGAAATTCCTTATAAGTAGCAACTGCTGTTGCAAAGGTTAAAAAACCAGAGGGGCTGATTATTACTGACATTCAAACCACTGTGTATTTTAAAGGGATGTATTTTTCCATAGACATCTGAGTAAGGACTGAGAGCAAAATATTCTCAGCATTCCTGTCCACAAGCTGGCACCTTTCAGCTCTCCTTGCTTCAGGCAGCAAGATGTGAACAAGCAATTCAAAGAGCTCTTCCACTTTTCTTCCCATACTTTTTTTCCAGGTGTCTAAGCGTCTTCCATCATTACAGGTGGGAAATGATTGCATCCATGATAATTAGAATCCTCTTGTTGTTATTATTATTATCAATTGCTATAATCAACACAAATCGGAAGCTTTCCTTCCTGATGCTCCGCTGCAGCTTTGCTGAGGAAATGTGCAACACACAGCATCTCACGACAGTAACCTAACAAAAAATGCAGTCTGTCAAGGCTCCTGGTACAATGTTCTACTGCTGACCTGCTCACAGACACATCACAGGTACTTAGTGCTAAGGCTGAGCAGTGCCTAAAACACTGTTGTTGTTTTAGGTCTCTCCACACCAGACAATTTCAAGTGATCCATATATAATCAATGTAAAAAAATTGGAGATACACAAGGAGCTATGCTTTTTGTTTTATCTTGGTGATATGAGAAGGAAGCTTGTGGCATAAAGGAAACAACCAAGGAAATTACATTCAGGAAGAATAAAAGTTGTTTGAAGCAAAGATTTAGTTGTATTTGGAGCATGAAGAATAAACTGAAAAAGGCAGATTAGGAGAACCGTGACAGATACATGTGTATACACAGATGTGAGGGGCTGGATATGTTTATTCTCATATTTATTTGCACTGCTTGTCTTCAATAAAAATGAATGCACGCAGTCCAGTTCAAAAAACTGGAACTGATTTTGCAGAAATTACATGAAAAGAACTAAAAAACTGTAAATAGATACTCATTCAAGATGACAAAACAGCCAACAGATAAAGATTCAATAATAATAATAATTGTTATTATTAATAATAATAATAATCTGTGTATTTATAAAGCTGAAATAGAGCTAAATGAGAGCCAAACTTTATTAAGATATTCTACATAGTAAACCTCAAAAAGCTATATCCTAAAATATGCTTAATTGCTCTGTCTTTAAAAATTAAACAGCAAAGGTAACAGAAATATCTGAGGCTGGCAACATTTCTCCTGCATTCTTCTACTTTAGCTGCTGAAAACAAAAGAATTTATTTTATGCAACTTCAGTCGCAATGGTAATGAAATGACTAAGACTCTTCCCAAATAATATGTCTTTTTCCCACACTTCACTGAAAGATATCCATCTCAAAAATAAAGACTCCCAGAAAGAGCCATTAGGAAAGCCAATTAAATCTTTAAAATTTGATCTTTTGGCACTTCACTGTCCCCACTCAAATTTCATTCATCTATCCATAATTTTAAGACTTGTCCACATAATGTGACTCACATTTGGACCCTGACAGACTGAGGGACATGCCTGAGAGCAAAGCATCAGTGGTGCAGGTGGCCCTTTGTAGGTAGTGACAGCTGTGTCTTGACTGCTAATTTCAATTTTACAGCCTGCAACTGAATCCCAGAACAGTCTTGTTTTCTTTTCTCTTTAGTAAGAAGGAAAACCACACATGTTACTGCTAGAAGCAAGCCAGGCAGGGCAGAGTGTGCAGCAGGTACCTGGCAGTGAGGCGACTGAGCTATCACACGGGAGACAACTTTTATGCTCTTTTGGAGTGAGTGAGGATTGTGCCAAACCCTAATGTTCCATACAAAGGAAATGAAATCACTCAACATATTTTACAGCTCAGGGAAAAATGTTGCTTCATTTTTCCTCAAATGAGGTGTTTAGCTCTGTTAACTGGGCATTTTTAGATTTATTACCATGTCAAGTCCAGGAGAGCAACCAGTTTAACTCTCAATACAGACAAAATGCTGTTTGGAAGGACAGAGAGAAGTGCACACATTTGAAGTAGGCAAGAATTTTTTAAAAAATGCATTAACACCTCCAATAGTTGAGTAAGGCACAGCACACAATGAGCCAGTAAGGTACATTAGGGGATTGCAATTGTCTTGACAGTTTGAAGAGAGACACTAGATTACAAAAACATCATTCCAGTTTAGAAACCTACATATAGTCATGCGTAGGAAGGCTAATATATGGAGAATAATGCTACAGCTCCTGCTTCTTGCCTGAGAGCAAGCAAAAGTGTTTGGTGCTCAATGCAATTTGGACTTCCTCGTGGTGTTTTCAAAGGCTGCTTGAGCTCTGCATTTAATAGGATTTAAATCCCCAAGCGCACTGCAATTCCTTAGCTGTGCTAGGATCAGTTATGTTCTAAATGCTTCAAGTTCAGAGTCCAATATCAATAACTCCTGCTGAGCAGTGCCTTACACCACCATTTCCATGATTTTCACTATAATCATTCACGGAGTAATATTTAATACCCAAAACCATATCCTGCTTGCCTCCTCATCCATCTGAATGGCAAGGAAAGAAGAAAAAGAGTTTACTACAATCATAGACTCATTAGGTGTAAAAAATATCTCTAATATCGAGTCCAACCATTAACTCAGCACTAAACCACGCCTCTAAGTGCCACATCTGCATGTCTTTTAGATACCTCCAGAGATGGAGATTCTACTGCTTCTCTGGGCAGCCTGTTCCTATCCCTGACCACCCTTTCCTAGAAGAAATTTCTCCTAATATCCAATCTAAACTTGTGCAGGTGGAACTTGAAGTAATTTCCTCTCATCTTGTTACTTTTTGCCTGGGAGAAGATCTTGAACCCTACCTGGCTACATCCTCTTTTCAGGTGGTTGTAGAGAGCAATAAGGCCACTCCTTTTCTCTAGGCTAAACAACCCCAGTTCCCCCAGCCAATCCTCATAGGACTTGTGCCCAAAATGTTTCACCAGCTCTGTTGCTCTTCTCTGGACACGCTCCAGCACCTCAATGTCTTTCTTGTAGTGAGCAGCCCAGAACTAAACATAGGACTTTGAGGTGTGGCCTCACCAGTGCCACGTACAGGGGGACAATCACTGCCCTGATCCTGCTGGCCACACTATTTTTGATACAAGCCAGGATACAATTGGCCATGGATGCATTGCCAAATGGGCATACTGCTCGATCAGGCTCAGATGGAAGCTGAGTGCCACCTCCAAGTCCTTTTCTGCCAGGCAGATTTCCAGCCACTATTTCCTTAGCCTATAGCAATGCCTGGGATTGTTGTGACTCAAGTGCAGGATGCAGCACTTTGCCTTGTTGAACCTCATACAACTGGTCTCTGCCCATGGATCCAGCCTGTCCAGATCCCTCTGCAGAGCCTTCCTACACTCCAGCAGATCAATACTCCCAATCAACCTGGTGTTGTCTGCAAACTGACTGAGAGTGCACTCAATCCCCTTGTCCCAGTCATTGATAAAGATTTTAAGCAGGGCTTCCTCAAGCTCAAAAATGAGCCCTGGGGAACCCCACTATCTGCCAGCTGGATGTAAATTCACCAACACTGTCTGGGCCCAGCCACGCAGCCAGTTCCTTCACCCAGTGAACAATGCACCTTTCCAAGTCATGACCAGACAGTTTCTCCAGGAGAATGATGAGGTAAACAGTGTCAAACGCTTTACTGAAGTCTAAGCAGACAACATTCATAGCTTTTCCCACATCCACCAAATGGGTAACTTTGCCATAGAAGCAGATCAAGTTGGTCAAGCAGGACCTGCCTTTCCTAAACTCATGCTGGCTGGGCCTAATCTCCTGGTTGTCCTATACATGCTGTGTGGTGGCACTCCAGATGGTCTTGTCCATAATATCAATACATAATGTAATATCTCTTGAGTGAAGTTGAGTAAAGTGTCCCATAATACACTTTTACTATCCCTTACAGCATCAGTGATTGCTATGAAGCCCCTCTACACCATAGTAACAACAGGATACAGCAGAGGACTATGCTGTATTAAAAAAAAAAAAAAAGAAAAAGAAAAAAGAAAAAAAGCTATAGCTGAAGATTAGAATGTGGAGGGGCTGATTTAATGCTTAAGGGCACAAAAGAAGAAGTTGCTGTACTGCTGGGCAAGCAGGAGAAAAGGAGCCAAAAGAACCCAGGCAGCAAAATGGACAATCTCAATCCCACTTACCTAGAGGATCTGGAAGCCAGTTTCTGCCTTAAGAGCCAATAATGAGCATCAAAAATCTCCAGTGCTTTACAGCCCAGTGATACAAAATCCACAGTAGCTCTTGTGCTAATGCAGAGCACCAATGTGTTCTGCACTTACTGGGCTAATATTTATTTGTGCATAAACAGATGCCAGGTCTGAAATGCTCACGGTGTGGCATTTAATTCAAGAAGCAACGGGAATGACCCTGCTTTTATGAACAGCTGTAAAATCATGCTGTTGTGGGACTCAGGTGCTTTGCACCCCCTAAAGTCTTTTGCAAAAGGCTCAGAGAGCAGATGCTGAGCTGCTAACCAACCCAAAAAGCAAATAATGCCAGGCATGGGGAGGGGGCAAAGAGGACTAATGAAACCCTACAAATGTGCTTGATGGTTTCCACAGCCAGGGCATCCTTCTGAGTGACAAATAATTCATCTTTTACCAGCTCCTATGTCCTAAAGATCAGTCTCTTGGTTGTTTTCAGTGAAACCTACATAAACCAAAGTATTTTCAAACAGGAAACCAGATGTGATGGGGCCTGCCCCAGTCTGTGACAGGGACACAGGGGTTAATTATGATTGATGGTATATCACTCTTCATAAAGCATCCACTTGCCACATCCAGTGTTTTTACTGTCATTTATGGAGGGATGCTGGAGATGCCAGCAAGAAATGTCTGAGGTCAAGGAGAAAGGGACAGCGGTATGAAATGGCCAATTAAGTTTCCCCTGCTTGCCAGAAGGAGGAAATAGAAATACACATTAAGCAAAAGTCATGGAGTGATATTTTTTGTTGTGTTTTCATGCTGTCTGTGGTTCCACAGTGTTGCTCTTATTGAGGAAGATCAAGATGAGGCAGTGGCTGCCAGGTTAAACTGTAGCTCATCATGGACAAAGCTGGGAGGGGTACACAGAGCCATGTGTCTGCTGCAGGCTGCTGAGGAATACATGACTACAACCACTGCTGTAAAATCATTTCAGACATGACTTTGCCACACAGTTAACATTGCTTCTCTAGGGGCTGCATGCTACTCATCTGCTGCCTAATGCATCTTTGTAAGGGAAAATTCTAGGAAGTTCCAGTATATGGGAATTAGTGTGAAAACACACTTGGGCCCTTGGGCTTTTTGTCCCTTCTATCCAGTAATGGATATATGTGGCTTACACACACACGTGCAGAGAAACACAGCTATCCTATGTTCAAGTGTTGGATTGTTTAAGGTGTAAGAAAGGCCTGGACTTAGTATTTCACAAAACAAAGAAAACAAGATGCAAGCCTCTCATGTTTAAAATATGCTCACTGCCACATGGTGCGCTTTATCTGTCTTCTTTTGCATATTAATCCCTTCTACAGCAGCTTTCGTACAAGAGACATCTAAGACACTGACATGAGGTAGTGCTGCTGTGCTGGAACCTGGTAAAAATATGAGCAAGAAGTGAGCTGGAGAGCCAGGGCAGAAGGATGAGGTGGTGTTCTCTGCTTTAACTATCAATGGTTGTGCAGCACTTCTGAACTGGGTATGACTTCGCATATGACAGCCATAGCCATTGTCTTCTGTGGGTAACAGAAATGGATCAATGTTAAATGAACTATTGTCCTGCACTTTATCTATTTTATGGGTTAGACCAACTTATTGTATTTTAATGAAAAAATCAGGATAATAAAGCTCATAAATTCATAACGGGAGTAAGATCTCGTATTGAACGAGCTGTGTAATTTCATGTGTGGGGTTATTTATTCTCCTGTTCAAGTAATCTTTTTTTTTTTTCTTTCTTCTATTTAAACTTCTCAGAGCCATTTCAGGGAAGGAACTAGGTAAAAAAGAGGAGTCCTAAATTCGTTTGGCTGGGGCTCTGAGCTCAGTTCCAGGACAGAAGCAGCTGTCAGACAGTCCAGAAAGCTTTTGCACACTATTTTGAAGTTTTTTGCCTGCCATTAAGGATAGACAGAGCACAACTGGAGAGCACCTGTCACTGTCTCCTACATGTCCTCAAACAGAATTAACCAGCTCACCATAGCAAATTCCAGTCCAGCAGTATGTGTGTACAGAGCTGCTAAGGAGGCGGATTTAGGAGCATCAGATTTGAATGGCACAAGCATTTGCATGTACACGGGGTCCACAGAGGAGGTAGATCCTCAGAGTGTTCACCCAGATGAGCCCCAGGGAGCCTCTGGAAAGTGCCTGATGCCTGTGCTGCAGGGAAACAGGGTGGTGCTGGATGGGTCCTGTCTCAAAGTGTGGCTTGTCCAACTGACTTTTCAAGACTTTATATCCTAAGCTTGCAGGTCTGACATTTCTTCACAGAGAAACAATCAATTTTGAAACAAGGGATCATTTTTAGCAGATCATCTGTATGTGTCTGTGTGTGTGTGTGTGTAAAAATAAACAACTTCCACATTAGTTGCAGAGAAGTGAACAAATGAATTACCCGCTGTTTTCAGCCAGTCATGAATAATTCAAATTCCCCTGTGTCGGTGGATCTAATTAGTAATCATCCAAACTATTCTTAAATTATCTAGTTTGGAGTTACTTGCATAGCAACGACATTCATTTCCGATAGTATTATTAATCCATTTGCCAGTGTGAGATTGCCAGGGCAGAGGCAGTGGGAAGCCATACCATCAGTTAATGTTATTAATGTTTCTTTAACAATTAACCTATCCGGTGTTCAGGGACAAACAGCATATGTCATGTAGAGATATTTTTAAAGCTCTGTGGATATGTGCCATACATCCCGCTGCTTCGGCCACCTTGAAACGCAAGGAGTTGTCATTAGCAAAGGCTTGACCCTGAATGTGCAAATTGCATAGGAGCCAAGAGGAAACATGAAATAATAGAGTTACCAAGATACCTTAGAAAGAGCTGAGGTGTGACTCACTCCAAAAAGTGACTTTGCAAATGCAAAGCTCATTGGAGCACTTATCACTGTTCCCCACTTAAGTAATAAAGATCTGTAATTTTTTTCCATGTTGCTAATTCTAAGATTCCGAAATGCAACCGATGTCTGCAGCCCACACAAGTGGTCCTTTCCTATTTTGCCTATCCTGTGAGTCTACAATCAGTTCTTTTGAAAGGGAAAATGACAGTTTAGTGTACCTCAAAAGATGGCGCAGCTGAGAGTGGTCAGGATGCTGTATATTTTTATTTTGTATAATTCAGTATATAATGAGTGTATCATGAGATTTCCCTGTCCACCAGGTATTCACAGTAAAACTACTCCAGGATTGATCTGTAACTGTGAAAGGTCAGGATGAAACCTTCATTTAAGGCAAATAATCCCAAAAAATTGCTGTGAGAGTTTCATATCTTACTTAGAAACATCTGGCCCTGGTGCTTTTTACAGATGGGATACCGGGTTAGAGGAAGCTTAGATCACATGAAAACATGTTCCCAAACTTGATTATTTTTAAAGAGCCCTTTAAGTTACAGTCCCTTCTAATATATCCTGCTGGAGAGGCAGTGCCAGATTGCAAAAAGGTAACACTTTGTCCCTCAAATAAGCCTTGGTTCTCAGTCAAGCAGTGTATGGGTCGCTGGGTATCTGATTGTCTCAGCCCAATTCCCTGGATAATCCAATTAAATAGCAGGAGGGTTGTGCTTGGGGCAGCTCCCAGCCCTACCTCTGTCCAGGGTGAATCATGGGCACCTAAGGAAGCCGCTCTGACATGCTGGCTGCCACAGATGCAAATAGAAGCAACTCACTCCTACACATTTAATACTTTCTACGTAATGTTAAAGGGGGTTAGCTCATTTAGAAACAAAGTCTTGCTTTCTCAGTCACTTTAAGGGCTTCGCTGGAAACTGATATTTACAAGTATACTACATAAAATACTTCTAAATCCACTAAAACCTAATATTCAAAAGACAAAGGAGAATTGAATTTCTACCAACCCAGGAAAATCAAAGAGACCTGTCATTATTTAGAATTGTTTTCTGATTAGTGCAATATGTTGTGCTAGAGCTGGCCATGTGGAAAAGTTCTGGATGATAAAATAGTATGAGAGCACAACACATTTTTTTATTAAACAAAAAAGTAAACACACTGATGCCACCAAAGGAAAAGAATAAAGTTGTAAACATATTTCCCAGACTTCAGCTAACAGCAGGAGTTTACAGTTTTTCTGCAGTGGCCAAGTATAATAAAATTGATCTGTTGACTATACAGATCCATAAAATAGTTTACGCAGAGTTATATTATTGCCAGTTGGATCAGAAACAAAATTCTTCTGAAGGAAAGTGGCCTTATAAGCATCCTTTTTCCATTACACATCATGGCAACTGCAGGGTAAATGAGGTCCAGGTTTCCTCAAAATTTGATACTTTGGATCATTCTACATTGAAATAGCGCTCAAGGACCAAGTATGGGACGATGGGTGAGCTGAAAAAGACTGAAAAATCCTTAGACTTCTTCTTCTTCTCACAGTAAATGAAGATTTGGGCATTGCACTTGCCCTGGCAAAGGAAACTGGTTTGTAAAACACTGTGAAGCACTTTGAAGACAAGTATAATTTTTTTTTTTTTGGTCAGGAGAGGCAATGGGAGAGACTAGCTCCAAGGAAGGCAAAAGGGCAGAGAACTGCAAGTAGAAACAGCTTAGTCCACCATTAGCACCAGTGTTCAAAGCTAGCAGTGGTGTTTAGCCTCCAAGTCTTTGTCCTCAGTCTGAATCAAATGTTCTCTTCAGAACTGTGTCCCTCAGACAAACCCCACTAGACCAGGCTTTCAGCATTGTTACTTCTTGTCATCAATTCAGGTCTACTATCTGGGACAAATTAATTAAATCCCAAAGAGAAATCTTTAAAAAGTCTCACTTTGAAAACTCATTAGCATCTAAATTTTCATGATATATGGTTCATAATCTTGATCCAGGAATCTGGATCTGCAGATGGAAACCTAAGTGAGTGGAGAATCAAGAAGCTTTTCTCATAAAATCTCAGTAAAAGGGTGCTGGGCACAGAAAAGGAGGGCTACCTTCTCTCAGGATTACAAATCCATCCCTATGATGGATCCCATTTCCATTACACATGTAAGGTTAAAAGACCTGCAGAAGGCAAATGCAGAACAAGAAACTGAACCCAAAGCTCCAAAATGGCTGGCTAATGCCCTAACCTCTGGAGTAGCCAATACATTACTGCACGCCTCTTTCCCCCAGCATTAGTCTCAGTGTGACTAAAGAAAATCAGTGTATAAAATATGCAAAAACGTAATTCATTATTTCACAATGCAGTGTACACAAAATCCTCCCCAACGCACCAGCATTTAGTTTGAAATATGCCAAGGTTAATAGCTATAATGTAAAATCGTTATCTGCAGCAGAGTATTAATTAGAGGCCTCATGCACAATGCATTAACAATTTGCATGCAAAGAGCGCTGCAGTGGTTCTCTGCGGGAGGCTGGGAGCGCGTTATAGCCCTCAGAGAGCTGGAAGACCTCAGGGAAAGCCTTGCACTGAGCTCTCTTGAAGCCCAAAGCAGGGCTCTAGGGCAGTGCCAGACGGTTCTTTCCTGCCTTTTGCAGTTTTTCTGTTCCTCACTGCATTTCTGGTCAGACAAAATTAATTCATTCTCACTCCTCTTGGTGCAGGGGAGCCCTGCAGGCGCTGGGGGTGTATCTTAGCACGGGCCACCACAGGCAGCTTTCTTCCAAATCATGCCAGACACCTTCCAAAGGTCCCTGGTAGCCTTCCAAAGCTCCCTGGTATGAAACTGTTTTGGCCTGCAAGTGCTGTATATTTTTTGGAGGGGTTATTTTGATGCAGAAAAGATTTTATTTGTTTAATGCTGCTATTAACAGTCAGGCAGTCCTAAAGCCCCCCAGGCCAGTAATTCAGCAGAAGCCACTTCCAAGAGTCTGAGAGAAAGACAAAATCCCAAATTTCCACCATTTTTGTGAATTTTATAACTTTGGAGGGCCTCACTCTCCCATGCACCACACTTGAATACTCAGCCTTGCAGGACAGCTCTAGGCCAATGCAACAAAACTCTCATCAGGGCCATGAAACTTGTTCAGCTGCAGGAAAGGAGCACATTCCTGCCTGCAAATATTCACAGAGAGCACATGGGTCTTCATCCTTCTTTTTCCCATACTGATTTACCATGGTATCGGATTTTTTTTCTCATCTGTATCTTTTCGATTGTTTTTCTGTAGAGGTTACTGGTCTGGTTTTTGGAGGCTATTTTCCTTTGAAAGTCAACATAATCAAAAATATTTTTCCCAACAGCTGTTTTCCACATCCAAATAGCCAGTATGGTTCTACACAACCACAACACACAGATGTATCAAGCAGTGTGCACAGATTTTTACAAAGTCTTGGTGAGATCACAAAACCACAAGTAAAGATGCTTGATGGGTCTTTGAGAGCTGCCATGCACATCCTTTCCCCCCAAGGCAAGTTGATCTTGATTCAAATGGCTCATACATGGAGAAGAACACACAAATCTACAGAAGACCTTTGACCTCATGGACATTCCATCAGACTGACAAAGAAACCTGGGAAAGGTGCTTCTTCAGGAGAAAAAACCCTTCCTTATTTTTCATCCTGGAAAAGAAATTGAGATCCCTTATCTCTGACAGCTTTCATCTGAAACGAAGAAGGTGCTGTCCTAGCAATATGCACATTTTCTTTGCTATCTTCCAGCTAAAATACTACAGCTAGGACAGACTCATGATTTGGCTGTGGCATATCTGAGTCTTATTAGTGTGATGTGTCACCGTCCCAGTAGTTAAGATATCAGTATTTTTACAAAGACTGTTATCTTGCTGCTGAACTCCAGATACAGCTGTGTGACTTGCAAATTTCTGGGTATAGTCCATATGACACAAAATTTCTCTAGAAAATTCCGGTTCTAATCAGGCCTGGATTTGATACAACGAGGACAGAGCTGTTTCCTTTTGACACTTTTAGGCTAACTTACGAGAGAGCTCACTCATGTTGCAGCATGTGCCAGGGTGTTTGCAAATGGTGCTGGCAAAGTTCCATGACTCTAAGGTTTCCACAGAGCCAGAAGTGAGCTGTCCATGAGTTTTTAGAAGGATCTTGATAGCCATATATACAGGATTGTGCAAGTGTGTTTTAAGCAGTCAGGGGAGATAAATCATGACCACCCCTCAGTCCTATTCCCCAAGCAGATTAAGTTTTTATCAGAGCACTAGGAAGATAACACCAAATGTCAGGTGTATTCTGCTCCTGGCAGGTGCTAAAAGATATTTAATCAAATTCTTTCCCCCTTCTGCTTTTATTTTTCACTAAAGCTCCCTCTTGGGTTCCTTTTGGAGGTCCTTTTCCTTCCCAGTCAAAACCTGCACGAGAGGAAGTATTGGTGAGGCTTCGGCCAGGACACAAATGGCTGTGGGCTGACTCCAGCCTGGGAGGACTGATAAGAAAGCAGAAAAAATAAATCTCTACGTATAGATGCTGTCTAGCTCCTCACTTGCTAAGTGATGCCTCTTCAGGGACCATTTGGGCTTTTAAAGGATTTGTTTTATTTTTCTTTAAATAACAAACATACAGTTGTTCTGTGTTTCAAATTACTCCCATTCACTTTTCTTTCATACTTTTTTTTCTCTTGTTTCCAGCTTATTTAGCACAGGGAAAGCATTTGACATGCAGCAAAGCCATCAGTCAATGGCCTCATATCCTTGAACCTCTATGAAAAGGAAAGTGGTGACTCAATGACAAAATCCACTCAGTGACAAAACCCTGCCCCTGTCCCTCTTTAGGCCATGACTCCCTGGCTGTAGCCTTTTTCACCTTGCATTAGTCAGCATTCTCAGACTTCAAAGTGGTATCTTTGATCCTCTCAACCTTTTCCTGCCATATACTTCTGTCACCATTCAAAAATAAGGCACAAGATGAAAGGTGTGGAGATGAAAGAGCAGGAGAGAGAGAGCTCAGTCCCTACACAAAGGTGGGATGCAGCAGAAAAACCAGACCACAGCCATTGGTACAGGCATGAGCAGAAAACACAACTTGCACTCAGCAAGAAGCCACTTCTTTGCAAGCAGTTTTTAAACATGTAAGGAAGGGATGCAAGCAGCAGAGCTCCACCAGCTGATGCTGCCCTGCTCTGACCCAAGAGACAAATCTGCAGGAGGAACAAAGTGCCACAACACTCTCATAGCCACAAAGACAGATCCTAAAACTGCATACCCATGGGCTCTGATGAAGTCCCCAAGCGTCACACAATTGCCACAAACTAAAGGCTTTTGCAAGCACTCACACCTTTTCTAGAGTCTCTAAAGGAAAGTTCCTTCCAAAATTCCCAAAACAGTAACAGGAAAGTTCAAAAAAGTGCAATCAGAGGTCCCTGAAGCATATAATACTTTTTTAGACAAAAGCTGTCAGTAAAAGGAGACTCAAATGAAGTTTCACGTCTAAATAACAGGCCTTCCCTTCCTTTCAACAGCACTAGTCACTGCTGGGAGCTCTGCATAATTTTGTGAAATCAGGCATAATGATGAATTGCCTGAATATACTCATTTTATACTAAGAATCTATTCACTATGCCAAGTTCTGCTCTCATTTCTACCAGAGTTACTTGAAATAATGAAGTCACCTCTTTTATCGGGTTAAGTTCATGGTTGTCTGGCAGATCTTTTTGAATAACACATATTCAAGTATTTTTCAGCATCTCTTTTTTTCAGAAACAGGATTTTTCTTTAGCATTTAAATATCTGAAGCACAGATTTACCTTTTTTCTTAAATTACATGGGATTTTCTTGCAAATCGTGTTTGTAGTGTCAGGCTTTTGTCTGCACAAAACTATTTTGATAATTCCTTTTCGCCACAGAAGTATTTTGATGACAACAATATTTTAAGATAATCATTTGAATGATGTTATCAGGAAAAAAAAAAGAAAAAAAAACAACAAAAACCCAACTTTTTTTTAAAATCTTACAATTTCCTGACAAATTTGGGCAAACTGCTTAACTATTTGAAATGCTGCAGTTTGCTTTAAAATACTTCCCTTCTCCAGTCTGTGCTTAGATGTCTTATTACACCCCTGACCTAAGATCTCATCAAAGGCGAAACTTCAGATTTTCCCTGCTTCACAAGAAAAAAATGAAATGAGAGCACAGCAATCCTGGCAAGTCCTGAAGGACAGAACAATTGGATTCAATATTGTGACCCCAATGGCTATTTGAATCTGCCAAAGCCCACTGCAAAGGCATTCCAGATTTACACGCTTACTTTGCAGGGAGGGGTTGAGAGTATTGAGAGTATTACCTTGGGCTTTTTTTTTAATTTCTATGTGTGGATTCTTACATTAAACATATGAAAAACAGCCCAGCACACTCAGAAAGGGCCTGTGAAACTGAAGAATTGCAAGAAGAGCCTTTTTGGAAGGAGCTGATCCATAAGAGCAGCCCTCTACACTCTGTCCAAGCTTTGTAAAACTACCTGGGTCAGTGATAATTATCATTAAGGTAAATTATATTCCCTGTCATGTCATATCACAATTAACCAAGCAGCCATAATAATTGTCTATCTTGCAAAACCTCTGAGTAGGCAGTTTGATATCTGCTGTTGAGAGATAAGATAGATGCCTACACAGCTGTGAGAAACATCCTATTTCCTGGCTACACACAATCCATTTCAAAGGCAATAAATGCCCAGCAGTGTGTGCTATTCTGCTCTCTGCCATAACCCTTCTCTTCCTGCAACCTGACTATCACAGGCACTCTGCTTGTCCCCTGGCAGCAGCTTTGTTTATCCACTTGTCCATCATTTCTCCAAGTGTGGGCATGCTGTAGGAGATACAGAATGCCTGTCTGCACTTCGAAAAATCAAGAACCAGCAGAAAAAGGTATCCTTCACAGGTATACCCATCGGGATTAATCAGCAAAAGCAAGAGATGGCTAAGCAGAAGAGTTTCTGGTGCATAAAAAGCACCCTTAGCACCAGAGGGTGTCTCCCTGCTTCAGTGCACCTCCACTTACACCTCCATGAGCCCAAAATGTCTAAATGCACCAGGTTTCTTTCACTGTACTCTTGTACCTCTCTCTACCTTGGCTGCCATCTGGCTTCCAGAAATCAGAGCTGCTGACATCAAAATGTTTATACCCAACCTACAGCACAACTCCCACCAACAGCCAGTCAGCCCAGAGTCATCCTTCCGCTGCTCATAAACAGCCTCAACGAGAGCAAAAATAAAATCTCTCAAATGCTAAATTTTATAAATACTTCTGATCATTACTCATTGGCCTCATAAATCTCTCACATATTAGACAGTCAGAGTAAGAGGACACAGAAATTTTGCTCTTAGTGCCATAAATCTTTCTTGTGTTCTTTCTATGGTTATAATAATAGAAATTTATTGTTGCTTTGGTTTCCTCCCATATTCTGTGTAATTAATCTCGATGTGTTGCCGTGTACATCAAGAGACAGTACATTTCATGCCTGCCCATTTGTATTTTTTTCAACAGCAAGTCCCATCTGAGTTAATATATTGTTTTATATTATATATAACCACTGACCATAACTCAGAACACAACACATTTTCATTTTGTTGCCCCATTATTTTTGCAGTAAGTCGATACGATAGGAGGTGAAGCGTGCCTTGCTCAGCACTTATTGATCTGTCTGTTTGCCCATTGCTTACATCAAAACACCACTTGTCAGCTCAGCTCTGTTATGATTATCTTATCACACAGGAAGGGACAGCCTCGAAGACTAAATGCTAGGCAACATCCACAGTCAGGTGACACCAAAAACCAGTCCAAATTCTTTTGAGCGAGGCATCTAGTGCTTCAGCATCAAGTCTCCTTTTTATGCAGGGCACCTCTTTGTTGCAATCAGGAAAAGCAACTATTGTAGCTAGAGGAACACACCAACCAGCTCTTGCAGCACCGAGGCTCAATGTAGACATGATGGTAGGGTCACAGTACTCCAAAATGAGAGGAACCCCAAGGACCACAAATTACAAGACAGCTGTCTTAATTTTTTGGTTGAAAAAGGAATTTGGAGTTTACCCAAAGCTTGTTCATCTTCCTAAAAGGAATGCTGACCTCATGGGAGATTCCATGATTGGAGCAGAAATGTTGCATGTTGGTTTTGGACTTTTTACTTACTCAGCAAGTGCTTTGCACACTAGAAAAGCACAACCCTGCTTGTTGAGGACACTTAGACAGTTGTATGTCAATGTAGCATATCAACAACACTTTGGACCCTGGCCAAATGCCCAGCATGTCACCTCTCCACTTATTCAATGAACCAAAATAGTGCATGATGTTCATCCATCTTGCGCTGGCATCATGTGATGACACATATGAACAACAAAAATCACCATCCCCTCTTTCCTGTGTATTTCCCCATCCTCTGCAGATTTCACCTCTCAAGAGCTTTGAAATATACATTTGGCAAGGCAACTCTGCTCTTTCATAACACGCAGCAGGGCAGCACCTGAATAAATGAATATGATTAGTGAACCATTGCTTAAAGGATCGATCACTTTGCTTATGTAAAAAAGAGCTGAGAGAGACAGATGCCAACTGCCAATGTGTTGATGCATTTTGAAGTTTGTCAGCAGGGTGGGAAAGTAGGGCTGTGAGTGACAGCAGAGCTTCTTGAGGATTTGGGTCATGTTGTTTTAAAATTCCAGACAGGAAAGATTAAAATTTCTGGCTGCATTACTGACTGAAATAATGTACCCTCCTATCCAGAAAATGGCAAAGGCCCTGTAGCAATCTCCACTGTACAGTTGTCCTTCTTCATGAGGATCACAGCTTTAAGCAAACAGATTTCCTGTACTTCGGCTTCTGCATAGGGTGAGCAGCTGCAGAGAGAGAAACGTACCACAAGGTGGTTCAGAGGACAGAACCTGAAGTATCCCCTGACTCAGAGGCAGTCTAGGGCACTGTGCACTGGCAGTGTGCAGAAAATATGAAAACCCCTACACAGAGTGTGTTCATTATCCATTACCAAATTATCTTCTGTTTCAATCCCATGCTTTGGAGGCACTAGGCAAGATCAAGGAATGCTGCCAACCACCATAAGTACCCAAGAACCACAACACAGGGGTCGCAAACCCTTGCACACTCTACTAAAACACTTTCTCTTTTTCTGCAATCGTTTCTCTGTGGAAAAACATGCAGAGGACTTTCTGGAATGACAGCCAGGGTTGGCATACATTGGCAGGCAACACAAGGAGAGCTCATTCACCATGTGAGGCTCCACGCACTGTGTCAGAGAGCAATGTGAAGAACATAATTTCTGCTTCTCTCAGCATAAGACTACAAAAGAGGTTTAGAGTAACTCATTTACACTGTACAATGCCAGCACCCAGGAACTCAACAGTTCACATGGAATACAGACCCAAATTATTTCTCGTAATATGCCTATAAAGAGGAAATGAAGAGCATTTCCATGCTCTGCATGGTTTGCATTACTGGTGTGGGTTTTTAAATAATGCAATCCAATATATTACAGCTAAATCTGATGAGGAAAAAAGCAACTAGAACTTGTGTTCCCTGATTTACAAGTGTTTGATTTCACTTTCCTGTGCTGGATTTCTAATTGCAACCTATCCTATCCAAGTTGCAGCCTACATGCCACCCACTGCAGGTTACAGAGCAAGGGGCACTCACACCCCTTGCCCCATCTGCTCTGCAGCCTGATCCTGCCCTTACAACAAAGCCCACTTGTGGCCTATACAACACTATGGTTTTCCCTTTGATGCACAGTTTTCCTACCATGTCTCTCCCTTAAACTGCCCAGCTTCAGCTTTTGAGTTTCTCATTTTTGAGAGTCGTTGTTCTCCATCAGATGGTCTTTGGCTTCCAGACTCTCAAAAGCTGCCAGCAGCAATCTCCTATTGCAGTTTGCAGAAAATATGGGCAGCATCCTTTAAACACACTTCACCAGAAAAATGAGGGGCTGCTGGCACTATGCTACTTGCATTGCCTGGTGTTTCCATCCCCTGGGATGATGGAAGGGAAAGTTGCTAATGATACAATGTCCACTTTGCAGCTGCAATGTACTTCCAGAGGGAGGTAATCTAATTGGTACCATATTACTTTAACAGCAAAATCAGTGACAGGAACATGCACACTGAAGCGCTTGGTCATTTCAGGAGTTCACATGAACTATGGTACCTGGGCTCATTGCTGTGAGCTCTGAGAAAATTAGATAGAGGTGAGCTATGAAAGAGGAAATCCTGAACTAAACTGAAGCTCGTGTGGAACCTAGAAAAGCCCAATAAATTTTCTCTCTTATTCTTCATCTACTGGGATGATTTTTTTCAAAACCTGCAGCTCAGGATCTTTGATCTAAACACTTTACTTCTTGAAGTCCTGGGGAAGCTGCTGTATGACCTGGGGAGTCTCCACTAAAATTGATCTTGCATGTAAATCAGTGCAAGGCATGCCACGGTGCACCAGCCACTGTGGGTCTGCAGATATCCTTTGGGTCTTTAGCCCTTGGCATCATCTGTGCAATGGGAGCACCTCCAGCCTCCTGGCTCTGATGACACTGAAATGGTCAGAAACCACAGCCCAGCTGACAGAGTGCAGCTGAGCCTTCATTTGAATACTCACAAGGGGAAAAAAGGGGAGGGAAAGATCTTCTATTCAGTTCATTCCTTCTATTATTCTTCTTTGCACATGCTGCGTTTGTTTTTGTCATTAGGTTTCCAGTGTCCCTAATAAGATATTAATGAGATGCTAATTCAACATGCAAATTACAGGAGACTGGCATGGCAAGATTGCTATATTTAGAGCCAGAGCAGGATTTTAATGGCTGTCTTCACCCATCTTATGCCTTGTGTCAATTGCTTTCTTACTCCAGTGAGCAGTCTCACATCCCTGAAGTGTCTAGGTGACCTTGGAGGTTAGGAAAGAGACAAAAAAATCTGGACTACATTTCCATAGTAGTAATGAGAAAATCTCACTGTGCTTCAAAGACACTGTCAAAAGGAAGCCCTTTTCTAAAAAAAAAAAAAAAAGAAACCAAGAAAGACCTTGGAGCCTTGCCCATTCAGGAGCAATAGCAAGGGCAAAGGAGAAATGAAATGCTCGCTGCCACATTGCAGAGTTCAGGAGTGATGCCAAGATCCAGGTCTGACTCCATCACACAGCCTGGTCTGGAAGAGTGGAGCAGAGGAGAGGGTTTCATATATATCCTGTGGTCCAGCACATGCAGCATAACCTGTCCCATGGCCTGAGGCACAGGCAGGTGCTCTGCTCCTCCATCCATAGACACAGTGGGGCTATGAGGTGGCTGCCTTGAGCTCACACCAAGCACACCAGTAGTTTGCACTCCTAAAATGAATGCTGCTGGAAATGTTCCCTTAAGAAAGCAAGCAAGATGAGTGCTCAGGTACTGAAGGATGTTAAATACTCAGGATGACACCGTCCATTCCTACCACCTTTGCATTCCCATGACATGCATCTCTCCCGATCAGTGTGAAAAAGCACATTCTCACACCAAACTTGAGGGGCAGCTCTGCAAGTCACACCAGAACTTGAGGCTTCTATTTTGTCACCTAGAATTTGAGAATAAGGATAAAGTCTTCTCTTTACAAATGTTATAGCACCACAGACTACAAGAAGAGATTTTTAAATACAGTACCTTTAAAGGTATTTAAGCCTGAGAGAAGACCTAAGTAGTAAAAACAACACGCCTTATCTTGCCAGAAGCTGTTATCAAGTACCTCACTTCAGAGGTTGTCACAAGAGGCTTGCAGAAGCTCCTCAGAAGCTCAATAACCATGTCTCACTGGAGTTTAGGGTCAGTTTTCAGAGTGCTGGGACCCTGTCCTGAAGCAACTGAATTCCATTTCTGATCATACCAAGGACCAAGTCCTTCAAACTAGCAAATCTGGAATACTTTTAAGAAGAAAGTGATTTTTTTAAATTACTATTCTTATTACTGAAAGGTGCCAGCAGCGAGCTCACTGTCTCATTTGCTGTCACCCTCTTATCATGTGGATATGAAAACAGATGCCCCCAGCTTCATGACAAGTGCATGCCCAATTCCTACAGCAGTCAGTCCCACTCACAGAGAGGCTTTTGTGTGCTAAAATAATGGCCTAAAATACTCTTTTCCAGTCTATACAGACACATCTAAAGGGACACCCAAAGGGACTAGCTTACAAAGTTACCAAGTCCCCAAAATGGCACTCTCGGGTTGTGGAAACCACTCACAGCCCCTGAACCACGTGTGTGCTTGGGCAGGCATTGCCTCATTCAGTATTTGCAGCTTTGTGTACCAGGCTTCTGGATCAAAAAACCAGCATTTTTAGTGTCACTCTATTTTCAGATATTACCCTGAATTTCTGGCTGGACATTTGCTTGCAGACAGATGGCCCCATGGCTCTGGTGCTTCTTACAGGTTTTGATCATTTGCATCAGCTGAGAAACTGGCTCCTATTTTATTGATTTTTTTTTCCCCTTCTGGATCATAGTCTCCAGACTAAAATGGTACCAAAATCTCTGCAGACTTCTCCCTCCCTCAGTGGTTTCAGCTGTTTTTATTGCTCTGAGGCACCAGACAGTTTTGTTAATAACAGTAAATCCTTTTAGCCTCTGGTTAGTGCAGGTTGTGCTGTGATTGACAAGGTAATAAAAGTGTTAATGAGAGAAACTGGCACAGCCAGAGATCAATAGTTGCCAATAAGAAAAACAATTCTGATACTTAATTTTGTAGAATTCCCCCAAAGCGGTTGAAAATACATCACAATCGGTCTATTTTATTGTTTAATAGATGTTCTCTCCCTGGTGGTCTCAGATAGAGATCAAATTAACTGGAGATTGGGTGAAATGGCAAAGAAGAGAGGAGGATTCTTGTTCCTTCCAAGTTTGCAGGACTGTTGGGACATGGAGCTCCAGGGCAAAGCCATTTCTGAAATAAATGTGTTTGGGGCTACCTTTCCCATCCAGATGATTTCCCAAATCACTCCTTTCTGCACATTTTCCTGCAGTACAAATACAGGGGGGGAAATAGCAAGCAATGACAGCTTCAGTGCCAGTGGTCACATTGAGGTTACGGCCAGAAGACCAACCGTAATCAAAACGGTGGCTCAACGATGCTGTCCCAAAGGGCAAAGATACAGGTATGCTGAAGGAGTCAGGGAAAATGCCCTTTGGAAAAGAAACAATTTTAAGATTAGTGCCAACCTGAGCTTCTGAGAGCTAATCAGAATGGTAAAAGCAGATGAAGTGCATACAACTTGTACCACAGATTAACATCAGCTTCTTGCTAGCTGGGTCCCATACACAGTGCATCCTGTGTGGCCCTAAACACCCTGTAACACCCTAAATCTCTCTCACAAATCTGTCTGGTGCCAGATGCATATAAAAGCCTAATCTCATTTCAAGGGCAGCTGTAAAACTTAGGAGAATGTGTGCTGGCAGTAGGAAGCACTGCCAAACTGGAAATGCAGTGAGGGGAGGGAAACAATTTCAAGAGGGCCACAGAAAGGCTGTAAGTCAAATGGAAGAGAAACTGCTCTGCATTGGTGAAAGTTTGGAGACAGGGAGAAGGACCAGTCTTTAACTATACAAAAATGACTGTGAATACATTATCCAGAGGCTGCTTGGATTATGCATGGATGGTAAGGCTCTTTGGGCAGCTTAGTGACAATAGCTTGTGCAGTCCCACTGGTTGTGCACAGGGAGAGCCAGCAAAGTCAAAGACAAAAGGTGGCCTCTTCAAGAGGGCTGCGCTCACAGGGGAAGCTGCTGCGAAACCCCTTCTCAGGCAGGACAAAAGAAATTGCCAGTCCAGTTCTGATGGCAATTATTTGTTTTATATATATACGTTTTTATTTGACACAAAATTTCCTTTTCTACACCTATATTATGAGGAGTTCAAAGCATTTTGCTGAACTGTGGCACAGAGAGGAGCAGTAGAGGATACTGGTACAGGGCTGACTTTGGTTCCAAGCCCACCAGTCATAAAAACTGGTGTCAAAATTTCACCTATCTTGACAAACAGCAGAGCCTGGGAAAAGCAGAAGGCTTTTAGAAACAACTTCACCTTTTTTTTTTTATGTGTAGGAATGATGCACAGGCTCTAACACAGACTCTTCTAGCATTACATCTCACAGGTGTCTGTAGGTTTTAGGGCAGGCACAGGGAGGCTGGCAAATGCAGAATCTCTCACTTTACATTGGGAATGTGCTGCACAGTGATAAATCTAGGGTAATTCAGCTGCACAGGTATGCAGACAGCAGCATAACAGAGAAGTACTCTTTCCTGAAAGTTTTGGTGTGAGCTCAAAGGTGTCGTGAGCCACACTCTCACCTGGCAGGAAAGGAGTCATGCCTGAATTTTCCAGCATGAGCCCTTAAGTTTTTGACTAAAACTACACAGAGCCAATCTGCAGGTCCAGTTGGGTGTGCAAGGTCTCCAAATGCAGTCTCTGACAAGGCAAGTATGGATTTCTGTGGTATAAATACAACTATAGTAGAGCCAAAAAGGGTAGGTAGATCCAAATCTGTTCTTCCTTGCTCCTCCCATCCTATAGCATAATTAAACAAATACTCCTGCCTATAAAGACAGAGGAATAATTGGAATCAAAGAGCATGAAGGGAGAGATCAGCATGAAAAGATACCCAGATGAAACCAAGGGGTTTGGCTTATCCCTTTGGCTTTATCCTCCTTTTCTCATCCTGTCTGTATTAATGTGGTGCTAAAACCTTATTGTCTGACTGCATTATTATTAATGACAACTGTTATCCCAGAGGTCAGGGTGGCACTGCAGCTTGCCATTCACTTTAATTATCCATGCACATCACCAGCTTCAGAAATAAGAAGAGATAAGATGAGGATTATGGAATCCCATCTTATGCTGTGTGTTATCATACTCTCTACATCCTGATCGGTTCCTATCAGCTTTTCTCAGCTCACTGAGGGAAGGGAGGGGAAAATCAAGAAGGTTTTCCCTTTATGCATTCATTTTGTCCACATCTTTACAAACTTGGCCAAAACAAATTCTGACTATAACATTAATGGCTTACATCTGCCCAGTGACTTGGCTCATGACCACAATATTTAGGTATGTAGCTTTTTAGATATCCAAATATAAAGGTATTTAGCTCTTTGGAAACACAAATATTTAGATGTGTCTGCAGTAATTGCTGGTGTATTTCAGGACTATCACTGAGACAGATACAGGTACATGGCTTAGTCTTGTTTGGTGGGAATAGATCAGACTAAAGAGAACTTTAGGATATACAAAGAATTCACCATTCTCTGATAAAACACACCATTCATTTTACCAAGATTCACCACTGAACTAAGCAAGCTGAATCAAAACAGGGGAGTGAATGGGTTTTTCAGACAACAAAAAAATATTAATAATATCTCAAATGTATGAAGTATTTTCCAAGCAGAGTCCTTCCAACCCAAAGAGCCATCTCTTACATGGCATATCCAAAGACAGAGGATTAGTGGGTGAAAAAAAATTAACAGATTCTCTGCATCTGCAGAGAGTCCATTCCACATATTGGGCATTCCCCAAAATAATAATAATGTATTATTCATGGAAATGTATGCAAAAGCCAAACAGGAGGAGCTATCTGTATGTACTAAATACCCATGCTAGTTTTGGAAGGCAACTCAAAAGGAATGGTAGCCTTTTATCTATCCTGTCACCCATAAGCCAGGTAACTCAGCTCTCGAGTTCCAATGATTGCATGCTCCCACATGTAACTCACTATGTTTGTTGGTGATAAAACAAGATTAGGAGAAAGGAGGTTGGAATAAAGCTTACTGTGGGTAACACTGTCCACACCATGGCTTTTCCCCATTTTCATGCAAGGCACAGGTGATCCCATCAGTTTTTGGCAACCTCCTTTGCGAAATGAAGCAGTAAAATGTATATTTCATATGTATATATATGTGTATATATATATATATATATACACCAGCTCAGCTTTGCTCCCTTTCAAAGCATGATGATTACCTCTCACAGATGCAATGACAAGAGTAGCCTTTGGCAATCCCACAGTCCCCTTCTCCTTCTGAGAACTGGCAGAATGAAGGGGAAGAAAAGCCCAGAAGCCTTTTTTAGCCTCCTTATTTTTCTTTGTCACATCATTAAGGGTTCAATGAATCTCCAATTAAATTTCCCTGACTGCTGTCACCATTTTGATTGATAGGTGTCCTTGGATCAACCTCAGTAGGGCATGCATGTTGTTGCACTGAACTCCCCCTTTCCACTCACCATCCATTATCAGCCCCTTGTCATCATTACCTTCACATGTCAGTTCATTTACCACAGAAACGGTGTCACCAACCGATAGGGGAAATAGAAAAACATTTGTTACAAATAGGGAAAAACATTAATAAATCAGGTTGGGCTTCAGCCTGAAACTCATGGAGAAATAGTTTATCTCCAGTGTGCTTGTTCACCAGTTGCCCTTATATAAAGCCCTAAAGGAAACACACACACACACACACACACAAATAGTCATTCTCAGAAGAAACAAACAGGGCAGAGCTGTGTACAGATAAAGCTAAAACATGTTTTACAGCTTTGGACTTTCTTAATTTTGAACCCCCAGCAAAACAGGATCCTTGAGTTACCTTCACAACCCTGACACACTAATAATATTTAAGCTACACAGGCTAAGAGTCTTTGCTACTGACACTGGAGATTTTCTACCAAAACAGTTTTTCATCAGAAAGTAAACACTTTGTCAAAATTAAAGCTATTTTTACAAAAGGGTCATTTGTGATGAACTTCTGATGGCAAAAATTCAAAAAAATGAGGAAGAATAGAATAGAAAATTTTAGGCTTCTAGAATTCCCATTGTTTTCACTTCATCTGTTTAGAAACCTTATAATAAAAAAGCCATCATTAAAAATGAAATGTACAAAGTACAATAGAAAATTTTAAATTTGTGAAAAAAGTATTTAAATTCAGTTTAAATTTAAATCTGATTCAAAAGTTACATAAAAATTTTCTTCTGACTTTTGTAGCTTTGCTTCAGAATTTGCTGGGAATTCCTCTGAAACTCAGAATATCTACATGGGGTGGGAGCACCATTCTGTGTTTGGGACCAATGCAAGGAGCTGCGCACACAAATTTCAGGTTACACATGAACTGTCCCACTGACCTACTTAGGACAATAGCCAGACTTTTGTTCCCTGTTTGTTCAGCATCTCATGGAGTAGGAATCTCTTTGTGACAGACATGCCTGTCCCTGTTGTGATTTATCTTATAAAAAGGTCTTTATACATTTCACACCAAGGACTGTATCCCCAAGGACTAACACAGAACCACTGCTGCAATCCCTCTTCTTTTTTCTTCTGATCACCATGAAAGGACGGGAACACTCCTAGATGCCTGGCAATTGACACCTCAGCGGGGAAGGCCAGCCCTCCAAAAATAAATAAGTAAAACCAGGACAGCCTTACTAAATTACTTGTAAATGAATCCTAACTGCAAGTGTGCTGCAACACACCATCACCCCCATCGCAACAACAGCTCCTGGTATGGGGGGCAGCCAGCACACATTACCCCTAAACCCTTAGGGCTCAAGGAGCCCCAGTTGCCCCTCATTTGCATGAGTTTCATCCTTTGCTAGAGGTTTATCCAATGCAGTAAGAGACACACATGAACCTGCAACATACTGGACAATTTTACCCAAGATCCAGTCCAGTCCCTACCTGTAGTTCCCATGAGCTCCATCTGTTTCCAGGAAGACATCCAACCTCACAGCAGGGGAAGCTTTTCCCTGTTTTTTTAATTCTTTTTTTTTTTTAAGACTAGCTTTTTCCTTAGGGAATGTTTGGAAGACTATCTCAGCAATTAAAAAGCTTCACTGCTATTGAAATTAAGAGGATTAATGCTTTTAAACCCCAGGGATCCCTGGTTCATCAATCCACCGGCACACACTTTTTCCTATCTGGTTATAACTAATTTTAGCTGATGCATCCAGGAGCAGCAGGACAGTGAGTGCACAAGGGGCAAGGGCTGCTTGGTGAGCAGAAGCTGCAGGTTTGCAGAGGCCGCTCCAGAGCACCATGGCACCTTGCAATTTGCCCTGATTTGTTATGCAATTAGCAGTGAGTGCATCTCAGGGCACTAGGAGAGACTGGCAGAGCTCAGTGCTTAAAGCTGACTTTGTACTCAGGCACCTAAATAACTGCCCTGGTTTTCTTCACTGATTTCAAGAAGAATTTTGTTGGAAAATTAAGGTAACTCCTACAGATTCTCAGTGCAGAAAATCTCAATCAAAGACCACAAAACTGTGAAGCACGATTTTAAATAGATGACTTTTATGTAGCCTCATCAGAGTGAAGGCTGCAGACACAGAGAAGAAACTTAGTTTACTGTAAAGCCACAATGTAAATGCTTACTGTGGAATAAAGATACACAGACAGACCAGAGATGAGGAATTCGTGTGGGAAATCAAGCCTCACGGTAGCTATAAAAACCAGACACACATGGAGACATGGAGAAGGTTTTCAACACGTATGCATTGACCAGGATAATCACTGGGCACACAGGGGCTGGGTGGACATTTGGCTGCTCCCCATACCCAGACCATGCCACCAGGTGGCAGAAGATGGGGTGAACACAACCTTGTAAAGGTCGATGTGGTTTCAATTGCCCAATTTTCTCTGTACTTGTTTTTGTTCTGCTCAAATCCTCTGCTTGTGGCAAAACTCTCAACTCCTGGGCCCCTCACAAGATGGATCAGAAAAATGACAAAGTCATCCACTGTATTTCTATTGAATATTTGTTCCAGTATTTGTACATTTCTTCCTCTCCTTGCTGGCAAGCTGGGAAGATTAAGATACAGAAATGCCAAGCCACTAAAAGAGCCAGACCAGACATGAGAGAAATAAAAATGAAATAAAACCCAACTGCACATACCTTTTAGTGATACTGTTTGTAGGAGATGTCTGAATTGCAGTCATAAAACTAGAGAAAAGCACCAAAGGGATAGGAGAGCTCTCCCCAGCACTGCAGGCCTGGAGCAAACCCTAGGCTGTCCTTCGGCATGGGGTGTTGCACACATTTTCCTCCTACCTTTTCTCAAGTCACCACCTTGACCACATGAAGAGTTTACTTAAAAATAAACCAAGCAATAATTCAACCTTTTTAAGAAAGAAAAAAAAAATCAGCTATCATTCACAGTCTTAAGACCAAATTTGTCAAGAAGGGTCAGCAAGTTCTTCCCTCCCGTAAAGCCAGGCTGCTGCCCCAGGTGAGCCAGCCCCGGGACTCCACACAACAGCCACACCTGGGCCCCAGGGCCGGCTGACCTCAAACAACGCCTGAAGGAGCAGCTCAGCTGAGGACATTTTTAGCCCAGGCTCCGTGGGCAAGCAGCATGTTTGCACTATCCTCACGCCTCCATGCCGGTGGCTCTGTGGCGATGGCAGGCACCGGGCCTGTGCAGTGGAGCTCCCCACAAGGTGTGACGGCTCTGGGGCAGGCCCACAGCTGGGCACTGCACAGCCCCTCGGCAGTGCCTCAGGGGGAAAATGCATCCAAGAAAGGGCAAAAAGCAACAGTGAGGAGTGAGGGAGAAAAATGTGGAAAACAGCCCTGAAAGCAGAGCAAAAAGAGGAAGGGGATAAGGTGATCCCCCTGCAGCCAGTGGAGCAGAAGCCCCATGCTTGAGCTGAGGTGTATTTCCTGCAGCTGTGACTTATTTAAATTAATCATCATTAAATTATCATTTTTGAGAGATGGAAAACAATTAAAAGATTATTCCTGATGACTAAGCAAGCCTAAGTGCCATGAAAATGAGTTGTTCAGCACCATCACTATCAAAAATGAAGTTCACTTTGGATATGAAATATGTCTGATGAGCATGGTGAAAAAATTGGAGCATTAATTTAGGCAAATGAATAAAATAAGAATTTTCTGACTGTCTATCAGCTGTTTAACAGGGTATCTGCTACCAAATTAAGAAGTGCAAAGGTGAGTGAATCCAGAGAGGAGGTCTTGTCAAGTTCAGCATAGTTCAGCTTTCTTGGACCTCACTTAGCTCAGCACAGTTCAAATCACGAAGAGAAACCATCAGGAGCTGCTAAAAAAAGAATTGATTGGAAAGGTCTTCTGAAACTATTTCCCAGTGTTAGAATGAAAGGAGATTTTATAATTTTTCCTCACACACACCAAACTAAAGCTCAGCCAGGAAGATTTTTAAGGGTCTGAAAGCTACAAACACTGAATAGGGAACTTCTTACCCAGATATGGCTGCAGCTGGGCTGGAAACTTTTAGTTCGAGTCCTACCACACGTTTCAGAGAGCATAGAGCTTTGCTATGAAGACTTAAGGCAGAAGGACTCACACCACATCTCAGTGAGCTGCTTCCAGAGTTAATTCCCTCATTGTTAAAATCTGCCTTTTGTTTTGTAGCTCTCAGCTTTCAGCCTTCAGATCTCAACGCACCCTTGTGTGCTCGACTGAAGAGCTCTTTAGCTAAAGAAGACATGGCTGTATTCAGTCTTTGATCAAATCTCTTTCTGGTTTTCCTTTTGTCAAACAGAATGGGCAGAGCTTCTGGGCAGCTCCTACATCTTTCATTTCGAAGGGCAATCACAGAAAATGCAAAGTGTTATTTCAGAAGCATCTTCACAGGGGCTTGATACAGACCTTACTCTCTTAGCTTTACTTCTTTAAAAAGACTGCCACTCAGTAGTACCTTCATTGCGGACATAAAATCACACTAAAAAGAAGAAGCTGGGCACTCCCCCAGGTTGGCACAAGAGGCCAGCTATTTCCCAGCTCTGCGTCTTACAGAATTCAAGGAACCTCACACACTGATCAGAGGAAGGTTAACACAGACCAAACAATTAGAAATATTCAAATACACAACACAGAGAATTCTACTGACTTTAAAGCACTGATTCAAGTAGCATCTGGTTGTTTGGGGTTTTTTCCCCTTTACCTAATTTGCTAGTATTTTCATTTAAATAACTAGAATTAAGACTTTCCTCAGTTTGTATGAAGGAAGCCACAGATAGGAAGAGCTTGATGTCCATTTCACTTCAATACTGAGTAAAAATGCAGATTAAAAAAAAATTATGCATAATTATTATCACCATTAACACCATCTGTCATCACCCAAGTGTGCTGCTGGGTATACTGTTTATATTCTTTCAGATACATGTATATACGCACACAAGATAACCACCCCCAGGGAGCAGATTCTTTGGGACAGAGCATTCCTCTTTGCTTTGCTCTGCTACTGCAGCATCACAGTTTCAACTCTCTTGGAGCTCCTGGCTGCTCTTGTAATGTACCCACCAGTACTCAGGGGAGATAACACATGCAAAGCAATCCATGGCTCCCAGCCCCTCCAGTAATCTGAGGAGGCAGAAGGTCCATAAGGTGACACCAGACTCAGACTTCATTTCGTAAGCACAAAAATAATGGTTTAAATACATGATATCCAGCTCCTGAAGGGAAAGACCTCCTGTCTTATTCTACTCCCATGATGTCCCACAGTTCTGCCTTTGAACTAGACTTTTTTCCCCCATTGTTAAAGAGTCATGACATTGTCTGTATTTAGCACTTGCGGTTTTGTTTAAAAAAAATGAACTACCTAATTTGTAAATCTTAACCAGCAACATGAGCCATCTGTGCATATTTATAAAGTACTGGAGATACATTAATGATGGAATATGGCACACATGCATATTCCTGCTTGGGAGATATTTTTTAAATGCTCTTTTTCTCCAGAGGAGGCAAATGACTAATTGCTTCGGCTGTTTAGGTGCTTGAAGTGGAAAATGGGCATTTCTGCTGTTCTGCCTCCATTTCCAGGTGTTAAGTCCACACATGTACAATAAGCATAAAATAATCCACAAATGTTCAGACCTTGGCAAAAACTCCCTCTCTGCCCTCTTGCCCCTAGGCTAGGACTAATTGCTGCCTGCATGTGTATGTCAAACTGTCCCAGATGTTTTATGATTTACTCTTGCAAAATGAAAATCGATCTGAAAACATGTGAATGAATCCAAGGTTAATCACACTTCTGCTACTGACTCCAACTGCCCTGTTGCACACCTTCAAAAATAGGGGTATTGCCCATGTTTTATCCTCATCAAAAAACAAATTTAGGTTCCTCTTTGAAATTTAAATGACCAAAGACTAACCATGATGCTGAAAAAACATCATACTATTCTAAATTGCCAGAAAGTTTCCAGGTGCTCCAGACCTGCTCTGCATACTAGAAAAATCAAGGCCAAGCCACTGGATTTCTGCTTACATACAATTCTAATAACAACCTCAAACCACGAGTACCTCACCCATTTCCCCTGGGCTTGCTCCAAAGTTTCCTGTATCCTGGGAATTCATGCCAAAACCAATGATAGCTGTTTTTCAGAGAGAGATGTGGTGACAGTTCTCATCTTCATACGAATATGGATGGCGAATATGGATCCCTCCACTGAGCAATCCCAACACCAGGAAGGAGCATTTGTGACTCTCCTCACTCTCCTTCCAAACATCATAGCTCTGCTTGCAGAGACTAAAGATGCATTTGGCCAGGCAGGTAAACAGAAGAATTCTGTGTTCCTCCTTCTATTCCATAAATAAATGTATGCATTGAAAAATAATGCATGGTTGGACTGACCCTTTCCAGCTCATTGGCTGCAGAAAAGTATTTTGAAAATTACTTTAATACATATTTACTCAATGGACCAGAATGATTCATTTCAGCACATGAATATGCCTTATTAAAAACTGCTTACACAGGTTACTCAAACCAGCCCCTTTTTTCAACTCTCCAAGGCATGTATGAAAGAGCATGTTCATTACATGTAAGTCTGGGAAACCGTTATGTCACCTCTCTTCTCCAAAAGGAAAGGGCATGCCTTAAAATGAGCAAAATAAAAATGGTTGCAATGAGTGCTTCTGATGCTGTGAAGTGGCTGGAGAATGTCTGTAACTGAAGCTGAGCAATGAACGAGCCTGGGGTGGCAAGGCTTTAGTAGGGTCTATTGTGATAGAACAAGGGAGAATTGCTTTAAACTGAAGGAGGGTAGATTCAGATTACCCTACTATTTCTACAAGAAAGAAATATTTTACTATGAAGACAGTTAAACACTGGGACATGTTGCCCAGACAGGTTATAGGTACCCCATGCCTGGATCAGACTGGATGTAGTTTTGAGCAACCTGATCTAGTTGAAGATGTCCTTGCTCATTGCAGAGAAGTTGGCCTGTAAAAGTCCCTTTCACATTACAGAATTCTATGAATCTCTGTTTCTTCCCACACTCCATATAAAGCCTCCTGCAGAGGGTGCAGCCCACCAGGGTGCAGAAACACATTTGCAAAATCTTCCCAAAAGGCTCATTTTTCAGTGGGATAGGAAAACCTTTCCATTATCCTCATCCTTTGCGACAGGTCAGCCCACTCTCTATGTGAGCCTGCATCGCATGATGTGCTGGGGCCAAGCAGCACCTCAGCAGCCCCGGGGGAAAGTGCCTTAATCGCTGGTAACGAAATAGCTCCACTGTAAATCTTCTAAGCAATTCAAGAATGGAATCCAACATGTTCTGGATACACATTTAGGGAGCAGCCGGCTGTGTTGGCATGTTGCTCCATTACTTAACCACTGGGTCATATATCTGTGACTGCAGATGGCTTTTACATCTGCACCTCTTAAGCAATATCTGATACTGTGACCAAACGTTGGCCCAAAGGGAGGGATGCAGTCATTCTGACCAGAAGGACTTTTTCCTTTAAATTAAACATCTCAGGCAAGGCATCAGAAGGCTTTTCTGTGGCCCCATGACACCCAATGGAAACAGCCTTCCTCAGCTCCAGCATGGGAAGCACTACCCACCTGCAATTCAGCTGCAGCTCTGCCTTGCAAAGTCCAAGTATGGGCAAATAAAATTACTTTTCCCCATCAATCTGTCACCAGCACCCCAGGGCACCCACTCTGCTTCCCTTGGAGTACCTGTACTGATGTTTCTTGAACACATTTTTTCTCCAACTCCCTTTCATCTCAGTTTTTTTCTTCCAGGCATCTCTAAGGAATCCACAGCCTCCAGGGGCAGCTACAAAAGCATCACCATGGCAGTATCTGCAGTGTAAATCTTCTGGGCTTAATGCAGCTACAGCTGCTTAGCTGTTGGCTGCACAGGGAAGGCAACACAGTAGATCAGGAAAAAAATTGCTTTGGTCTACTTGAGCTAACATACCAGCAAAGTCAGTGGCAGCACAAAATATGAAAGGAGAATGGTCTTACACACAGACCCATGGGACATCAACTTACCAAATATCTATGCACGAGTATTCAAGCTATGGGTCCTGCTGTAGGCTGGGCGCTCTGTGGCACAGAGAAGAAATGGTGCACACCTCAACCTCATGGCCTCTGGCTCATTGTACTTACACAGGCTTTGACAAATGCCTTGGTGAACATTTGTGGTCTCTCTTTTTTTTTCTCAACCACAAGCCAAGTGTCCAAATGCCCCAACTTTATCAGAACTACTTACTTGTTTGAATATTTTGATGCTTAGTGTTATATAGTGAAGGATTGTTTTGTTCAAGGAGAACAATGATGAGTGAAAAATGCATAAAGCTCCTAAGAATTTGTTTCCTTATTTGCATGCTTCTCATGCAAGGGAAGCCACATATGGTAGCAAATATTTTACAAAATCTATTTCACTTGTAGAATAATCCTCAAAATTATTCCATGTTATTAAGGACCCATGGTCTATAAAAAAAGATGTTGCAGTACCATATGACACACTTCAGGTTAACCAAAACAATTTGTTTGACTCAAAATGAAACTTCTCACTCCATGTTGGACAGACTTTTTTTTCTTTTTTTTTTTTCTTTTTTCTTCTTTTTTTCCTGAAAGCAATTGCTCCCAGAATTAAAAACTGGAGCATTTATTTTTTTATTTCCCAATTTCACCATGTCTTCATATACTACTTGAAAAAAATCTGTCTTTTCTTTCATGCAAATCTGCTTCCAGGACACACTTGGAAACAGAGCATCAGCCCAAACTGCACTCTTATAGCAAACATAGCCCTCACTCCAGCACAGGTGACACATACATGAGGAGAGTTTTACTTTCTCCCCATACAAATATTTAACTGGCTCAGACCCAATTTGCCTGAAGCATCAAGCCTTCTCATTGATTGCTCTGCTAACTTCTTGTTAGTGCTGAAGATCATCTTTGTGTCTTGAAAAAGAATGTTGGCATCCCCTTGAAAATGAAGAAATATTTAGTGAGGAGAAAGTCATCTTGAATGTTCAGAAGAAAATTAGTTTGAATTCTTCAGTCTAAAGCAGGATGGGAAATGGGGAAGTTACTGAGGGTTTTTTTGGAGTTCCCAACCAACCAATTTTTTTCTTATGGTGTTTTGAAGCTATGAAGTGGGCTACCTCCCACTTTACTAACAGGTCCACAAAAAAAAGGAGAGGTTTAAGGGGATGGAATTTGGTTTCAAGGTAAGAAACAGAACAGCAGTTAGCTTTTGAAACAACTATTTCTGGATGCTACACAAACTTGTCCCTTAAGTAATGCCATGTACTGAGAATGTTGTCCTTTGCCTGTCTCTTTCATATGTCTATGTGCTGTGCCTATGGGATTACACATTGTATGACTGCTTGCTGAGATTTCACAAAAACATGGACAGGATACCATGTCCTAAACCTGGAAAAATACAAGTGCAGAGAAATTTCCAGAGACAGCTCTGGTTTGGGGTGTTTGTCCAAAACCAAATCATTTAACTCAGCACTGTGTGCTGATCCTTCCCCATGATCCAAGTCAGAGCTGTGAAGGTGTGCCACTTGAACATGAACATAGGGAAATATATACTCTCAGCATGAATCCAAGGGCTCAGAGGGGCAAGGCAGGATGGACACAGCTCCAAACTGCTGGTGGAAACAGGAATTGGCTCCTCACTGCATTTACCTCCATCCTTAAACAGGTGTTTTTGTCCAAAGCACCAACATTTTTCCATCTCATGACCTTGTGGAGATAAAGCTTGGCACTTGTTATATTTCTTTGTTTCTTAAATCTGACAAAATTCATCATAATTTGCAAGAACTGTAGAGAAAATTTAGGGAGACATCTTGTCCTAAAAATCATATTTAAGAGGTTTGGCTCAAAACTACACATTGGTCTTGTCAGCATGCTGTGTGCAGGTAGAAAACTTTAAAACAATTTAATTTCTAAAATCAGAAAAAAAATCCTTCTGTGATAAGATTAAGAAGCAGGCAAGAAAGCAATTCTTCTGGGAGGGAAGAAACCACAGCTGTGAAACAACCCATAAGGGCTTTAGAAGGAAGGTTTGGTCTTAGGTGATACATGTGGTCCTGCCTGAAGAGATGGTGCTGGATGACTTTTCAGGGGCTCATACAAAAATCCCTGGTTACCAGTATCCTCAGTGCCAGCAAACATGTGTTGGAGCCAGGCTTTAATCGAGAGCGCAGATAAAGAGCACATTTTCCACTGGGGAATTCGGGTGGCATAAATCTGTACGCTTAACGGGTTTGAGTCTCGAGGGTAGGCATGCTCCCATTGCAAGCGCTTTTCTTATGGCTAGATAAAAGCCTCCCATAAATAAAGCTTTGAAATCTTCCAGGAGAAGTTAGCTATACAAATTTGGGCACATGAAGCTCAGTGTAAGCAATAATTCCACAGATTTTTATTAGAGAGTAGATATATGGGAGCAGCAATGCATGATAAATCAACATATCTGCCTCCTTACTGGCTTTTATGATAGGCATTAGCAGTAGTGACTGCCACAGAGATCATAACAGCTTTATTTCCACCATCTCTGTAAGACAAAATCAGATATAAGCAGTTGATTTTTTTTAAAGTATAAACTCTTTTCCCTTCTTTGATGTGGTGACAAAATCATTCCTGGTAAACATCAAATTCGGGGGGAGGAAGAAAGTGGGGAAGAGGTGATGAAAGGAAGGTGGGAGGGAGGGAAGGAAGGAAGGAAGAAAGGAAGGAAGGAAGGAAGGAAGCAAGGAAGGAAGGAAGGAAGGAAGGACGGACTCTCATTTTGGGGTTTTTTTGGTAGGACTTTCTTGGAGCCTTAGAGGCAGCTGATATGACTTGTCCAGTGCACAGCCATCACAGTGTCTGACAAACTGGGAGACTTGGGGTTATTGATGGTAGCACAGGGACTGCTGACTTCTACTATAGGATTCTGGCATGAGTTTTGCTGTTGCAATGTGGATATGACCAGCAAAATGTGTTGAATCTTTTTCAGTTGTCTCCTTGAATAAATCAGCTTATATATAATCTGATTATGCATTTAATATAAACATATAAGTTAAGTAGAAAACTGGTAAATAGGGCTTTGGCAACAAAGTCATTTTAATATAGGGTTAGCGAGGCTAGACTTAAAAAATATTTCTCTCTTTCTAGGGTAGAATTTAAAAGACAGTTACAGGAGTTTTCCACCTAAACCTGGATCTGTAAAAATCCAGGCACTCATCTGTGACTGGGAACTCCCTGGAGCTCTTTACAAACTTCAGGAAGAGGAGGCTTTTTTGTTGGTATCAAAGTAATGTGGCCTTGCACCCTTCTTTATCTGCTCACTCAACGTGTACCATGCAGTGAACAACTTGGCTTGAGTTGAATGCCAAAGGGATGCTTTACTTTGCAGCTGCCCTTTTTGAATTCCCATTGTAAGCAGGACTGGAAGCAGCATCATGTAAGACAGTAGCACCATATAGGTGAAAAATAATTTCATCCACTGTTTCATCTTCCATGGCCACACTTATCGTAATCCCACCTCTTTCAGACTCTTTTGCCTTCCATAAAACAACCCGTGCCTACCCTGGGGAATTGTCAGACGGATAATTGCAGTCTTCCTCCTTTGTGGTTAGTCCTGCAAAATAGTGCTTGGTCCATATGTTGCTGTTGACACTATAGAAATGACGCTATGGAGTAATTACAGGAGGGGACACTCGGAGGGGGGAGCTCTCTCCCACGAGGTGCGCAGTTGCAAAGCAACCTGACACATCTGCCAGGGCTGTCTAAGAAACTATTAGCCAGTTGCTACCTCCTGTGCTCAAGAGCTGCAGGCAATTTCACAGTAATAGTTTCTCGGCTTCTTTCACGCAGGCAACCGTGGTGCCGAGATACTGACTTAAATATGTATCACGGAATGGCATCCTTAATAGAGGCTTTACAGGAACAAAACGTATATGGATAATCCGCAAAGGCTGGCTGCGACTGACAGCTTCGTTATTGCTCTGAAGATGCATGGCAGGCACTGCGGGCCAGGAACAGGGAGCAGCCATGGGAATGGACAGCTTGGATCCTCAGGAATGATCCTGCAGCCCACCTACATGGGATCAGGGGTAAAATGAGAAACGCCTGTGCAGGGAACTCTTAAAAGTGTAATATTCTTGCATGTGTTGGGTTTGCAAGGCCAGGCTGGGCAGGGCACAGTAGGAGGGTGTGCTACAGGGGTGGCTTCTGTGAGAAGCTGCCAGAAGCTTCCTCCATGTCCAATAGAGTCTGTCCCAGCCGGCTCCAAGACAGAGCCACTGCTGGCCAAAGTTCAGGCCATCAGTGGTGACAGTAGCACCTCAGGGATGACAGTTTGAAGAAAGGGCAAAAACTACCTCAAGAGCAACTGCAACCAGAGAGTGGAGCAAAAATATATGATAAGAACAGCCCTGCAGATACTCAGGTCAGTGCAAAAAGAGGGGCAGGAAGTGTCCCAGGCACCAGATCTGAGATTCCCCTGCAGCCCATGGTGCAGCCCATGGTGAGGCAGCTGTGTCCTTGAAGCCCATGGGAGGCCCATGGGTGAGAAGTGATCCCAGGAAGGACTGCATGCCTAAGCAGGTGGATGCACGAAAAAGACTGTGACCCTGTGGGAAGGTCACACTGGAGCAGACTCCTGGCAGGACTGTGGCCCTGTGGAAAAAGGCACCCATGTTGGAGCAGGTTTTCTGGCAGGACTTGTCACCCCGCAGGGAGCCCACACTGGAGCAGTCTGCATGTGAGGGGCTGCACACTGTGGGAGAGACGTACGCTGGAGCAGTTTGTGAAGAACTCCAGCCCATGGTAAAGACTCATGCTGCCAAAAGATCATGAAAGACTGTCTCCTGTAGGAGGGACCCATTCTGGAGCAAGGGAAGAGTGGGAGGACTCCTCTCCCTGAAGAGCAAGGAGTAGCAGAGAGAATGTGATGAACTGATCACAATCCCATCCCTTTGCATGGTTGGAGGCAGAAAACCTAAGAGTAAAGTTAAGCCCAGGAAGGATGAAAGATGAGGGAAGGTTTTCCAAGATTTAGTTTTTATTTTCATTACCCTACTCTGATTTGATTGGTAATGTTAATTTTTTCTCCAAGTTACATCTGTTTTGCTTGTGATGGTAATTGCTGAGTGGATCTCTCACCATCCTCGTCTCAATTCATCAGGCTTTTGATATATTTCTTCTCCCCTGTCCAGCTGAGGACAGGAGTGATAGAATGGCTTGGAGGGGCATCTGAATTCCAGCTGTAGAGAGTGAGTTTTTGGGAGTCTGGAGCTCTGGCTTGCAGAAAGGACCATGAGCCAAATTCCTCTGCAAACACAAAAAGAAGGGAGATTTCGATGCAGTAAAGCTGGGCTGAGTAGGGAAGATCCTGAATGTGGTCTGACATCAAAGTGAATAATTTGCCTTTTTGTTTTTTAGTAAGAGAGAAACTGAACGTGAAAGCAAAGACAGTTCAGGTATATGCATGTGCAGAATTAGGTTTAAGGCTCATTGCAGGTGAATGAGGTAAGAGATCATGCTGGTACATGTTGGGAAGTTGATCTAAAACATCTGAAAGCTTAAATGACATTTAGTGCCTTCAGAAAACTACCTGAATCCTCAGAGCAAGGGCACAGTCTAAATTTTGACAAGATGTATATCCAGTACCCAGAGACATCTCCTCCTGATGCACAGCTTCCCCTTCACCATATTCCCTGTCTAAATGAAGGGAAAAAAAAAAAATCCACTAAAGGACTGTGCCCCAGAGGGGATGCATTAGCTGGCATTATTTTCTCGGTCGAGTTTCAGCGATTCAGAACAAGTAGCGATGCCTCTCTCCTCGGCTTTAATGACGTTTGCTGTCAGAGACGTGCGCCATGGGAAAGGACAGGGCTGTAACTTTATTTTAAGCTGGATAGGCTGTAGCTAAATCTCCTGAATCCCTTTCAGCTTTGGAAATGGTTTTCCCCTATCTCTGCCTTCTACCTGGTGCCTTCACATTGTTTGTGCTAAAAGGGGAATGATACTTTTAATCTTGAAAATGCCTTTGGTGCTTTGGAGTGGATCATTTTAAAGTCAACAGTGTTTAAACCACGTTAATGAGGGTATTCACCATAAAACAGTTTTATTTCTGTGTGTAACTGATAAACATGAATGTGAGAGAATATAAGGGAAAAGAGGTTGAGAAACAGTCCTGCTTGGAAAAGCAAATAAATCACAGATCCATGGTAAAAAGGATATCAAATTATTATAACACTAAAGCTGACTGTGAATCTTCTGGTGGAACTTTTTTTTTTTTCTCTCTCTCTCACTTTGGGTTTAAGTTCACGGCCCAGCACTTTGTCTGGTGTTTGGAAAATTATAGTCAGAGTACATTGTGAGAATAGCATTATCTTACAAGTTTTTTAAAACAAAAATGGTAGCTGATGCTCATCATGCTGGCTTATTCCTGCGCAGACACAAGGTAGTAAAAAATAGATAAGGGTAGTAGCAAATAGGTCTGCTGCCTCCTAGCATGCAGCAAAATTAAAGAAAAAACTTTTAAGGCAGTTTAAAAATTAAGAAAAAAGCAGGTAAGGTTGGTTCTGAGCTGTCCCACCTGTCCCTTTTTCACAGCTCTCCAGATCAATATAAGGTTTTGATGAGGTAGCTACAAAGAAGTGAACTGGGGGAAGGTGCCATCTTTGTTTCCTTGCATGGAAAATCCAAAACTTGCAATCAACCTCCCACAAAAATTATACAAAAAAATATATACCAAATAAACCTTGAGGGCATCAGGAACAAGATGTACTTACCAAATAACCCCAGCAGCACAATGTCCTGGTGTCAGGTCTGAACCCAACATTCCTTTAGCTATTGACTGTGATGCGATCCTGAGCTCTCTTGTTATGATTTTAATCACACTTTGGTGGGGTTGACTTTGGAGAATCACTGAAACATTATGGTGAGGTGAAGAATGAATTCTTGTCTGTATCCCTTGCAAAAAAAAGAGGAAAGATTTCGAAAAAGAATAACTATTCAATGCCAACTGTCCAAACTAAAATGAAAAACAGTTTAAATTTGGGGGGCGGGGGGGTTTATTTATCAAAACTATTTTATATGGAGAGAAAAAAAAACCACATAAAAGAAAAAGAATCATGAACTGTTTCTCCTAGACAAATTCTCATTTTTGATTAAATCTATTTTCGACATGCAAGAGGATGAAATATATGAAGTGTAGGAAATAAATGTGTGAGCAACTTTGAAGAGTAATCAGGATTTACAATGACCTTTTATTCTAGGCAAGCAATGGCAAGCGCTATGATGGATACACAGAAAAGATTACTGAGAAACAAGGAAATTTGCATCCAGGACCAGCAGGAGCAAAAAGGGCACTGAATTGTGCTCCCTTTACACAGAGGGTTACAGTGCCATGTTATTGCAGACAAATGAAGGGCTTGCATTAAAAATGCATAATTTAATCAAGAGAAAAACTACTAATCAGATTGAAATATGCAGACCTGATATTGGTTTTTTAATATTAGTGTTATTAAATTCTGCTATAGTTTCTCACAGAATCACCCAAATGTAAATTAATATAAGGAGAAATGGTTAACAAAATTACAGGCCCAGATCAAACATTGCTGCTCATTCACAAGCATCCCGCTGACTTGTGATATTGGGGATGGATAAAAGGCTTACCATAAAATACTACATGCACTGATCTAATAGTACTTTTTCCAGTCAGAGCAGTTTCAAGTGCATCCTGATGCAGTTGTTGGCTTGAGTTGAATGGCAGCTGAGGATTGATGCCAGCATGTCTGCCTTGGCCAAACACAGAACTGCCATCTTCATGTGCCAGAGCCTGAGCATGGCCAGAGAGCTGCCAGCTCCACCCAAAGTCAGCCTGTGCTGTAAGGAGCAGGAACTTATTCCCTGGATATAATCAACCTCTAGAATTAATACCTGCACCAAGAAAGCAGGGCTGAGCATTCATCTAATTTAACATACTAAGAAGCATTAATAGTATTGTGCATCACAGATGATGCAAGAGTCCCTGTCTTTGCTCAGCATCTGTCAGACTTGTACTTACCCAAGGCTCTTCCTCCACTGCTGCTAAAGTGCAAGTTTCCAAATCACCCATTTCACATGAAAGTGAAACAGCTGGGCAGGAAGGTAATGTCACTTGCCAAGAGAAATAGCACCTTGGAATTAAAGCTAGGAAAATGCCCCAAGCCCGTTTTCTCATTTGAACATTTCTGATGTGGCAAACCTCAGCAGAGAGATGTGCTTGTCTTGAAACTCCACCAAGAAACTGGAGGCTCACATTTTTGTCTACACATCGGCTTTACAGTGCGTCAGTTACAGCAAGGCAGTCACCCTGTAACACTATTCTTCAGAAAATAAAGAATTATTAATATTAACTTGGTTTATAAGGGTAGCCCCACTGTTTGAAGGAGTGTAGAAACACCAGGAAAATTACACTTATAATTATTTTCCCCTTGTCAGTTAGACTATGAACACTGTAGAAAGAGATTCTGGGTTTTTCTGTTTGCACAGCACCTTGTATGTTAAGGTCATAATCTTTCAGGTCCATCTGAACACAAAGTAGCTCACCAAGCCACTTTTCATCATTTACCTGCTGTCTTGGTTAATCGGGGAGGCCCCAGCTGACAGGAGGTGAACAAATAAGACACCCAGCTACAAGAAGGAGGATTCCGGGAACTACAGGTCTGTCAGCCTGACCTCAGTGCTGGGAAAATTTACAGACATTGTCTTGAGTGCCATTCCACAGCACAGATGGGACAACCAGGGTATCTGGCCTAGCCAGCACAGGGTTATGAGAGGCAGTTCCTGCTTGACCAATGTGATCTCCTTTTGTGACCGGGCCACCTGACTAGTGGATGAGGGAAAACCTGTGGATGTTGTCTACCTGGATTCCAAGTAAAACCTTGGACACTGTTTCTCACAGCATTCTCCTGGATGGTCATGCCTTGGACAGGTGCACTGTTTGCCAAGTCTGTGATCACCAATGATCTTGGAGGTCTTTTCCAAACTTAATGATTCTGTAATTCTGTTCTAAAACAGGTACTGAGAATTTAACTTTGATTCCCAGTGACACTTTATTTGACATCCATCTATGAGAGAAAGAGAAGATGCACAGCAGGAAAACAAGGGAAATTAAACAGCATGTGTGACCGATAATACACAAAACAGCTCATTTTGCAAAAATAGCTGTGGACTCTTTTAGACTGAAAGCTGATGTGTCAGTCTCACTTCCTACTTATTTTTCAATTTATGTGATATACTGTATGAGTGTTTCTGACACTACTTGCACCAGGGGATAAATAAAGCTAAGCTAGATTCCTTTTTCTCGCTTTTTTCTCCATTTTTGCCAGCTGCTACCTCCCCCGATCTCAGGTCCTGCACAAACATAACACCATAGCACGGCACACACACACGGCCATCAGCAGCATCAGATAACGGCCAGGAAACTGCTGCTGCTCTCGATTCCCTGCTGTGTTACATCAGTGCTAATGAGGAGTAAATAATAGTAATAAATCAGCTTTCTGCAGTTGACAGTAAGGTGTTCAATATTCACTGAAGCCACTGGCAATTCAGAGGCGGTTTCCAGAGGCCCCTGCCTAGCAAACAGTGCAATACTGCAAACACCATTTATTCTGGAAGAGTCAGCCACCATATTCTGTGGTATAAACTTCAAAGCAGCCCATCCTGCCGCATTAGGAAATCCTTTGCGGACAGCAGATGAACGAAGATGGAGGAGACACCTCATGGGTTACAGCCATGTCTCATGCAGCATTTGCCTGGGCTTTACCTCTCATCTCTAACCACAGAAAAGCTGCAGTAGAGCCCTTCTGGCTCATGGGCTGGGTCAGGGGCTTGCTTATATATCTTGAGGGGGGCCATGGGTGTGCCCTAGCTCAAAGGACTACGTTAAGCCGTGTCACCACGTGATTAGAGCTGGCTCAGGTGACCCTCTGAGCTGCAATCCAACCTTAGTTTTTCTTCCTACCATAGCAGCATATTCATAGCAATATATCCTTCCAAATGAGAAGGCCAGTTCCCTCTAAAGCCAGGTTTCCTACCACCCCCAGAGAAATCTCACAGGTTTAGGATCTGCAGCCAAAGCACAGTGCTCTAACCAGGCCCAGCAGTGTGGCATCCAGAGGGGCTCACACATATGTGCCACCCACATGACACCCATGCCAGGCAGCAACAAAATCCTAAACCATCTTCCAAGCTAATGCCCCAAGCAGTGCTTTTGTTTTACTGTAAACATTTCTGGCTTTAACCAACACATTAGGCAGCATTATTCTTCACTACCTTGAGACAGAAAACATGGGGTGGTTCCCAGGAAAAGAAACATTATCCCATATGGCTTCTTCTGTCTGTGACACAGAGCTGGCACCACCAGTTTCACATTTGAGTATTTTTGTTGTTCTGAACCTCTTAAAAACTTTGTAAAAGACTAATGTTATTACTTAGGACTGAGATATGATCTGAGGAGTCAGGAGGCAAAGGCACTCGGGCAGAGTGATGTCACAGTAGGAACAGGATCCTGTGCCTCAGCTGGATTGCGATGTCATTGGCTCAGCCACTTGTAAGCACAAAATTTAGGAACTCCCCAATAAAACGTAGTAGCTCGAGATGTACCATTTTCTGAAACTCTCAAAAGTCCCAAGCACTGGCCTTACTTGCTATTTCTATTGCCTTTTGCATGTGCCCTTCATTCCACGGAGGCTGCTACATGGTTAACAGCTAGGAATTGGAAGGAACCTGTATCAGCAAATCAGGATGCCAATTTTTTGACTTTCTGAAGGTTTCGAGAACAAAATGCTGGGAGGAAGACAGCAACTGAATTTCACTTCATTAGAGGGAGAATCATTTCTAAAAGAAGAAATAATCATCAAGATGGAGATACCACTGCTCAGCAACAGGTCTGGAAGGGAAAAAAAGATGGGTTTTTTTCCCAAAAGCCTTGCAGCAGCCTTGTCCTGTGCTTCATTGGCCTCTAGTGGAAAACAGAAGCTATGTCTTGTGATCACAAACCTTCATTTACAGACAAATACACCACTGCCCACACAGAGCTTGAATACATACCTGGTGAAGGAATGCAAGGCATGTGATGAAAAGGGATGACTATCCTGCACCAGGTAATGCAGTCTCGGTTTTGCTATCATTCAGCAAAGAGATTGAGTTAAATATTAGGGGTTTTCCTACACACGTTCCCATTCTAGTGAGCTCCTAAGTTGTCTGCCATAAAAGAAATAAAATGTCACCTGCAGAGGCAAAATGTTTGTTATATTTGGGCTAGAAACTTGATACCACTGTATGTGTTCCCCTGAAAGTTAACTCTTGCAGCATTCAGACCACAGCAGTTTGACTGCAAAGAACAATCTAAACCAGGATTTCAGTTGCTGTCTTCTGTAAACACAGGCTCTCAAAATGAAAACATATGTCTGTATGCAGCAGGCAGTGACTGCAACAGCAGTCCTGCCTAGATATAAATTTAATGACTTAAAACCCATGGCTCCAGTTTCCATGGATATAAACAACATGACACCTCTCCTCAACTCATTAAAAACAAACAATAATCAAAAAAAGCACTATGCAGAATCAGAGGAATAAACCTCTGAGAAGGTGAGTGAATGGAGAGCAGAAGGCTCAGCACAGAGCTACTGGATGACAGGAGCAAGACATCTTATTGGGCAGAGCAGAAGCCTCAAAATCAGGGCCAGCTGAAAAAGCAAACAGTGTCCCCAGTAGAACTGTGCACACCAGCAAGGAGCAGATACCTCCTGAGCAGGGTAGGGGTGCTGGTGATGGCAGGTGCCATCCTCCTTTGGCTGAGTACAGTCTCTGCATCCATCCTCCAACATCTCCGTAAGCTTGGCTTGGTTTCTTCCCTTCTCAAACACCTGCCTTCTGGAGCCCAGGGCAACACAGCAAGATTTGCTCCCTGGGAACCAGCATCTGCCACAGCAGTCAGGAGATGGTAGAAGGCAGACGGAGCCTCCACCCTCCATGCAGAGTGGGCTGCTTGGCTGGCCTTCAGCAGAGGCACGGTCCTGCTGCCAGCTCCCAGGATGTGTCTTCAGTTCTCTGCAGACACTGGGCCCTTGGGAGCCACAGCACACAGGAAAAAGGAAAAGAGCAACAAGCGTTCTCAAACATGAGAAAAACCTTCTTCAAAACTTGCTTTCAGTGTATTTTGACTGGGTTTTGTGTCTGCTTGCTGCTGCATTCATTTTAGCAGTTTCTGTGCTTGCTAAGGTTACAGGGAGTTGCTATTAGAAGTTTCTTTGAAGGCTGAACTGCCAAAAAAGTGCAAACAAACTCCATGCCAAAACAACAGCATTCAGAGCAAGGTGATGTGAGCTACATAAGAAATCTGGAAAAAAAACCCATTTTTGAAAGCAAAATGCAATCTTCTGACTCATTTGTTTTGGTGAAGTTGGTTGCATCCCCTTCAAGGAGAGAAGGGAAAAGACTGACATCAAAAGCCACCACTTCAATACTTTTTGTGAGTTCAGAAGTGTTCACACCCACTACCTTGTGTGACTGTGAGGGAGAAATGCAATCAGCAGCAGGGAAACTACCAGGCTACCTTCTGTTTAAGTATCCTTAGCTTAGTGCTGGTCCAAGTCCCTTTTTATCTGCAACATTTAGCAGAGTAACCTAAAGCAGCCTGATTTTAATGACATAAATGTAAAATAATCAAGCACAGGACTTCAAGACCATGAATCCTCAGGGCTGGCTGAACTCCCATTTGTAAATCCTACAGATTAGTTCTATTTACTTCCTTCATGAGTGAAGAAAAAAATAAAGAAAAAAGATTAAATACAATCAGCCTGAGCTGGAAATGGGCTTCTCTCTGCCTCTTGCACAGACTGGGATCTCAGAGCAGTAGAAAGCAGACACGATGGCATCAGGACTGGTGTGTGGCAGAGCTTGACCAGGCTGAGGCAACGCCTGAAGCAAAGCAAGGCTATTGTGGCATAGGAAAGCTCTCCTCCGTGTGAAGAGAGGCAGCCAGGAGAGCTGTCTGCAGCTCACTCTCATCTTAATTCCTTAGGCCGCAAAACATTTGGCACTGGCTTGATACATGGTCTTTTGGTTAAGCATGCATATGGATAACACTCAGCTGAAAACAGAAAAGAAGAAAAAAACAAAAACTCACACTGTCTTTAATAGACAAGTTAAACCTGCTTATCTGCAGAGGAATGAAAATCCTTTTTTAGTAACAGCTGAATCCCACGAGAAAGCAGTCACAGATGTCCACCAGCAGACCACATACCAGTGTGACCAAGCGGCTTCCTACAGGAGAAACTGTTTAACTCAAGATACTGAAAATACACAAGACTCAAATGATAAAACCAACATTGAGCTGCCAAAGATGTGTAATAAATGTGACTTTTAATAACCTCTTCCACTGCCACAGAACAACATGGAGCTCCATGGCTGCTCCCAAGTCCCGAGTACAAGCCTATGTCTTTATGCCCACCATGTGTTACAGCATGGGGAAATACACGAGCTCGGAACTGGTTTGGCAATCCCGAAGCAGTGACTCTGTGGTTTGTGGCACACGTCATGCCCAAAACTGGGCTACTGTATAAACACCAGCACCTTAGTTTGGTATGAGCCACAGGATATCCTACCTTCTCCGGCTGTGCACTTGGAAAGATGGATGACTGGGGAAATTTTTAAGACCCACACTTTGCTTTCTATCCCCTAAGATAAAAAGATTTAAGTTGAATTCCTTCACATGCAAAAAAATTCAGCCTCATCTTCTAATGTGCCCCCATGAACTGTGCACCTCACCTGTTTATAACTTCTTATAGCTCCTCAAACTGTGACCTTCCAGGGACACAATAAACTCCAAACAATACATCCATATAACAGACAAAGAAGCTCCTTGCTTACAAAAAATTAATATTGGGTCACTGTGCAGGTTTCACTGGAACTGCCCTCCATCTATGAAGTTATGACTGAGTATAACTGGCATAGGAAAGGCAAATGTTCTGATTCTTCCCAGTTAGGGCAGGTAAAAGACAATCTTCTTGACTATCAAAATATAGCACATGATCTACGTGGTTATTGCTGCTTCTGTTCAATGCATTGGTTTGAGCTAACTAAAAAGAAACTGTGAGACTGTTCTGAACATCTCCTAAACACTGCCAAAAAGATAAACAGTAACCATTCCTCATTCCTCATGTCTGACCACAAGCAAAAGAGTCCTGTCTGAGCGAGTCAGGGTGAGGAAAGAGACTTCAGGTCCTGCCCTGGAGGGGATCCCTGGAGGGATCCTACAGTGACCTGCACAGCTGCTGAGCAGAACAGTGCTCAGGCCACAGATCTGGGCTCTCTGGAGAACACTAGCACCACCCTCCCCTCCCCTCCCTGCACAGCGCAGGGACACAAGCACTGTGGATGGGTGTGGCCTTACCCAGGTGCACAGAAGAGGCCACAGGCAGCTGAGCTGCAGAGACAGGTTCTCTGCTGCTTCAGCAAATGGTAAATACTCACTGGGCATGAGACAGGGCTTCAAGAACCACAAGAACTGCAGGTGGAAATGCTGCCCCTCCAGCAAGGCTCTTGCTGGCAAAATGCTCACCAGTGCTCCTGGAGTATGGCTGATGGGAATGAACGTTATAAACAGAGCTGGCAGAACCTTCCAGGAGTGGAAAACCTCTCTTTGCTCCCTTCTTTGCAATGCATATACAACAATACACTATCATCCATAGTATGATGGATTTTACCTCACCCTTTCACCTCCAAAAATTGTTTTGGTTCCAGAATTATTTTTAATGCTCATCCAGACTCCTGAGTTTTAAATGCTGGACAACCCTAGAACACTCACCTTATCACAGAGAACAGTGACTTCAGATGAGGCAAAGATGCTTTTGGAAAAAACGACCAATCACCACTACCAAAAAGAAACACAACAGCCACCCAGCACTATGCATAGGACACTTGAGTTCAATTTGGGTATTAATTAATTCCTGGGGAAACCTACTTTTACTGTATAAAGATTTTTTAGAAAATGAGCTCGTTGCTGTGGAATTAATAATAGATCTATGCAGATTGATAATCCCAGGAGATAAAGGGAAACAGAAAAACATTAAAAACTGATGCTCCTGGCAAATGAAAAACTAATGGACCGTATTTTCCTTGAAGGGATGGGAGGTGTTTTTATTTCACTCTGATGACTAGGCAAGATTTGTTCTCAGGGAGCACCATCTCCAGCTAAATGGAAACACCTTGAAAATTTTGTAGAAAATGTGGAGGAGAGCATAAGTCATCACATAGCAAATATGAAGAGCTATGAATGATCATGTGCTGCAGCAGAATGTAGCTCTGATTATGATTTACTTGAAAACCAAAAGAATTCTGCACCATTTCAACCAGAAGTTTCTGTGTAAGTTTGGCAGGAACACCAGGGATACAAACTGCAACCAAAGCCACTGTCAACCAGGAACACTCTTTTTCAAATCTCACTTCCATTGGTATCTGAGGTTCACTAAGGCCAAGTCTCAGGGATGACCTTCTCTCTCTCTATAATCACCTGGAAGGAGGCTGTAGCCAGGTGAGGGCTGGTCTCTTCTCCCAAGTAACAGGATGAGAGGGAATCACCTCAAGTGACACCAGGGGAGGTTTACACTGGATATTAGCAGAAGTTTCTTCACTGCAAGGGTGGTCAGGCACCGCAACAGGCTGCCCAGGGAAGTTGTATCACTGTCCCTGGAAGTATTTAAAAGACATGGCACTTAGGGACATGGTTAAGTGATGGACTTGGCAGGACTGGGTTAGTGATTGAACTGGATGGTCTTAAAGGTCTTTTCCTGTCTTAATGATTCTATCACTCTATTCTTTGAAAACTATTTCACTTTCAAACACCCTTTAAATGTTTCAACAACTCCAAAGAAACAGAAAAGATTTCAGTTCATGACCTCTTTGAAGCCACTCAAGATAACTTACATATTTATTCATAAATATTCACAAGTCAAACTCATGCAATTACCTGCACCTTCAAAACCACACAGAATGCTAGCAAACTGATTCTAAAATTATTTAAAATCAAAGAAATCAAAACTGATTTGCATTACTTAATATTTATTGATACAAAAGAAAAGATGATTCATAACAAACTATGTATTTACCATTTACACTGAAGAAAGATCTTTAAGATCAATGAAACAACATGCCCCTAAAACTGGGGTGTCAGATGAAAATGTTCAGTGTTCTTTAGAACTCCTCTGCATTAGATGATCTTTAATTTGCAGGTAGGGAAGAGGTGTCCAACAACGCATTTCTTGCTTTTCCTCTAAATTATAAAAAAAATCAGCAATTAGTTCAAATTAACACACTTAAAAATAGGCCTATCTATGCCATAATATTGGGGAGTTACTAGACAGTAAAATGGAACAACTGCAAATTGTACTCACAGCAGCAAGAACATCAGAGCATCCACCTACTCCAGTGGCAAATCAATAAAAACATTAGTATCACTTCAATTATGCTCAAAAGAGTACATTAGCCTAATTTAATTTAACTAATAGTGGTCTCTGACAAATGGGTTCATCTGTGCAAAATCTGGAGCTGTCAAAGTCACACCTGGTTGTGGCACTGACACTTGCTCTCTGGGTATTTTCTTTAACTATTTCAAATATGAAGGACCTTGTGAAGGACCAAGAGGCCTCAGTAGTTAATTTGCATGTGAGTTTCATGTTATTTTTATAAAGATCTTGTATGTATTTAATTCACTTTAACTCAGGTTTACACAAATGGTTCACAATCTCTGGTCTGCAGTTCTAAAGGTTACAAAAAGCTGCTGACAGTAGAGAAAATAACCAGAAACTAAAATGCTTGCTGAGAGAATAATACCTGATGCAAATCCCCACATCAAGTGACAGCTGAGGACTGCTACTCCACAGGTAGAGTTATATGGGAAAAGCAGATGCTTCACAGCCTGGACTGCAGAAGATGCTGAATTTTCAACTGGTTTAAAGCCCATGCACAGAATAAAGGCTGCTGTTAAGACTTACAGGTGAAAATAGTAAATCGCTATACAGTAAAATTTTTGGGGGTGTACGTGCAGAAAATTGTAAGCTAATTTGCCCAAACTGAGCAATGGGCTTCTCATCAAACCCAGGTATGCATCTGCCCTAGAGGGACTCCTCAGAGCCAAGACCAGAAAGGTGAGGTTAAAGCTGACACCTGTGACTCTACTTAATGTGCACATTTTGTCCTTACTGTGGAGAAAGGGATGGCAGTGGCTGCTCAGCACTGGCTGGGGCTCAGGCACATCCCACACTCTGGTGGCAATATTGGTGGGCTGCTGTGTGACAAAGATTGCTCTCCATTTGATGGGTACAGAAATAAAGCATGAACAAAAGCATGAACTAAACTAATAAGAGCAGCTTCTGTAGCAGAGGTTGCAACATCACAGGATGTCTGAGGTCAGAGAGGACCTCTGGAAGTCATTTGATCCAACACTTCTGCTCAAGCACGACAACCAAGAGCCAGCTGCCCTGGACTCAGATAAGCTCTTTCCCCTCATATGAGCTTCTGTTTCCTGATCTCTTCTGTACCTCTAGATCCCTCTGCAGTAACTATAGCAATAAGAATGAGGATGCCAAGTGTGTACACCAACACTCTGATGTGCTTTGCAAATACACACTCCCACCTATGGCACTAAGGATGGTAAAACAGAGATGACAGGATCTGAACTTTGTGGACAGAACTGATCCACATGAAAGGGTATGTCACGTGTGTTTGGCCAGGTCTCAGCTCCATCTCCAAGAGAAACGTATGAAGCCAATCCTGAGGAGCCACCCAATCTTCACAGCTCTTTCAGTCTAGACTCCTTAGACACCACAGAAACACTTAAAACCAGGAAGATTACTTTCTCCTGGAATTTACCAGAAGTCAAGCAGCAACAGGGTGTGAGAGAGCACATGAGAGATCCACACCCACAGGTGCAGCAGGTGCACACCTCTGTGCCAAAACCGGCTGGTGCCAGGCAGCATTCCTTCTGGCAAGAGGAATGAAGATGTAAGAGCAGGTGAATGGTGGACTAGCCTGCCAATACAAAATTAGGGTATGGCGTGGTGCCTAAGTGATGGCAGACACGCATCAAGATTGTGCCAAGCCAAAGAAAGTCACCAGCATGCTGAATTAGTGCTCTAAGAGGAGCAAAAAGCACAATGCTACCATGCTCCCAGACTAAGTCTGGCCACGGGGAATGGTGGTAGGATGGATTCTTCCAGCACTGCAGAGCCAGCCTCGACAGATGGATGAGGTTCAAGGGCAACCAAGTGGGCCTGAAGTAGTCTCAGTTCTGTTTCTGCAGCCAGGAAAATGGCAGATGATGACAATAACAAACACTTTGCCAGTGACATCCTCAGCCAACCTTCTTGGGATTAAAATGACAAAGTCTTTTAAAGAACAGAGACCAAAGAAAGCTTTGCATCACTTCTCTGAGGGTGAAAATTGGGAGCTATGCCAGGCCCTGTACAAAAATTGCAAGAGAGGTAGCAAAGGAACCTTCAGGCACAAGAACACCTGTGAAATAATTCAAACACCTGGAACTGTGCTAAAAAATTATTCAATCCTTGCAAGTGGCAAAATGACAGAAAAGAAACCTTTAGTAAGGAAAATGCATCCAAATAGGGCAGGAAATTAGTTTAGGCAGCAAGACAAAAAATGAAGGAGCAGATTGAAACTTGATGGAACAGCTGAGCTGAAACAGCAGCAGGTGAATGCCTCATCCTGCAGCCTGTTCCAAGAGAAGGAAGAAAAAGAGACAAAAGCACACCTTGGGCAGATACTTCAAGAAGACAACTGCCAACTCGCATATAAAGACACAGTAGCAGAATATTCACATGGAATTTCATGAAGAAAAGGAAATTAGTATCAACATTTCAATAAATACTTGAGGAGAACTCTCCACTGTATTTCTGCAACCATTCAGGTTCCAGATTTGACGGGGGGCGGGGGGGAAGGAATGTATGTGAATTTTTAGCCCAGGCTAAGTCAAATACATTAAGAGACGTTTTTTACTTCATTAGCATCACAGTTCAATGGAAATGAGCAAGGAGGGATCTGGGGCGTGCACCTCATGTAAAAGCCTCAGCATCCCATCAGAGATTAGCTTTGCTAACTTAAAAAGTTTTTCAGAAGAAAATTTAAAATACTTTCAGTAAAAACAGTACTAGTGTTGTAGGTTCCTCTTTTTTTCCCACCAAAATCCACAAATATATCATGCAGCATGAGCGTAGGACTGTGGGCTGACCCTGGCTGCATGCCAAGTGCCCACCAAAGCTGCTCTATCACTCTCCTTGCTCAGCTGGACAGGCAAGACGAATTATAAGGAAAGGCTCCTGGGTTGAGATGAGGACAGGGAGAGATCAGTCACCCATTATCATCATAGGCTGCAGGGGAATCTCAGCTCCAGTGCCTGGAGGACCTCATCCCTGCTCCTTCTGCACTGACCTGGTGTGGGCAGGGCTGTTTCTCTCACATATCCTCACTCCTCTCTTCTCTGGCAATAATTACTTCTGCACAGTAACACTTTTTCGTTCTTAAATGTTACCACAGAATAGTTACCACCAACTCTGGTGGGCTCAGCCTTGGCCAGTGGCAGGTTGGCACAGGAGCTGTCTGACATTGCCTCTGTCCGACACAGGGAAGCTGCTACTGGCTTTCCACAGAAGCCATTCCAGTAACCACCCGCACCACTATCAGAACCTGGCCATACAAACCCAACGCAAGGACATAAGCAGAAGCCATTTCATGGCAAGGTAAATGATTTTGTGAACTTCAGTGGGGTAAGCAACTGTACAAAATGAAGCTATTCTAAATTCACTCTATGTAATTTGTTTGAGAGGTTAAACAGGATGCCAACATGGACTCAGTATGCCACAAAATGAAGAGGGAAATAAAGCAAACATTTAAAGATAGTTTTTCTTTAAAACACAAAGGGACTTTTTCACTGTCTAAAAAACAGTTCAAGTCTGGGAGCTGTGTTCTAATTTATAGCTGTAGCAACATCTCGGCTTTACCTGTGAATTACCTTAAGAGTGCGCAGTAAAGCTTAGTTACTCATCAGGCAAATGTCTGCTCCTACTAAGAAAATCAGCCATAATAAAAGGGAGATAACATTTGCTGGATGCAAAAAGGCCTCTGCAATTACCACTTAATTGTCCTTCATGGGCCAGTACTGGGAGTCTCATACTTTCCCCTTAAGGTTGCTTCCTTCTTCAGCACTTTTCTTAACTGTCTACTTAATTAGTCTTCCTTCCTGGGCTTAATTGTGAATTTGTTTTGATTAATTAGCCTCAGAGCTCACTTGGCACTAACTGAAATACAGGAGAAGTGCTCAGTTTCTTCAGTGTATAGGCTACTGCATCCTATGGGAGCCCCCTCTTTGTCAGCAATAAAATTTCAAGTTCAGATAATGTTTGAAAAAAACTTTTTTGTAATTAAGTTTCAATTCTTGTAATTATCCCCACTGTACTGTAGCACAGAAGTGTTGCTAACATAAAGAAAAGGTAAAATTCATTAAATTCAGTCTTCTTCTTCAGTGGATTATACATCATGCTCATTAACTGAACTCTGTAGTTTTAGATAAGATGACATAATGCTCTTAAATGCAAGTGATCAGATCACTACTAGAATCCCAAATCAGGAGTACAGGTTACCAGCAGAGACAGCTGTGTCCTTGTGGCACCAACACCAGAAAATCTTTCCCATATCAATCTTTTCAAAGTTATTGAGCTCCATTGAAAATGCTTTGCATAACCTAGACCAGTCAGTCTGTAACATCTAGAGCACTAACACAGAGCTCTTCATTATGTTTACACCCCTGATGTCACTCCTTTCCTCTCCCTCTTTAGGGCACATTGACTCCAGAAGACATCCCCACAGCATTACCATGCATCTGCCATCTCGATCAAGTCTTATTTCAGATACTGCTACTGAAAACACAGGAAAAAGCATCTTTAAACACCATCACAGTGAAAAAAATTAATAAGCTAAATTAAATAATTTGTGTTAACAGCTATCATAACCATTTAATAAACTTCCTAAATATTTGTCAAGAGCACTGAATTCTTCAATTTTCAAAGTCCTTACCTATCAAGCTGCAAAGAGAAATTAAAAATCTTATTCTAGACATTAATATTTTTTTCTGTGAACACTTTTAGACTTGCATCTCAACAGTCAGGCTGACAAAGTAAACACTTTGTTTTTCCAGCTCCTTGTTTCAATCACTGTTGCTCTCGTGCTCCAAACAGGACTGAGGAAGTAGTGCAAAGTACTTGTGATTTTACAATCTTTTATGTTGTACCTTTACTTGGGCAAGGAAGATCAAATGAAGCAGATCAGAACAGAAGCTTTGTGAGCGGGCTTAAAAACACGGAACCTGTTTTTAAAACTGCAGGCAAACCTTTTAACATATTTGTTTCCTAATAATCTGCAGCCTACTGTTCTGACTGATGATCAACCATGTTTTCATCTTAGAACTGGACCATAGGACTCACTTTGATGGTTGAATCCTAACTGAAGCTCATCCATGCAACCCAAAAAGTTTGCCTTTGAGATCTCTCTTCACTATATTTGTGAACATCTGTGAAGTAACAAGATTCTAGCAAGGAAAGGTAGCAGCTTGGAAAAACTAAGATATTCAGTTACAACAGCTGTCAATACCATTAAAGAGGCATGGTCCATGCTCTTCAGTTAGATGTATCACCTGCAATCAATCACCACTTAAAAGTAAATCCTGTATTACAAAAGACATCATGCAGAGTCTGTATAGCAGTAGAAATACAAGAGATATTCCTTCACGCTGAAATGTCTTTTCAGCTGTTACGAAACAAGGAAATAGCTCTTTAGGTTTATTGCATTCCCCAAATGTTAATTTAAAATCATCTGCAGATAACCAATTTAGTTGTGCACTTGAAAAATAGAAGAAGCTGTATATGTGCCTCGACAGTTTGTTTTATTGGCCCTGTTTATTTTGTCTGTAATTACTCAGCTCACAATCTCCTATTTTATATTTACAGAGTTGTACAAATATGGATGTGCATACACATCTGACTGTTCTGCAATCATTCTTCTGCTAATTTAAGCTTCAAAAAGCTTTGTTTAGTAAAACAGGAACAGCTTTCTAACCAAATGAAACTATAAAAAGACAGATTTGCAAAATAACCCACTAAGCTTTAATTTTTTGAAGGGAGCCAAAGCCTTCAAAACTCTGACTTTTTATTGTGGCATGGCTTCTCAGTTAAGCCTCTTAAAACAAGCCCCTGGATGTTACCATAGTACCTGATACAGAACATATGAACCTATTAACATGAAGCTAAAATATGTGACTTGGCTTTTGTTTCCAGCTCTCTCAATTACTTTTGATAGAAAGCAATGAATATTTATTATTCAATAATTCAGTAATTCATTTATTATTTAATAAAAATACTGAAATAGGGATATCCACTAGGATATCAGTATGTATTCTACAGGAACAGTAAGTGTATCTCACAGACAACGGAAAAGGCCATGTCTCTTTCAAGACAAAGATCCCAACTTCACAACAGGTAACACTGGGTAGCCAACTTCAGCCTAGCTCCACAAACACCTGGCTAAACCACAGTAGCCAGTGGAAGCGAGATTACTCAGCAGAGCAGAAAATAGACTGGCAAAAAGAATCACACATATGCAGAAAGAATACTAACTTCTCAAATTTCAGGAAAGGCTTATTTCTTTGCAATATGCTACTTGGCCTGCTGTATACAAAAACGTAGAGAGCAGGAACCAAAACAAGACCAGGCAGAGGTGAAACATCAGCTGCTGCTTTTGACTAACAACTGATTATTGATTGACACACTGCACATCTCAGCAGCCATAGGAGTCCTGGCACTCAGAACATTCTCCTGCACCTCCTCACACTATATTTAGGCTAATGACACAGCAGCAAATTTCTAACAAACGACAAGTTGAAGAAAAAATTTGAAATGCAATCCAGACCAACACTAAACAACCCAGGTCCTGCTGTGCACTAATGTTTTAAAGAACAATTTTGTGCAAGTGGCTCCAACAAGTACAACATCCATGCAACTGAATGAACTTAGCAACGTTCAGTAGTTAAGTCCTACTGTGAATAGCAACTGATCTACATCTTGCAAGAGAATTCAACTAAATTTATCTCCACCTGTAACACACTGTTCTTTCTGCCTTTCAAAAACCAGCCCCCTAATGAGCACAGAAGCCAGCAAAGGACTAAGAGCTGTGCTTGAAGCCCCATCTACTGACAAATAATAGAATTGTTGCTAAACCAGAGCAATATTCCAGAGAAAATCCTGTGGCAAAACTGATACTGCTAAAAAAAAAAAAAAAAAAAAAAAAAAAAAA
>VWYP01009330.1:537773-669046 GCA_013400435.1 Pycnonotus jocosus
AAAAAAAGCAAACCACAAACATATTCAGATGTAGTTCAGCTACAAAATGTTCTCTGCAAACTACACAGGACATTTCTCTCAAGAAACCAACCAACCAGAGAGCAACAATACCAGCCAGCCTAAAAAGTGACATACTTTACCAAACTTGCCCTGTTCTCTTGACACTCCCGGCCACAGAATTAAGACAACACAAATAGGCATGCTGACCTGAAACCTGCACTTGAAAATCTGCACTTTTCAGCCTGTATCAGGAAAAGGTCTGCACACATTAATTCTGCTTAAGAAAGCAACCTGAAAGACTTATTTCTCTCAACTCAAAAGAAAACCCGCTCATGACCTTGCTGCCAAGTTGCAGTGGGCAAAGACACATCAGTGCCTGATATTATATGGGTAACGCCATCACTTCTCATCACAGCCCACCAAATGAAAACACATCCCTGGTGAGCAGCAGCCTGCTGAGCTCTGCCACAGCATCCACCCACACCCTCCTTTAGGACCACCAGCCCTGTAGTCCATCCACCACATAAGTTACCTACACTAACCCCTTAAGTATCCATCCTTCTGCTGCCCAATCTGCAGACAGGTAACACAGAAAAGAATTTGCAAAATATTTTTCTTCAGACTTCTCTAGCCATTAACACAACTGAAAAGTTTTCTTGTTCTGACTTTCAACTGGAAGCAATTTGCTGCTGGGATCAGAGACAATCACATCCATGGCCTGACCACTGGAAGACCTGCTTAGGTTAGAAGCAGAGTCTTTGACTTAATCCTAGCCCTGTATTTTTTCCAAGTGGCAAAGTTCCAGATCTCTGCAGGCCTGAGGAGTTGAAAGACTTAAAAACTAAACGTTTTAGTGGGTGGGATCCCCTCAAGCAGTGAGACAGCATGTGTGCCCATCTGGTAGCTGGTATGGCTCCAGCACAGGAAGGACGTTATTTGAATCTTGCTGACCTTGAAGAGACAAACCCAAGCCCAAAATTTCCAAATTTACATCTAGTTACTAAATGACTTCTTTCCTTTTTAACTTTTAAACCACTTAGAAAAGTTGAGGCTGGGGAAAAAAAGGACTTTCAGTGTAGTGTGAACACTGACAGTAAATAGTTTGTTTCAAGACAGAAATGCATGTTCCTGTCTCATCTTCTCAGAGTTACATGTGACTTAGCCATGAATGAAAAGACAGCACAACTTCTACCAGGTATTTCCACTGTCAGTCTATATATACAATAACCATAGGAACTACTGCTCAAAAGAGAATGACAGAAAGCATTAGCTCAAATTCCCCAATCCAAAGGATCTTTGCAGAGACATGGTAATCTTGGTGTCCAAGCCCTTTCACAGACACAGGAAGTCGACAGCTAAAAGCCAATTCCTCTTTCCTACTTTAATGTATACTCTAGATTTAGCATAAAGATCATGCCCAAGACTGGTTTACAACGTTAGTGCTCAATCCGCAAGTCCTTAAAAGTTCACAATTCCAATTTGATTTTCCTTAGTCCCTGTATTTCCTTATATTATTATTTCTCTTTGAGGACAGCAATGACCAGAGAGAGGAAGCAGCATATGAGAATAGCTGTAGTTTATGCTTATCTTCAGCCAGAAGGAACCTCGAAGAGCTTGGGAGACAAATGCTATGTATACCATCTGCTGTCTAGACTTGGCTTCTGGAGTATACAGTATAATTACAGCTTTCCCAAAGGTCCTCATTATTATCCAGGAACACAGCAAGCAAATCAAAAGGAGATATTAAAGTAATACATTTGGCAATGACCTATCACTGTTACACAAAATAAAGCTATCAACAATGTTCAGAGCTAATCAGGCCAGAGCTTCCACACAAAAGACACAACTGATAAGCTCCTACTTAAGAGCTCCTATTTCCCTATTCAGATTGGAGGCACTAATCATCCAGCTGCCAGACAAGGAAGGGGTGCCTGTCGTTAACATATGAGAAGGCAGCTGGACCCCAGCACAGCAGCCTTGCAGCAGCCCATCTCCTAGACAACAATTACTGGAATGCAAACAGCAGGTTTGTCATTTAAACAGAGATTATTCTAAGTAGGTTGTACCAGGCAGTCGTTAAGACTATCTATCAGATGTTAGCTGAAGATGCCAGGGTTTTTTCAAGTGCTAAGCATCTTTAGGGAGATTAAGCATATTGATACAATTTGGAACAACAAATATACCCACACATTTCATACTTGTATCTTTCTGTCACTGGATGGCAAAGAACAGCAAGTGATGCGGAGCAAAGCCCTTCAGTATGTCATTTCAGTTTGACAGCAAACTACCAACATTCTTCTGTTTTTTTCCCTCAACTGTTGATTTCAGCTGCTGTGTATTCATTTGTAATGTTAGGCTGGGCCCGCTCAAATGTTTTTGTAATAAAAAGAACTTCAGAATATTTAAAAATTTGACAGGTGTTTAAGCAAATTTCTTTGCAGAAAGTTCTTCACCTGTCTTTGAGTTGTGTGAAGAGAAGAACACTTTCTTCATTCAGAGGATTACGTATGTTATATCCATTTCCTGTGAATAAAAACAGAGTAAGTTTTCCTTAGGAGCCACTGGCAATTTTTGAAGTCCTCTCCTGTCTTCAGCCAAGTATTGTTAATTTTATATATTTTAACAGAAGGAACATTAGCTCTTAATCTAGGATGCCACACTTACAGGCAGGTCAGTGCATTTCAAAGAGATGACAAGGAATACAGCTAGTGTCATTTACTTTGATCTTTGCTTAGAACATTTTTACTGAGAAGAATGTAACAGGCCTTAGCGCTCAGCTCTCAAAACCCACAATAAAACTTTAAGGTGACTGAATCTACTTTATTTTTTTCCTACAGAAACTATCAATAAAGACTGCACATGGAAACTTATCTGCAGATCTTCACTTGAGATTTGCACACTAACATGACTAGAAATTATCTAATAGGCCCTGAACACTGGGAATGAGCAACATCCTCAAACTCATATACAGTCACACGATGAACTACAGGGATCACCTGCCACAAACACTGCATTTCTCATCCAGCTGTACTGAGCCCAGCCATCAGGAAGCAGGGAAGAATGAAGTAGATTCTTATGGTCATACAAAACTTTCAGCATTTTATGTAATCTGCTTTCCCAAAAAGCAAATGACAAAATTGTCTCTGCAGACCCACTAGATTTTTAAGATTGAAACACCAAAAACCAACTCCAAAGCACTAAGCATTAACTGAGCAATGATTGTTCAGTCAGCACACTGTGCTGAAAAGTTAAGGAAAAAAAAGGGCTAATTCCTTATTTTCTCAAGATAGGCCTCTTCACATGAAAGCTGTACAAAAGCCCTACAGCTTCATGAACAGCCTGCTTTAACACTACTATGAAATCTCTGGACTAGTGTCTTAACCCAGTGATGGATTCATGTCACTTTTATATCAGAAGGACAAAATCAGGTCTTTAAATTCTCAAAAATCATATGAAGTTACAACCTCATACGATTCAACAAGATAGTTTGAATCTTCTACATACAAGCACAAAATATGGTGAACTGATCCAAATGGATTTTCATAATTTTACATAGGAAAAAAGCACCAAGCATATGGTGATGGAAACAATTATATTAATTACTAGTAACATTAGGCTGTCTGTGATATTTCCTCAACATTACAGCTAGCGACAAAACCAGAATACCAAGATAAATTTACTCTTAGAACTTGGTAGTGTCATCAAAACTTTGAGGCCAACTCACATAAACAAGCAGTACGTGTATCCCTGCATTCAACCATTAGATCATCACTGTCCAGTGTTGTGTCACATTCTGTTCTTCATCACTCTGTACTGTCCCATTCTCTATTCCATGATTCTGATTGGTTTTGATTCCTAGCATGCTAATTTAGTCTCCTGCACCTCCCACAAATGGGTCTCAGACACATGCACTCACCTGGTGGAACATAGAAGCAGTCCCCTGCAGTCAGGTAATATGACGTCTTATGCAATGTTACAATAACCTTGCCACTGATAACATGGAAAGCCTTAATGGAAGCCAAAGGGTTCTAAGGTTAGCAACATTTAAGAAAGATATCCAAGAAAACACGTGCATACACCTAACAAAGATAAAACCCCAAATCAGCCAGCAGAGCTGCTACCCCTTTTCCCTATACTGATGAAAAATAAGATGCACAACTCAAAAGAGGGATGGGGTCTAGTTTTATTTTTCTGATATTTCTATCTTGCCTGCAAGATCCAGAAAGTAGGAGCACATGGACATACAGATCTAATACAAAGCAAAGCAGGGCAATGTGCATGCAAAGTACCTTCAGCAAACTATTCATTAATGTGTATTTTTCTTGGAGGGTGGGGAGGGCCTCTCAACTTTATATTTTATTTCCAACCACCCCAACACACCCTTTGTCACACTCTGTTTACAAAGTCCATCTTATAAAAATTTTTAAAAAGCACACTTACTATTGTATCCATGTGGACAAACTGGTGCCCTTTTTCTTTATATGGTTTCAGAATCAATCTACCACTTGCAAAAAAAGATGTATTCAAATTTTTGTATATTTCTAATGCTTCATCTTTGAAGAAGTAACAGGGACTGCTTGCAGTGTTTATACAATCTACAAAAAATGTCCAGGAGATTAACATTAATGCTACCACATAATTTTTCTTGTTACATGCTCAGTGCAAGACATACTGTTTCATAACAAAAGCCAGACTCAATATTTAGCTGAAAAATCAGGACACTGCTTGTGTCTCCCTCAGAACTTTATCCAGAAGAGCAATGAATATTTCAAAACCTCACCTTTTTATGCCTAATGCAGCATGAACATTTATTTTTCTTGTAAGTCTACATAATTCAGGAAGTCTCTTGGCCACATCCATTCAACTCACCTAGCTGCACTTCCTTATCTGTTACTGGGTCCAGTACAACGGTTGGCTTGGATGCATCACCTAGGCTGTGGTCCAAACTTGCAGGTATCTCTTTTATATCTGAGGATACAAAGAAACCAAAACAAAACCAGAAAAGTAATCAATATAAAAGTTAATCATTTAACCACAACTTTTCCACAATTCTAACGTCACACATTAAGTACTTACATTTCTTTTAGTAAGTGAGACTAAATAGACTGAATACTCTTTCTTCAAACAAGGAAAACAAACCATAACAATTCTTTGAAAATGTCTTTTTCATTGAAATCATTTCTGTGTGTAATAGATGAACACTCTCTCAATCCTAAGGAATTCCTTAGGGAAATGCCAACTATTTATCCTATGCTATTAACAACAGTATTTACACAAAACTAAACTCTGTATTTTGAGACGTGTTTTTCTAGCAACAGATGCTGAGAGAATATGAAATACATGATGAAGTGAGAAGAACAAGTGTTTTTGTTCAACCTATTGTTGATAGGCGTCAGGAGACTTAAAAGAGAAAGCGTTGAAAAGATAAGCACATGTCCGATTTTCCTTTTCTCAAAAAATAACATTACAGGAATCTCACTGTAAGCTGTAAATCTGGAAACTATTGCTACAATAAAAAGGGTTTTTCCAGAAAAAGAAATACCCTAAGAATTGATGACAACACTATGCTCTTCAAACAGAAAGGAGATGCTTTAGAATGTACATTGCAGAATAAATATCCCAAAGCTCTCTTGCAGAATACTCTTAAGCAGACAATTTTAGCTCTACATGCACAGGAAATTTCTTTAAACACAGACAGAACAAGCATGCTAAAGACAAGTTATAGCACTTTGTAGGCACTCAGCTTAAATACTCTTGCAGCAAGACAGTCAGGGGGAGGAAGAAAGTTACTGTGTTTGAACAGCTTTGTTCCAACATAACCATGTCTCCGTAAAAAGAAGCAGCAACAGGTGTAACTCTATAGCTATATTCTATAAAAACAGAATTTTTATTATATCAATAACATATAAGAATTTTTTGCCAGAAATGTTACTTGGCTGACAGGCCTTACATGCATCACTAAGACTCAAGGATGTGAGCAAAAGGCTATCTCTGAGGATGAATGTCTGTCACAGAGGAAATCAATCACTTCTGGAAGACAGTTCAAAGGCACTTGAAGCAACCAATAGTTCTTGTAAGATACAGTATGAACAGTCACTACCAGCTCAGGTTCTCATGGGCTGCAAATGATTTATATTACAATACAAACTGTACTTAGATCAAATATTGATGTAGACCAGGGTCCTGTCTCCCATCAGTGGCCCAAAGCAGGTATTCATTCCTTCCATTCCCCAAAATGCAATAATAATATACTGACACTTCAATGGAATACTTTCCACCTCTAACCTGGAGCTCACACATTTTATTTAGAACTATTAAGTCTCCTGCTAATATATCTGGTATTTGCCTTGAAACAACATAAATATTTTTATGCACAATATTCTGAGCAGGAAGCACACAGTGAGAGCGACCATCTTATTTTGCTGAATAATCCAGCTCTCACTGTCTTCCTTCCACACCTCTAGTTCTTGTGTCTAATAAAACAAGCAGAAAACTCCAACAAGACCATTTACTTCTGTTTCCCTTCTCCATGTTTCAGAGCTGGTTTTAGACCTCTTCCTTCGAGGCCTCCATAGTATCCTTTTCAGGGCTGAGAAGTCTTTGCTACAGAAGTCTTTCTAGGCTTTTGATGAGCTTTCCCTAAACCTTCTCTACCACTTTCTCTTTGAGGTAAGGAATAAAACTTACCTGAAACACATGTAAAATCAGAAATTGGTACCAACAGTGATTGTTTTCTTCCTTATTTCTCTGATGATTATGTCAGTCCTGAATTAGTTTAGTGCTAGAACCATATGGCATTTTAAGTTTGTTAGCACTTGTTTTATTAGTTCTGTAACTTCACAGAGAAATGTTTCAGCTTCAAACAAAAGCTCTAGACAGTCTCCATAAAGAAAGGCTTTTTAGCATTAAAACATCTGCCAAAGAGCACAACAAAAATAATTTCACTTTTGGACTTTGACTCTCTTTTCTGAGCACTACTTATGTATTTATTATCTGCTGGCCAGAGAGTCTGTTTGTTTAAACATAGATTTATTGCCCACTTCTAACCATTTTATGCACTGTTCTTAAAGCTCTCTCTTCACCTACCACGTTGTGGTTTTGTATTTAAACTGCAACAGCTTGAAGCCCTACTAACACTCTCCTCTGCATTTTTAGATATGTTATTACGGGTATCAGCAAAATGGCTACAAGTTTTTATACCTTAATTGTGCCCACTAGCATCATGATCTGAATACAAAATAAGTACAGTTTAGCTTCTGCAGCTCCTGCTTTAAAAGCACAACAGCACTTCTGGGTATGTCTAGCATTTCTTCATTTCTTATGCTAAGTGAACAAATTTACAACAAGAATGTACAGCATAGCTATAGATCCAGTAGGAGCAGGTTTTCCCTGATCAGATCATATTAACAAATTCTGTTATAAAATTATTTTCACCCAGAGAGAGAAGTTTTAAAGAGACTTTTATAATTATCCAAAGGGAAAAAGTCTGTGTTCCTACTTGTTTTAGCTCTTTTCCGCTTGGGAGGATCCTTCCCCCTTTTACTCTTCCTGGGAGATTGTGTTTCTGGATGCACTAGTCCACTAATCACAAGCCCTCCTGAAACAAAAGGAAGTTAAAGTCCACTAACTAATAGTAAATTTAAAAGAATGCAAACTTGCACAACCAACCAGCATTTCAATTGAGAATATACTTCATTGATGCTGAACTTTTCAGATCGCTTTAGAAAGCCAGAACAAACAAAAAAGCTTTTCAGCATTAAGTACTTTGGAGAGTAATGCAACTTGAGACATTTTGAAAATTATTTGATCAAATTTCAGTCAAAGAACATTTCAGAAAGCCATGACATGCAAATAATTTTAAGACAAAATATCGCTTCCTTTTAGGGACACAAAAAAATACTGGTTTTAAGTGCATGAATTAATTAAGTAAGGACTAAATTAGGCTGAATTATCAATAAAAAATTCTTAAGAACAGGATCTATTTTCTCACTTAAAATATTTAACACAGAAACTATAAAATGTTACAGTATCTGCTTCAGAAAACAATCTTCACAGAAAAATAAATGTTCCAATGGATGATGCAGTAGATTGTCTCATTTTCCAGTAACATACACAATCTCTTCATAAAAAACCCACTAGTACAGGAAAACTGCTCTGTTCTTCCTTCAATAGTGAAGGCAAAAGTACTCAAAATGCTCTGCTGATATTTTCAGCTGACACAGGAGTGTCAGAAGAGAAGAAAACTATGTGGAGAGATGACTAAGTAACTGGACACCACAAATAATCTTTTTTCAAAAAGTTACCCAATAATAAGCATCTCAAAGCTTGCACAGCAGATCAACTCACAGATTTATCTTTTCTGCTCTAACAGAAGGAAGCAAATAGGTATTTTGGACCTAATACCTGAAGGTTTCATAGTATAGTTTACACGCTCGCCTCTCCAATATTCCAGAGGTTTCAGCCGTATCCTTTTTGTCCGACGAACGTTAGGTGTGTTGGAAGGCATTACTGATTTGAAGGATGAAGTCATTCACATAGAGCATGAAAGAAAAATTCAGAGACAGGAAATATTAAGTATTCTTTCCTCTTGTTCTGTACCACAAGAGGATCAGCAATTCCCAGCTGATATTTTGATCACATTGCTATCATGACAAGAAAATAGGATTCAAGTATTTCCAAATGCCTTCTTTTGCATACATCAGTATTTCACCCTCCTTTCCTCTTAAACAATCACCATCCTGACTTGACACTAGATTTCATTCTTCTATCTTAGTGAACCACTGATACACAGACATTAGGAGCTCAAGCTCAAGGACAAGAAACATGCTACACCTGTGAAGACAAAGCTCTCGACAGACTGACAACCATACCTGAACTTGGGGAATTTCATTAGCAACCATGAAAAGGCACTGCCTCAGTTATGGGAAGGGGAGGGTAACAGAGACTACACAAGTCCTGTTTCCAGAGCCCAGAAAAGCAGCACTTTTGCAAAAAGAAACTACACACATTTCCATGGTTTCTCAGATATTTATCTTTAGATGTACCAATCATAGTCTCAACTTCAAGTTGTGTAAGCTGCCATATATGAATACAGTATGATATTTTAGTGTTTGAAGTTACTCTCTTACAGAAAGTTACTCTCTTACAGAAAGTTACTCTTTCTGTAAGAAAGAGCAAAAGCCCCTTAAGATCTCAGAGCATGAAGAATATTTAAATGTTAAAAGGTAAATACAAAACAGTGGCTGAAACAGTTTTTGAAGGTAGACAAGTAAAGTATAGTGCATAAAATAATAATGAAGCCAATAAAAAACACCCACAATGTAAACCAGACAAGCATGGGACTACAACTGTCTGCATGCCCATTGTTCCATCCCATCCAGACTCAGACCACCACAGAAGGCAGGTTATTTGCACCCTCAGTTTTACTGCATAAAACCAATTCTTATTGTTCTCACTGAACAGTTTGAGTTTGTTCGCACTCAGTTTTTTTAGGAATATATTCAGTGCACGTAGCTGTGTGTGCATCTGCAGTGCCAGCCAGAGACTGAGCTCTGGGTGGGAGCCTCAGGCAAGAGGTCATGAACTGATGCTGCTGCCCCTTTGCACAACAAAGGGCACAGGGACCTGTGGCCCAGCCCAGTGACCAGACAGCAGGAGCCAAGGACTAAGCTGGACTGTTGAGCACACAGACTGTGAGGGTACAAAAGCCTTTGTTCCAGTTTAAGCTGTTATTCTGTTGCTACACCATAAAATTACTTATAGGAACCAGAGGTCTGAGACTCTGCTATGGGAAACTGAGGGCCAAGACAAAAAGGAAACCTTTTCTGGCTGTGAAGAGAGTCAAATGGGGCACCTGTCATGGCACTGGAGCCACCCACTGCCAAGGCGTTTCAGTCCCAGGACTTAAAGTCTGTGGTAGTGGGAGTCTGAAAACCAGAGTGGCTCCTGGATGGTCACACCTGAAAGTTTCCTTGACAAAATATCATGAAAAACAAAGTGTGGCAGTTAAAAAGATAATTGTTGAACAGAGCAATAAAAAAAGAAACACTGGAAGTTTTTAAAAATAACTCTAAAATTAAGAGAAGGGCTATACCTGAAGAAATAACAAACCTTATCTGTACATACAAAGAGATGAACCCATTTCTAGGTGTTTGCCTATGTCTGCTTCAGAAATGTTTACATCAAGTTGAAAATGCATTTACATACATTATGATATTTTAAAATATTCTTACCTATTTTATGCCTTGCTATTTCATCTGACAACAGATGTCTTAACTTGTGATTCAAGTCTTCAGAGTTATCTGAAAACACATTCAAAAACCCCATCACCAAAGGCATTTATTATTTCTGACTTTTATTCAATATGCCAACTAGAAGCAACCAAAAGTAACACAAACAGAAGTGCCAAGGATAGTGATTCCACTAACACGTTTTGCTATAAACATATATGAAATCCAGTGTAGATAAACAGTATTTGTAATCAGTTTTAAACAGAGTAAACTTAAAAATTACTTGAAAACTATACATTCAGGTAAATACTCCTCAGACTTATTCCTCTTCATAAAGTGAACATTAACAAACTATAAACTATATAATTTTATTGATCAAAGTGCAAGGTCATTCAGATTTATATCACTCAAACCTAATTTTAGAACAATTTTTTTACCAAAACACATACAAAACTACGTATCTGGAGGAAGCGTTGCATGGAGTAATAACATTCACATCTGGCTCTGAAACACTAAAACAAACTTTGTATCTCCAGGGCTCGTGTTCATTACAACACGTGGAACTTGTGTAGCGAAATTTAAAACTGAAACCAAACAAATAATAATAACCTTCCCCACACAAAAACCCCCAAACACCAAACCCAACAACTACAAAAAAAAAAACCCTAACACAACAAAGCAAACAAAAAAAAACCCCACTAACAGAAGAAAATGAACAAAGCAAACCAACAACCCTTCCCAAAAACCACTAAGCTGAAGTATTCTTTGGTGAACAGGCCATGGCCCTATCAATGCTGTAATTTGGCTCAGGTTTGCCTGAAGTGACTGCATACAGGACCATCACATGGCAACACATCAAACTGGTACAAACTGAGCCTGAAAAATTTGTTCAAAGTATTTTGGAGAGAATAACTTTATCCTGGTAGGCGAGATGCCAAACCATGAAGGGCAGTGTTCTCCCAAAGATATCAACATAAAGCTGGCATGCTGTACCACACACTTGGACAGAAATGTAACCACAGCAAATAAAATCTGCGTTTCTTGTTCTGGACAAGCTGAACACAACAGAAATTACTGAACTGTCAGTTACAGTTTTTAAGAAGCTTATACATAAAATTCAAGGAAATACCATGTTTAAACATTACCTGAAGATATATCATCCTCTTCAGGAGACTTAGTGTTGAAAGCAAATTCATCACAATCTTCTAGGACAGGCCCACTGCAAAGAAAAAAAAATACACCTGCTTGAACATGTTAAGTGTCAAAGGAACATTACAGCACTACCGAGAATAGCAAATTTAATTTTTTTTCAGATCACATAGGGTGGATTTTATTTTGCTTTTAAACAAGTCTATACCAATTAGACACTGAAGCAAATGACTACTTCTTAGACATCACAGGTCAGAAGTTCATGAATTACTCCTCTACTCAGTAATCAGGGCAACTAGTGTTCACACCTCCTCTCTAAAGAGGTTTCCTAAACTTTTTCTTTTTTCTCCATTCCAGAACAGGCCTTCTCCTCGCCTCTGTAGCATCATCTTACGACAATTTTCCACATTCCATAATTATAGAAGTGCTTTAAAGAGTTGTTTTGTATACTCTAATGAAAGGACAGTAAAATAGCTTTTAATATGAAGTCTGTCATGAAATTTCCCCCAGAAAATGGCAACAATTTACACACGTAACTCCAAGAGAGATTCTCTAGCAATCAAGCCACTTGTATTCTTCTACAGCCTTAGCATCAGTACCCTTGACCTTCCTTCTTCCTCCATATGAGGCTGTGCTCCACTGCTTTTACTGTGCCAGTGAAATTCAAGTGTTATCCACCTCAACTCCAAAAGATGCATTTCAATCACCTAGGTTAGCAAACCTACACTACAGATTTGTCCAAGTCAGTCTGCAGCAGGTTGCCTTAGAGTCAAAGCCCCCACCATTTTCAGTAGAATGACTGCATAAGAATTTTAAAATATTACAGACTGTCACTCCTGTTTGCTTTGTTATTAAGTTCCTACCTCCTGAAAGGGGAAGATACATGCCTATGTACGTGCAGAGAGTAGAGAGAGTTTATACCCTACTTGACATCAATTATATTAGTGCTGCTGTCATTAGTTCTAGGAGCACTGATCTTTCTGTTCAAAAATTACACACTAATATGGAAGCAAGCCTCAAAGGAAAGAAATCCCCAAAGACAAGAAGCTTATTATGACCTCTTATTCATGACAGGAAGAAAAAGTGTATTACTTTATTAGCACAGTATTTAAAACCCTGAAGCAGACTCACAATCCTGTTCTACTCTGTGTTTCACCAGTAGGGCACAGAACACAGCAGCTCTACCAGCTGTCCAGGCTCAGGGGGTCTCAGTGGGGCAGAAGTAGGATTAAATTAACATTTTTCAGATGACTCAGGAAATTACCTTTCACAACTCCCAACCTTCTCAGCTACAAGGGAACCCCTAGAAAAGAAAAAAAATATCACATTTGGTATTAAGTAAACTTAATGAAAGGAACCTGTAGGTTAGTAATTTTATGTCCTGAACAAAACTATAAAAAAGACATTAAAAAATTAAAAAGCAATGCAAAGACCAATGATTATAAACCAGGTTTTAGACCCTTGAACTTAAGTCTTTAGATTGACAAAAATAAATACTGCTGAAGAATTAAATGCTGTATTTTCAAAATTCATTTTTAAAAAGGAATGAACTTGACAGTGAAGCTATTCTGTGGATGACAGGTTATGTTAAACTGGACCTGCTATGCAAGTCGCACTAGAACACTTTAACTACAACAAGTTTCCTCGTGTAGGATACACTAAATATGACACCCAGCTTGGTTCTGTATTAAGTATTCAACCAGCCTCAAACTATCACATACTTCAACTGGGCAATCACTGCTTCAAAGTTGACAAGATGTGCTTAATTATCTGCCAAGTTATACATATTTGTAAGGAATCACACAAAAAGCTTACAGTGGTCCATGCTGCCTGTTATGTTTTCTTTTGTTACTTTTTGTTTTCACATCTGGTAACTTCTGTTCTTTCCTTGCCATATTTTGTACAGAAGAGCTGTCAACATCTGTTTCAGACTCAGAGTTTTCAGGGCTTGAGCAAAGAGCTTTATTGGTTCTACGTGGAATCTTTTGGGGTATCTTCCCTGAAGACTTGACAGACAACCTTTTCTTTTCAGGATTCTTCACACTCTCCATGGGATGCTGGAGTGCTTTCAGAGGAGTTCTGTTATTTGCACCACCAGGTGACTCTGATGTGTGCAATACATTTCTACGCTTTTCAGACTTAGTCAACTTCCGAATCACAGGAGTCTCTAATTTCTGATGCAAGGGTGTGGTGCACACCTCATTCAATTCTATAGGCTCTCTTTCAAGCTCTTCTTCACCAGGTTCACTGTCAGACCTCTCCTGTCTTTGTAACTGAAGCTTTTTATTACTGCTTTTCTGGACAGAATTTTTAAGCTTCTTCCTTGGACTTACTGTCCCTCTCTTAGCTACTTTAACTTTTGAAAGTTTCTGCTTAGCAGTTTGTTTATTCTTAGCAGTTTGTTTCTTCTTAACTAAATGCTGAGAAGCTTTAGAAGCCAACAGCAGACTCTTGGAAGACTTGAGAGATTTTCCTGGTGACACAGTCTGCACTTCCTGATGCCCAGATGAGGGCGCAGGCAAATCCTTACTCGGCAGCATTCTTGTCTTACGCTGCTCTTCATCAGATGGTTTTGTTTCCAATCCAGACCATGACAACATCAGTTCTTCAGCTTCTGGTTTCCAGGATATGTTATTTTTCTGGTTTGGAGAGTCTTGTCTAAGTGCATCCTTTTTAGTTTTTCCTGTCAATACACAAAATATTTGGACATTAGTAGCTTTTCCCATTAAACCTGAACATATATGTTGACATCCGAAAACAAAAAAAACAAACAAAAAACCCCAAACAAACAAAAAACCAAAATGGGGAAGAAAACAAAAGGTATCACAAAACCAGTTTTATTACCACTGGCTAAAAGAAGGCTCTCACTAAACTATAGTCTACAAAAAACTTTTTGGTGTACTTCCAGTATTTCCCTACAAAAAAAGGGTGGCAGAAATGTTACAGTCTGCTTTCCAGTTTTCGGTGTTTTGTGCTACAAAACTCTTCATATATCATTCCTAAAACTCAATTCCCTTTCTGTTCAAAGCACATAACCTTCTGTGGAGAGAGGAACAAAAGCTTGTTGGGTACCTACCTTCTATGACTCTTCATAAGAACAGATAACATGGCTAACTTAATTTTTAACATCCTAACATGAAAGGCAAAGGGTGTGACAAAAAAGTGAAGACAGTCTCACTGCCTCTCTGTCTTGCCCAAATCTAACTGTGCAACTGAAACACCAAAAAAGAATCCACTGATGTCTTATAGAATCCACTGATGTCTTATAAACCACCAGAAAATAATTCAGTAATGTGACCTGGAAGGAAAAGTCTAAAGAGCTGTTAAATGACTTACCCATATGTGTACTCTTTCGGCTTTGAGATGTAAGGACATTTTCTTCACTATCAGAGATTGGATCTGACTCTGACATTTCTTTGCAGTCAAAAGCTCCAACATCCAGATGATCCGGTTTCTGTTTAGTAAGTGTTTTAACCTGTACTCTTCTGTTCTTGACTTTCTTATTCTGTGTCTTCTCCTTTTCAGAGGGCTGAGGTTTAGAAATGAGAGCTGCAGAGCCATTGTTTTTTGATTTTTTGTTCTTAGTGGGTATTGAAATCCAAGAAGAAGAAGAAGATGCACCACCTGATTCATCAATTAAAAATTCACATTCATTTTCTATTTCTATATCTTGATGTTTCACAGGACGAGGTGATGGTGGTGATATCAAGGCTGAATATCTAAAGAACAGAGGGAAAAAAAACCATTCGTATCATTCAGGGTGGGGTGGAAATTGATTTTCAGTCTTCCAAATCTCCCAACATCTAGACACAGTACAGAACATTCCACAGAAGAGTTATTATAAAGTTCATTCATTGTACGTTCCATATAAAGCCTCCAAACAAACCTCTGTCCAAGTGTTCTTGTTGCTACAGCTGCTAAGACAGCTGAAGAGAAAATCTTCTCTGTCCGGGCAGATGATGCAGTAACACATTCTGTTCCTAGCACAGGAACAACCTGCTCATCTCTCCCAGGCTGAGGTCCCTCCAAATTTCCAACTTCTCCACGGCTCTTTGCTGCAGCTGGCGTATTCCAGTTATCAAAACGTAATCTATGAATCAGAAACAGCATTCAAACACATTGCTATAAATCCTGAGTGCACAACAAAGTATTGTGAGGATGAACAGATGCTCCTGCTGACAGCATTTCACTTCTTATGAATGAGCTTCCTTCTGGAAACTTGCTGCAACACAGGTTAGCAATAGTACTTTCCAGCATAGTAGCAAGTGTCCACAGGCAACATGAAGTCAGCATGTGACTCTTGATCAAAGTAAAGACTGCTCAGCAAGATGAATTCCTAATTTTATAGGAGAATGTGCTTGAAAAATTATCAGCTCTCCTAGACTGTAGGTGCACTGTCTTTCCAATTTCATTCCATCAATGGGAGTCAATGAGATCAGTGTCAGTCCATCTTTATCATCTACCCCAGAGATTCAGTCCTCTAGGCAAGCAGAACTGTAGCCAGGACACTGGCCTGTGCTGCAGTTCAGCTTCAGATCTTCCAACAAGGAGGTAATAATCACGTCTGAAGTTATTTTACTTTGTATAATGTATTTGTATATTCAGAGCAAGAGGAACAATGACTGCTCATTTTTGCTTTAACAAATTCTTGTTAACTTTTAAAGTCAACACTGTCAATAAGATTCACTGAAGAAGTCTAGACAATCTGAGAAGCTGATACTTTGGTGCACTTTCCTGGAAAAAAGAGTTTAAACCTATTTTGACAGGCTTCCTTCATTTGGGTACTCACTACCAGGATATCAAATAAAAAATAATTCTGCCCTTTCTAAACCCAGATATAGAAACTCTCTAAAAAGCTCAGAATTATTTTTTACGAGTTCACAATCCAAACTTGACTTACCCTGACACGGAGGGCGCACATAGAATATGACACCACAACCATGTTCAGCTCTACTTACTTAACTACAGGAGAACTTTTGGCTTCCTCCACAGGAAAAGGTGATGCAACAGACCCAGAATTATTCTCAGAGTCCAAAGGCACGGCAGGATGCTGGCACAGCGCTTCAATGTCTTTTAATGTATTTTTCTTTTCACTTTTAGACACAGAAGACTCTGTGTTTTTAGCAGCTACGTAACCCTGTGTTGCAGGTTTCAGGTGTGATTCACATGACTGTCCTGCCATATATACAAAAGAAGTTTAATTCTTTTACTTAAAACCTTAGAAAATCCAAGAAATAGTTACTTTAAAAACCTTAATTCAGTAACAGTGTGACCAACCTCTGCTGCTGACTTGTTTTAGCGCTGATGCAGGTGACGGCTCTGCAGATTTACGGGCTCTTTTCACAGAGTTGGCTGACCCTGCCTTGGGCTGTCACAGTTGGTAACAAATAATGAGACAAAGTAAAATATTTGATAAAGCAAAGGTATTTTAACAGGAATATACATTTCTACAGAAGGAGATATAATCTCCTTCCCTTAATTCACACTCATTTGAATCACAGTTTTATTTTACCTAAACACTTTCTACTGCGTAAAACTTTCTAAAAGTAACTGTAAATTTTAAACAACAGGTAAAACAATGTGTAGAGTAGAAATTTATATGCAGCTTTAACCAGACATGCTGCTAATCTTGAGGTAAACTACTTATTATTGTCATTCATTTAAACTATTTAATTACCCTTTACTAAGACAGGCTGAGGTTTAGCAATTGACTTGAGATTTCATTTTAACATCAGACTAAATTAAACAAACACCATTATAATGTTGCCTGTTCTAAACCTTGCCATTAATAGAATATCCTACTTAAAAGAAAAAAGTAAAATCAAAATACTAAAACTAAATATACATTGTAGATTATTGGCATCATCCTCTCAGGCAGCACATTGACAAGGCCTTCAACTTGCTTCCACTCAATCAACAAAGTTACAGACATATGACACTATTGTACAGATAACCATCAGGAGTTAACCAGCTGCTTTTCTACAGGAATCACCTTTAAATTTAACTGTCCATCTGACAGCTAAGAACTGTGTTCATACATCTAGCAAAGTGACCACAACCAACTCTAGTGGAATCCAAGACAGTCATACCCACCACCAGTAATAAGGCGGCGTGCTTCAGCCTGAGACTATGAGAAATGTAACTATCCTGGACAAAAAGCTGAAGAAGCTTTCATTAGTAAAAACCCAAAGAAAAAAAGCTATTAAATAATTCTACTTATAGAATATTTACTATTAGAGCAAAACAAACTAAGAAAAAACCCCACATTTTCATCAACTATTGTTGATGATTGTTAACTTATAGGCTATGTACTTTTACAGGTGCTCATACAGAACTAAATGCTACATAATTGAACTTGTACCCACATGAACCTGTAACCAGTGCTACCCTATGACACTGACAGAACTTATCCTCTGTCTCTGTTCTGAAGTCCTCTTCCTGTTTTTCAAAACAAAGGTTGAGCAATTTGGAGAGTTTATTGTAAGATCACTGCAGCAACCTATAAAGAAAAAACAGTAAATATGGGAATATTGGAATTGTCCAGGTTTCATTTATTTTAACAAGTTAAAATAAGTTAAGGCTTATTAAGGTCATGTAAACCCAAACAAGAAAGGAATCAGCTGCTTATGAAAGAGATTATAAGACAGTTAAGACAGTTTTAAATAGCTGAGAAAGGGCTGTTCTTAAAAACCCTGAGAAATATTATTTTTATCCATTTTATCCACATTTTTTATTTCTATCTACTTACTATTAAACAGAACACAAGGAAGAAAATACCTTCTTTCTTTTATCAGCAAAACACCAAATAAGAGCTTACTTTCAAAACAATCCTGTATAAGTTTCAGTACGTTTTGACCTGGCTGTAGATCAATCTTATTTCTAGAAAGAAGAGGGAGAAAACATTTTCAGTCAAAAATGCCAAATGCTCTTATCGCAAATATTAAGGTAGCAAAGTTTTACTTCTTAAGATTTTAGGTTGTTATTTCCCCTAGTTCCAACTTCAATATATTTTTACCTACCATTTCCATGCATAGATGTCTGCAAAGAAATTTGTCTAAGTAAGAATTCCAGGGGAAAAAAAGCCTCACTGCCAGAGATTATAATAAGAATGAAGAATTCTTTCTACGAAAAAGAAAACATGCAACAACTGCAACAGCTCTGAGGTAAATGACCTTTAGGCTGACTAGAGTCTCACTTGAAACAAATATTTTTTATAAATCAGACCTTGAGCTATATTGCCTACACAATGATGCTGTCACAGCAGACCTAGAAATGAAATGTGCTGCAGCACATCTATCCCTCCATACAGGGAGTCACCCTGTAAAACAAGCTGTTTCTGTGCTTATACAAAAGTTTCAGCAGCAAGGACTGGCTTGAGGTATCCAATCCATAACCAAGTGAACAGCTCAGCTGGTTGGATTATTATTTCAAACCAGCACATGAAAAGGGAAGAATGAGTGATTCACTAGCCAGACAGTATTGATCAAAACCAAAATAACACTAGAAAAGCCATGGAGTACTACTCCCATAGTGATCATTATATACCTTTAAAAGCAACTAATTGGGTAGATTTGGTAAGCTCATGAAACTCACCTCCAAAAATGGATTTCAGTAACAAAACCTTCACAGGCTCCTAACACACATGTAAAGAATGTCACAGCACTGCAAATGCTCAAACTCATCTCTAACATTTACCAGCAAGGTCCAAATATGCTGGAACTCTGCACGGGCTTCATTTCTCTACTCCTTGAAAGGCAACATGTTTGCACAGATTACTGTTTCCCTACAGCCACACCACAATCTGCTGCCTCAGCAAAGGAAAACCTTGGAGCCTTGCCCCCCGCACTGAGCTTGCTCCTCTTACCACTGAGAAATACAAAAAATTTGGGAAACACCATATGATCAGTTCAATAAGGTACATCACATAGTTTTGACATTTAGCTCTCAGATAAAAATCAAGGTAGGTTTTCGAGAATCTAAGAATAGGTGTTTAAATGCAAATTACCCTCCTCCATGGCAGAATCTTGCTCTGTAGTCTTTTTTTAAATGATTCTGTGAAGAAATAAGAATCAATTTTTACTAAGCATGATGACACTTGACAGAAAAACAAGATCTTGAGGATTCTTGAGACATCTTCAAGTAGTGGGAGAGTGGGAGTTATTGCAGCATTGTTTTTCTTAGAATGTCACAGTGCCTCCTCATACACTTGAAACCCAAGTATAACCCAAGTCATTCAAACAGCAGACAGGATCCCAGTCATTTTCCACAACTAGAGCAGTAATAATTCAAGCAGCAGCGCATTCTTTGTGTAATCAAATAAAGCCGCTGACCTGGGAACCGGCAATGGTTGTAGAGGATAAAATGGGAAGAAAGGGCAAGAAAAATTCAACAGCAAAGCAGAGTGCAATTCTTCACAAATGTGACAGAAAAGCATCTTAAAAAAATGTAAATGTTTAGCTGAAAAACAACTATAACCTCTTCCTAATTCGTGTAAATTTAAAGAGTATATTCAGTGTGGAGATCATCTAATCCTAACACAAGAGAATTCAGCACGTTTTTCTGAAGTTAGCCATAATGACAGTACTTTGCACTTCTTTGTAATTCCCCTTTGGATATTACTTCTGGATATTAGCAAAAATAACCAAACTCCGTATGGATTGATTTCATTGCAAATATTCAGCACCGGTTTAAAGTGGCAGAAGGAAGTTAAAGTGACATTGGAAAACAACTGACGAAAAGCCACCACTTCAGGAACTATGCAGAATCACACTCCGCAGTCAACCCAGCACTCGAGTTTAAACCCTCTTCCCTTCGCAGCAGAAAGCAGCACAATGCACTGGCAAGTGACCTTGCGCGTTAAAGAAATTAAAAATTCCTGTCACGGACCTAAAAGAGTCTTTAACAGTTCGTTTATTATTGTGTTCGTGTCGCGCTACACATGAAGAATTTTAAAACTTAAGCGCGATTCTCGCGTGCCCGCACAAGTGCTCTTGATGTGCTCACTCGCCCGTGGAAGTCGGCTCTCCAGAGGCAGCCCGAGGGGAACGGGCTCTGGCACAGACACTTGTGCGCTGAAGGGAACGGGGCTCCCGACAGACCAGCCCTCAGAGGACAAATGTCTGTGCCAACAGCCCGGACCCGGAGTAAGCGCGGAATCCCAATTCCAGCCTCGCTATCCTCAGGGGGAAGTGAAAGATCGACCCCGTCCCTCCCCTCAGGAGCGCGCAGAGGGCCGCGCCTCTGCGCTACGGACGGGCCCGGCCGCCGCCCACAACAAACCAGCCAGACAGGCAGTCAGACACACANCGCCTCCCCGGCCCCGTCCCATTGGTCGGCGGCCGCCCCGCGCCGGGCAGGGCAGCTGATTTAGGCGCGCGCGGCTGTTGCGCCTGCGCAGAAACAGCGGCTGCCTCCGACCCCCGCCTTCCTGCCCGCCTTTTTCTGAGGGGACGGCCTTTTATTTAGGCCGTGGGTAACGCCAGTTCAAATCCTCGGGTTTCCAAGCGCTACTAAACATCCTTTGTCACCACGGGGCNTATCCTCAGGGGGAAGTGAAAGATCGACCCCGTCCCTCCCCTCAGGAGCGCGCAGAGGGCCGCGCCTCTGCGCTACGGACGGGCCCGGCCGCCGCCCACAACAAACCAGCCAGACAGACAGTCAGACACACAGAGGCACACAGAGGCACACACACACACACAGAGGCACACAGAGGCACACAGACCGGCCGCTCCCGCGCTCTCTCACCAGGGCCTCCGCCATCCCGGACCGGGGCCGGCGCGCGCCCCCCGCGCCGCCTTCAAACCTCGCGCGCCTNCCTTTTATTTAGGCCGTGGGTAACGCCAGTTCAAATCCTCGGGTTTCCAAGCGCTACTAAACATCCTTTGTCACCACGNGGCGGGGAACGCTTCCCGTCCTTTTATTTACGCCGTGGTAACGCCAGTTGCCATTTTTCCTTTAAAATTCTACTGAAGAACTCAACAACGAGCAAAAAAACAACTGCTTGAGAACTTAAGGCCGCAGTACCTTACACTGCCAGCAAAACACTGCCCAAAAATATAATTTTAAGTGATGCTTTTTATCACACGCTTGTGACCGGAACACCAGGTCTCCTTATTCCTATTCTTTCTGACCACTAAAGGGAAGGCTCATTATATTTTAAAAGTACATGATGACGTGAAAGGTTAGCACTTTCTTTCCATTAAAACAGCTCAGATCACTTTGTGAAGAGAGTGCTGCTCAGTATGCATGGGATCAGAGTTGCAGGTTGTCCCCTATGAAATGGAAACTTGTATGCTGCTGGGAGAAGTAGTAACTCAACACTTCTTCCCTCTCACCTGTGCCATAGAAAGGGATACTCTTCAGCGAGACAGTTCTGCTATTAGCAATGCTGGAACTTACGACACCTTTCAGCTTGAGCCTCAATAAGCTTTGTGGACAACGGATAAGCACCTGCACCAGCTAGTTCTTCAACCATACACAATATAACTTTACTAAAATAAATATTCAAAAGGTCTCTGGTCAAATGCATCAACCTTCGGACAAAGGCTTAGATCGCTGCACTGTGCTGCACATTTACTTCCTGTAATTGCACAGGGATTGATAAACTTTCAAGTTAATTTCAGCTTTTGGCTGAAATTCAGCTCCTTTCTTAAAACAACTGGCCTACATCCACATTGTTTCAAACACACAAGGAAAAATTATGATAATTAAGATCATGAACTTATCTAAAATCTTTACTTGTATTTGATGACAATTCTGACAAATGTATGAACTCTCCACCTAGCTCAAATCTGTGTTATTTCAGGATGTGAGAAGCCATGAAGAGGTGACAGCCCAGCTGGTGCCAGAGTTGTTTTTCCTATATACAACTATTGTTGAATAGCTTTATCTTTTTAATAAACCGTCACATATTTCACCATACATAGGTAAAGGGTGGGAAACATCTACTTTTTACTTGTGGTATAGATAGTAAAAGCTTAAATCCATCTGATCCATCAAAGCAGTCTTGTTAGCAGTATTGAGACCCTCACAGAATCCTCACTACTCCTAACATTGAAGAAACATGTTGACTAACCAGAGAAAAGTTGATGTAGCTGCTTAATGCTTTGCATGCACAAATTAACTGCATCTATTAAGAGTGACAGAAATTCAGAGAAAGCTGGTGCAAATATGAGCAAACTCTTCAAGAAAGCATTTGAGTGAGAAGGATCTTCATTACTGATATAAAACTTCATTCCTCCAAATCAACTACTCTCAAAGAATAACATTTTTAAAGAAAGCTATTCAAAGTGCTCTAGTGGAAAGACACTTCTTCATTGTTGCAGGAGGACAGCAAGCTTTAGCTGATCCACAGGAATTGTGCATCAAACAGTAGAGACAAACACAATGAGACTGCAATGAACAAAAAGAAAAAAAAAAGAAAAGAGAAAAAGCAGTTCTCAGATTCCAAGTAAAGCTACAAGCCTCTGGCTTGGTAGCACTGTGACAACATTGGAGATTTGCAAGATTAGCACCCCAAAATTCATTCGCCCAGTTTGACAGAGCCTTTTTAGTGTGATCATGCTGAACACTTTCAGAGACTTTTGATAAAAAGCAGGAACAGATGAGAAACAGGCTCTATCAAACACAAATTCACTGAATTTGAAATTTGCATTTGAAATATGCACAATCTTCCATATAAACACCTTCACTCTCCATATCAGCAATTCAAAAAGGTTTAAAGCATGAACAGTTTTAACAAGCCACTTGACATGCCAAGTTCTTCTACAGAAACTCCTCCTGAAGTTACTAGTTGTGACATTTTACCTAGATTCATTTATATCCCAAAATTTTAAAGGTGTGCTAATAAATATCTAGAGCCATTGTGCATTTTTAGTTTTTCCATAACCAACTTTTTAATGGAGCAGAACCCATCCACAGAGCATCCATCCATCCCACAGACTCACACAGTAAGAGCAGCATAAAGATACAGCTGTATCTGTGAATTCTGCCTGTGATACCTGCTAGCCTTGACCTGGATGTTTTACAAGGCTCTCAAAAGTGTACATGTCATCATTAGTAAAACCCATTGCATGAATTATATCTGACAGTTTACTTTAAACCCTGAGGACAGTCATATGGCATTTTAAAATAGTTCTGAGACTTTACTATTTTTAAATGCTGCTTATTTCAAAACCATAAGCATGATATTAACACCACACTAACTTAACAGAGTATACTTAAAAATTTTGTTTCCCAGCCTCCAACTGTGAGAGGTGACAGTGTTTTTAACTTGACCTAAACATTTTTAAGTGATTCTTAGCAATAATTAGTGACATCACTAAATTAAATGTGAAGACATCCCTAAAGCTTAATAAATTATGATTGAGGATAAAAAGCTAAGTTGTTAATAGCTTTTACAACAACTGCAGGACATAATGTTCAATAATAATCACTAAAGCTGAAACACATGAGAAGGTATTTCAGATTGTAAGTTTTTATTCTAACCTTGCTTTGCTCTACTATGATGGGGAGAAAAAAAGAAATACTACCTCAAGTGTCCAGTGTTTAAATGAGTTAAATGAGGTTGCTTCTGTAACACACCTCTGCTTCACCACAGCAGCAAAATTAGTCCATAATGATTTCCAATTAAGCAGAAATTTTATAATTAGATATCCCAATAACTGACCAATGAGGGTAAAACCCTCGCTGTTGAGTGCAGTTCAGACTTGTTCTGAGGACAGGTGTACAGCACAACAATTTGCTATAGGGAAATGGTACCAACAGGAACAGCTGAGGTAACAGTTTGCTATGATCATCCAGAGGTATTTGTCTTTTCCTCCCTTTAATGTCATCAAGTGCTGCAGTGATTTTAATTTAGTGAGAGGAGAAAGGCTCGACCACATTTGCTCTTTTTTGAAGACCAAGTTTTATTGTTGAAAGTGCTAATTCGGCTTTCTGATAGGCTTTCACTTTCCCAATACTGCAGTATGCCACAAAGAACAGTCTTAGTGCGGATAATCAACAATTCTAGCTCTCTGGACTTCAAGGGAGTTTTGACAATTTACACCCCCTCCCTATGTTTCCATGCTGAGACTGACACAAGATAGCTGTGCTGACCACGGCACCAATAACCAGCCACACAAGAAAGCAGCTCCTCTGCTTTTAAGTGGGAGTTTAAGCCTTTCAGATGGATTAAATCTCACATGTAGATGGCAAGAATGGAATTCTTGTTTGAGAATGAAGTAAAGTATGAAATGAATTTGAGATGTTCTTAGAACACCAGGAGTATCATAAAATGGTGCTTTTCCTATTTTTTGCAGTATTCCCTAAACAAATGCAAATTGCCTAATTTGCACATGGGGACCATTTCTTAGGTTCACCATTCTTCTTGCTTTCCTCAATACCAATCTTGCCTTTAAGGTAAGGACTGTACTGGACATTCCATCTCATGGAATAACCAATCCTCCTTTGAGCAAACAGGCTTGAAGAATACAGGAGCAGAAGAAACAAATCCAGCTTGTCTTCAGTGCAAAGCCACTGATTTTCACCATTTAATTAAGGCTTCACCAAAAAGTAATATATAGTACCATCTTTAATAGTTGAAAATTAGCACACTCCCAGAACAAATGGTCCATTAGTGACTTTTGTGTCTCTACCATCAATTGTCTTCCTGAACAAAGTAGTATCTCACTGGTGGCCCTGGCAAGTCTTCCTCTCCATCAGTCTCTGGAGCAAATGATACTGTCAAATCCACATACTTCTTATCAGCTGATGGTTTCACAAGCTTTTGCATCCTATAAAGAAATGAAGAACAGTTCATAAATGTATCAAGAGATTGGCAGTGGGAATTCAGGGCCAGACTAGGAGAAATTTCACTGCCAGCAATATATACTGACCCAGCATACTACAGACCAAATTAAAATAGAGAATAAGGCATTTCTAAATTGCACATAAAAGCTGTTCCTCCACCTGAGCTTCAGCAAATCATATTCCATTCTCCTGACAGACACAGCCCATTAAAGTCTCAGGGTAGTAAAAAATCCTGATATTCACAAGAAGGCAGCTTCATGCCATGACTTTGACTTCATTACATACCCCACTCATTCAATATTATTTATATAGCTGTAAGAGAAAGCATATAAGCAGTGTTTTTGGAGACAGGCTGTAAATTCTCATTTTGTATGCCAGGCACTCTACAGCTTAGCAGCTCTTCTCTCCCCAAGAGTTTGAAGTAGCTTACTTATACTTCTTTGCCTGATACCTACTGCCAGGCCTTCAAAACAATCCTGACCAGTGGCATCCACTTGGTTCAGAAAAGCCTGTGAGCACTGACCAGCACACACTTCACAAGAGCTGTAAGGAACAGATTTTGGGCTAAAGTAGATCAATCCACAGGTGTAAGGCAGAACTAAACCTGGATAAGATCTGGCTATTACTTTGCGAAGGCTTTCAGTCAAAACCCAATGCCCTGCCCTCACATCCTGCCAAACTGCCAGGGTGAAATACCTCAATTTCCTGTCTGTAAAGCAGTATTGCAAAGCCTTTGTGAATGTCATCATTTCTAAAAGGGCTAAAGTGATGTAGAATCTCAAGCAATTATTATAACAGAACAGACTTCCAGAAATGTTAAACTGCAAGCAATACATTATTCCTTCAGAGCTAAGTTGCTAAACATCTCCATTAGTTTTAAGCCAGTTTCAAAAGGTTCTAGTAGTCTTGCTCTGCTTGAACCATTCTTTCCCCCACAAAAATTACTGTCAGACTTCTTTAGCTTTCTTATTCTGGTATTCAACAGTTAAAACAGCATTCTGCAAGTCTCCTTTCCTCATCGCAGAAGTTAATTTACTTCCTCTTTTTTCTTTTCCTTTTTTTTTTTTTAACAAAAAGAAAGAAATTATCTTTTTTCTTTCCAAAGTATTAATGGCCAGAAACCACCTTGAGAGAAAATACTGCTGTCAGACAAATGTCCTTTTGATACAAGCAATGAACATAATTTGTATGTGCATTGCATCCCTAAATCAATTTTCCAGTTATACTCACGTTAATTTTAATCTTTTAATATGGCCGGGCATCACAGGAACATAGAGCATTTTGACTCCTTGTACAACCATAGTTGGTTCAATTCCATATTTCTCCTGGAATTCACAAATTGAAACTTGTTAAAAGACTAGAACAGCTGCCCAAACCAGCAGATACTACTGCTGCTAATACTACAGCTAATTATTCAAATCCATAAGATCCAAACCAGAAAACCTGTAAATGCATGGATGCTGACAGAAAGATTTATTAAGATACTTTTTTGGAGCCAACTGAATTAACAAGGAATTGGGAAACAGGCTTGGATGCCTTTACTTAGAAACATCCCCACTGACATTAGTTATTACTAAAATTATTCTGGTTCGAACAGTAACTTGATGGAAATAAAAAAGACAACCAGAACAGAGTTCAACAACTCAAAACAAGAAACTCCTTTCCTCTTGTCTTGTATTAACCCAGAACAGCAGAAAACTTACTCTGACAGCATTTATGAAGTCCAACAGAGTAAAATCCTCTTTCCCATAAATTGTCCATCTGTCCCAGATGGTAAATGATATCCCATTTCTGTTTTAAAAAGTGAAAGGTTGTTACTTTAGAATGTGAACTCAGTCACTCCCTTTAAAAGCATATTGAAGAACTGCCATGTCTTCTTGGTGATGTGCTGCCATTCCTCCAGCCCTCTGACCTTGCTAAGCACAAGACACAGTAAGACCTTTAAGTAAACACAGTATCTGACAATGAAGTTACTGAGTTTTCAGATCTACTGGAAAATAGCTCTTGTACTGAAGATCACTTACATCTCTAGCAGTACACAGTAAGTGGATAGCAGAGTTTGATAGCAAGAATGAAGCAATTCATCATCTTCCAAGTTTAAACAACAAAAAAANCAAGATGTAAAAGCGTGTCCGGAATGTTTCCTAAGAACAATACCACACATCTACCTTCTCTAGATTTTTAAAGTCTCACAAGTAACAGCTTCCACTAAAAAACAAACTAAGCCTTTAAACCCACTAATTTTTAAACTAGGACAGATGAATATGGAGTGCATTTTCCAAACAGGAAATTCTAGGGCAATGCATTATGGGACACCCTTGGCAGTATTACAAGGATCACTTACATCTCTAGCAGTACACAGTAAGTGGATAGCAGAGTTTGATAGCAAGAATGAAGCAATTCATCATCTTCCAAGTTTAAACAACAAAAAAATACCCTCGAATATCTAGAATGCTTAACTGGAGTATGGCCATGACCTGTGGTTGCATCATAGCTCTGCTATGTGAGCACATAAGGCCTTAATGTGGCTATCTGGACTTAGTAATTATTCAAACTTCACAGTTGTTGCAATGGTTCAGCAAGTTCTAAGCATCAATTAGTAGGTTTCCAAGTAGGTTTCCATGTCCTTGCCCTTCTGACGTTGTTCTTCCTACCTGATTTCTGTTCTTCTTACTTCAGCAGTTTCTGTAAAGACCATTATGGGAATGGCTAGGTTCAGAAAACAGTTCTTATATGCATTAGCTGGGTAGCCACCCACAACTTTGATGAGTTCCAGTGCAACCTGCAGTAAATTAGAATTTACTTATTAGGTTTTAGTGTTATCAACTCTAGTGTAGTTAAGAGGCGAGCAACTACCAAGGAAGTTGTTCATGAGACCAGCCTTTGTCCAATCGGCAGAATAAACAACATGGAAATGCAACCCACTGTGCCACAGAAATAGATTCTGTTGCAGCAAAGGGAAATATTTAAAACATTCAAAACTGTTTTTAATGTAGTACTCTTCCAAAATTGTTTAGTTCATGCAATTTCCACAAAGCATGAGGTTCTGTTGAGACGCATGAACGTGAACTACTACAGAACAGATCCTTTCCACTCTTGGCAGTGGCATTCTGTTGGAAGTTAGTATTAATGGCCAAAAAGAAACCAAAATGCTGAATTCCAACCCATCTTTCTGTGTTGCAAATCAAAAATAAAAGCATCATCAAAGGCTCACCATGTTAAGGAAACTTCCCTTTTTGACCATTCAGGGGTCACTCCAGCAGCCACGCTCACACCACCAAAGACTTTCACTGCTGGGACTGAATCTCCTTTATAGTGGGCAGCTTCTCAATCACTACCTCACTACTCATTCCACTCTCACAACCAGACAAGACTTCCTTGCTGGCTTGACCCTGGGTTTCCCTTAGCAGAGTCTCAGATTTCTGGTTTCCTTAAGTAATCTTACCATGGTGTAGCAACAGAATAACAACTTGAGCTGGTGCCTTGGAGAAGGAGCCCTGAACAAAGCACTACCTGGGCTTTTGTAGCCTCACAGTCTGTGTGCAGGGTCTTCCAGCTGAGTCCCCAGCTCCTGCTGTCTCTGAGTGTTCAGTCACCGGGCTGGGTCACAGTCCCCGTGCCCTTTGTTGTGCAAAGGGTCAGCATCAGTTCACAACCTCTTGCCTGAGGCTCCCACCCAGAGCTGAATCTTCAGCTGAAACTGCAGCTCCACACTGAGCTACCTGCACTACATGTATTCCTCAACAACAACATCTAGAACCAAGTATGACCTTTGCTATTGGTACATAAGAAATAAATCCATTTCTATAAATGAGCCTCTGTCAGGGTAGCAGTAATCAATACTCAGACAACAGACAGCATTTTTAGGCAAGAAACAGTAAGAGAAAGAAATATGCATTTTAAAAATCAGTCTCACCAGGCCTGATACTGCAGCAGTAGCTGTTGCAATGGCAGGAATAATCTTTCCAGCAATGCGCTTTGTTTTGAACCGATCTGCTGGCTCGATGTTGTACATCTTGGCTCGCAGGTTTGATGCTGCTGTTACAAAATCTATGTGCCCATTACTATCATCATCCTTCTCAAAGGAGATGGGCTTCATTTGCAAGTCAGCTGCTCATAAAAAAGAAGAAAAAAAAAAAAGCAAAAATTATTATTAGAAAACTGAAGATGTCCTAAACATAACTTAAAGGAACTAGAACCTTAACAAATTAAAAATTTCATATCCTGGAGCTTGGTGCCTTACTTGTTTTCCTATGCTAGGAAATGCCCCTCTCAATACTTGGTAAAAGTGAATACTGAAATAAACATCAACAGAGCACTGTAATTTTACTCTTCTTTCACCACCAAGAATAGATTTTGAATATTCCTATGGATGTTTCTCATACACCTCACCCCACTAAAGCTCCATCCTGTGAGAATTCCCTTTTAAAGCTTAGTTTATCTGCAAAAAAATCAAAATATGGACTCAGTAGCATTGAAGTCAGAGTTTTAGGTTGACACTCCATGGGATGAGTTAGGGATAAGCTAATCTTTCTCCTGGATTCATGGGCTAAAAAAGCTCGCATGTAGTTGTTGCCCAGTGACCCCTTCGTGTGGCCAGGCACAATAATGGGATGTGAGCATCCTCATTTTAAATCTAGAAGATGCTGAGGAAGACTCTTAACAGTCTTTATAATTTAGGATCGTTTCAGATCGAGAGCTCTAAGCAGTGACTCTCAGCCCTCTCATGCCTGAATCACTTGCAGTCCATCTGGGATCCAGCCAGCACCCTTCCCCTCCTTAAGAGTTCAATTCCCTGCTGCTGCCTGCTCACTCTCATCCATGTTGTAATTACAAGCAAGCATAACAGAAAGCCTTAAAACTTCTAGGAATCTTAGAAATACAGAACCATAGGGTAATGTCAAGCAACAGGACAGGTATCTGCATGGCACTTCAGAAAGCTTTAGGTATCAGCTCTACTTCTTGCAGAATTCCAGAACTGCTTCATCCAAAGACCTGAATGTCACTAGTGGCAAATGCAAATGCAGGATGTTACTAAACTATGAAGCTGGTTTGCACTACTCACTTTCCAGAGCTTCATTGGATAATATAGACTTCTCCAGCTGGAAAATAGCATTTCTTTCATCCTCACTGCTGACAGGAATATGATCTGGTTTTCTTGCAGTTTCATCAGTCTGTACAACCTGCAAGCGTGCACAGTGCTTGAGTAATGAAATACATGAACTTCATACAGCACATGTGTCAAGTGTACTAAATTTCCTGTCTTCCATGCAGGCTTTCCTCCCCAGCTCAAGTCCAGCCAAGAGCTTCTAAGGAGCATCTCTCATATGGGGAGAATATGAGAGAGCTGTGATGGCTCAGAGTGGAGAAGACAAGGGTCAGTGGGATCTCATTAATGTGTACAAGTATCTCATGGGGGGGAAGTACAGAGAGCACTGCCGAACTCTTTCCACTGTGCCCAGTGACAGCATAAGGGCACAAACTGAAGCACATAAAATTCCCTAAGAAACATACAAAAATGCTTCAAAGAAAAAGAAACAAACAAAAACATCCCAGACAAAACTTTGAGGATGGTTGAACACTAGCACAGGTAGCAGAGAGAGGCTGTGGAGTGTCTATTCTCAGAGATATTCACAACCTAATGGGACACAGTCCTTGATGATCTGCTGTACCTGCCCCTGCTTAAACAAGAGGATTGAACTAAGTGGTCTCCAGAGGTTCCCTCTAACCTTAACATACTCTTACTTCCCCAAAACACATTATAATTTGTGTTAATTTCTCATTATCATCAATGCAGTAGTTGGAGATGTGGGACACTGTTTGTGGAATATATTTTTTCTTTAAATTAAATATCACACTTACTTTGTTTGAAGGTCTAAACTCTGGTACCTTCACAGATGAAATAATCCCCAAAATGGTTTCCTCTGACAAGTCCTATTATGGTTTTGAAGAAGAACAATTTAAATTCACGTCATCTCAAAAAGACTGTAAATACAATAGGATTTCAAAACTACTAGACCCAAAAAGTCTCACAGATATTCAGTAATGTTTCAACCAAACATCATGATTAAAACACCAAGTGACAATTCAAACCACAGCAAACCAGAGCAGTGTGAAGTGTCTAGCACTTGAAAACTAAACGCAAGTGCAAACCTGACTTACAAGAACGTCCAATTAGAAAACAAACAAGAAAAAACAAAGGATAAGTAATGCAGAGGCTGTAAGCAATAAAAAGTAAAACTCCCATAGCATACTTAAGACACTTAATTTCTAAAAAAAGCCTGTAAGAGATTTTCTTTCAGTTCAGGCGTTATATTGCATCAAAATAATAATTCCCAAGTTCAGTGCTAACTGAAAATATCCAATACACTACTCATTTCTTCTCCAGGTTAGGGATTTAAATAAAGAAAATAAGTGTAAGCAGCGGCCAAGCAGCCAGTGCTGAAGGATAGATTACTGTAAGAATCACTTTAATCAGCTCTTAAAAAGAACTGGCAGCTGGACATCAGGCCAAAACTGAACACCAAGTTAAGTTAAGGGAACACTGTTACAGTCTGGATTACCTTTTCTGTGAACGGAACACAGTACACTGTTGCGAAGAGTTTTGCTGTGCTCACGATGAAGCTATAGTGCCTAAAGAAAAAAAAAATTTTTTGGTTGGTTGTTTTTTCTACTTCAGTTGCCCAAAGGTTTGATCAAGATCTTGAACAAACATACTGAGAAACAGAATTTCCATCCTTTAGTGTACATAGGACAAAATAGTATATTTTGAGTGACTCAGAAGCTGTCCCCAAAACTAAGCAAACTTTGATGAGTGGAGAGTTGTTTAATGAAAACCGTATCTCCTTAACCTTTGCAGTCAAGCAAACAATTACAAATGCTCACATGACATCAATATAATAAAAAGCTTAATCTCAGAATTACTTTGATATTTACCACAATGTCAGTTTTCACTCAAGCTACAAATGGTGATCCAGTTTCTCAAAGCAATTGTAGATATACAGCAGATAAAAGCTGCTTAATCCATCAACCACATCAATTTTTAAAATTATCTGTAATACCCAAGCCATCTAGATCAGACCCAAATTGTGATGAACAAGAAAAGTAGTCGCTTCACTAGGTCATTTGGCACATCCTGCATTTTATGATGTGGACAGTGGAGGCAGGGAGGTGTCACAGCAAGAACTCACTATTTCTGCAGCCATGTAAGACTTGAAATGGGTTGTTCTAAGCCATTTCACATTAGATGAAGTCAGAACAGCACCCTCCAACCCCATGTCAGTGAAAGTTAAATTATCTGCAGTGAAAGTATTTGACAGCTCACCAAATTTGCCACAGGATAAGACTGTGCACTAACACCTATCGATTCCAGTCCAACTCCCAGGGCTATAAAGTGCCTTGCACTTCCTGCTGTGAGTTTTATAGGATGCTACACCATGCATCTGGGACAGTACCATACTTACAAAGGATCATTAAATTCAAACTTCACTGGGAAAGGAGGCCTCTTTGGTGATTGCCAAAACAAACCTGGTAGGAAAACAGACTTAAGATGAAATCCTAAGGCACCAGGAGCAGCAACAACATGACATATGCCATGAATTTTCAACAGGAATAAAGGGGCATTTGTACTTACTTCCATCTTTTAATCGTGTATCAAGGGGAAATGAATGAAGGAGCTGAAGAGCCTAGAGGAAAAGCCAGAGAAGCTTTAGTAATTTGTCACATAGATTGACATGACCACACTAAATCAAGCCTGTCTAGCTGAAGTGATTTAAAAAGTTAAGAAAATCATGAAACACCTTTGTCAAGATGGACAGCTTGAAGACAAGTACTGCTAGACAGAGTGCTTGCCCATTTCACTCACAGAACAGAGATGACAATATCACCTCATCTGTACAAAGCTCGGGCAAGGCATTTAATTCAAGAAAAGCATTCACCCCCCACCTTACTGTCACTTTAGGATTCTTGCTTGTGGATTCACCACTTGGAATGCAATATTTTCTCAATGTGACAACTACCACCAGGGATTCTGTATGCACAGAAATGTTTATTAATCCACAACATCCCAATCCTATCTTTCCTACAAAATTACACATGTACTTTAAGCGATACCGTCGACCAGACTGTCAGAACGACTGGCTCTTATTTCAGAAAAATCTTTGAGAAAAACAGGGTACAAAGGTGAGTTTAGTGTGGGAAACAAAAACCCACTGCCTAATAAAACACATCTGATAATCCTGATATTTTGGAAAACACTGGGAAAATGCCAAGAAAACTGCACAGAAACTACTGAACAGAGTACTAAGTGTGAGTTAATAAACCAGACCTAGAAGTGTTAAAGTAGAACAGGATGCAGCACTTTTAGGTTTCAAATACGGTTTGCTATTTATGAAGAGATGGAAGTTGAGTGGAAAGATTTGGATACCTTGTTATTAGGGCCACCAAGTTTTCTAAATCCTCATCAGTCTAGTGCTACCTCATTTATAGGTCTTACCTACCTTATGGCTAAAATACTTTTCAAATTTTACTCTTGCTAGTTCTACACATTGAGTCCAACTTCGGGGTCTTCTACTGAGAGTTTTAATAACATGAAAACAGCCTTCCAAGCTCTCTCCTGATTTTATTCTCTAGATAAAGAAACATGAAAATGTTAAAACAGACAAGATTCCTTCTAAGCCAGTCAAACACTAAATATGTTTTTAGTAATCCAGAGGCAAGAGGAAACAGAGGTTCACTTAGTGAAATATTATCCTTTATGTGCTCCTCTCCACTGGGGTTTTTTCCCCATTTACTTCCACCAGCCCTTTGGACCACAGGCCATTACAGACTCACAAGAAAAAGATAGCAAACAATTTCAATCTAATTTATTACTACTTGCACTCATTTCAAACTCAGTCTTACTTTCATTTTCCTCAGCTGGTTACACATTAGTGTGACACACATTAATCACATACTAGCTATGTCTCAGTCTTTCTGGTATTTCTTCATCAGGTACAGAGCCCATGAGCTGGAGAAGCTTTTAATTATGAGATACACCAGAAATACTGTTTACATGATCAATGACTTGGCCAAGTAAGTCTTCAGGTTTTTTGAAAAAAGTCAGAAACTAACCCTAATCTCACTGGCCTTAAATACAAATAAAATCCATAAAGCAGTAGTTTAAACCCTCTATTTTACCCTGGCAACATTCCCTTACCTGTAAAACTTCTTCTGCCGATGGATAGGTTTGCCAGAACTTGTTAAATAATGAAGGCTTGTGAGAAAATGAACTTTCAAACTGTAAAATAAAAAGAACAAACGCAGCATTGTGAAAGAAGTATATCAGATGCCCACCTTTCCAACCACACCTGGAGTTGTGCTAAATGCCAGAAAGGCAAATCCATTACCTTATCTCTTGCCCACTGTATTGTATGCTCAATAGCAGCTGGGAAAGACTTCAAGGTGCAAAAAGGTATTTCTTCCTCTGGTGGATCGCGCTGTAATTAAGGAGGGTTGCATGTCAATGCAGGCTTATCCAGGTTAATTGCTAATAATAGCACCAAGAACTTGTACACTGCGTAAGTTAAAAACTGTGCTCTTATAAGATACAAAGTGGCTTTTTATGCTTAGAAATCTGGTTTATGAACACTAGCTAGCATTGTCAATTCATCGTTATGAGGAATAGTCTAAACTCAACATTGGAAAGCAAAACTGAACAGTGAAACTTAAACAGGTAAAATTGTCAGCCAGCTTTTCTGCAAGATGTGCAGCTGGCATGTATGTACACTTTCAACATGAAACATGCCCTGTCACCCCAGGCCAGAAAGACTTCTTTAAGTCTAACAAGACAACTAGGATGCTCAAAATCCTGTCTCTGTGTCCACATGGTACTATTTCATGGAGTTCTCAACCAGCAAATTTCTCCACAAGAACTTAAAACAGAGGGATACTGCAGGTAGTGTCTATCAGCCATAGTGCCTGAAGGTTCATGTTACCCTTTCCCATTCATATGTGAGCTTGTAAAGAACTGCTCAAATTTTATTTCCTGTGAGCTTTTCTTCAGAAACAAAGGAAGTAATTATTTCCTAACAGTACTGCTCTTCAGCAGCTCAAATAGGACACTTATTTTAGAAAGACACATAAAAATGATCAAAGAATCAGAGAGCATCAAGGGACAAGCTACAGAAGGTGAGCAATAGTCTTGAAAGACTTACATGACTATTGTAGGACTCTGTCAGATGGGGCACAATAACTTCCGTGTGTCCTTTTGTTCCCATAGTTCCAGAGTCTATAAGAGGACGCAGGTTTGCTACACAACGACTGACATGGAAAGACACAGACTATCAGAGCACAGAAAAATCTACACATTCTTGCCTTGCAAACATTACTGGGGTGCAAACAGAGTTGTCTCTAGGCACTTTCAGAAGAGTGGAAAGCTTACACCAAACTCAGGAAGAAAAAGAGATTAAATAAGAACTACTCAGGTTAGATCAGGATACCGTACACCTCAGCATGTGTGGATTATGAGCGTTAGAAATTATTTGTAAGTGTCAATACCTCTACTTTTATATTTAAATACTTATATTTATTTACTTTCTATTTAACTATTTTTATGCTTAAATAATTCAACTTTAAAACTGCCAGAGTATTCTCACCCTCATCAGAAGTTAACAGTTGTCCTTGCTACCCTTCCACCCCCTACCTATCAATGTATCTTCTGGCTTCAACATTGTCCAAAGCAGTCACAATCACGTCTTGCTTGGTGTAGAATTCATCACTGTAAGTGTTCTCAGTGGCTGGACAAACTTTATTAATATCTGAATCAATCTTCATGTAAGGATTGATGTTCAGAGTTGCTTCTGCTGCAGTGTAGCTCTTAGGTTTCTGAAAGCATAAATACAGAGATCAGCAATATGCAGATAAAGAACATCAGGGACACAGAAATACCAACTTCATTTACTTATCAGACAAAAACCACTGACAGAAATGTTAGTATGCAAAACATACAATAAATGACATTTTTTAATCATATACCTGCCTCACTGATAAACATCTTATTAATCTAGTTTTATTTTGTTTTATTTAGTATTTCAGAGACCACGAGGTAGAAGTGCTTAAAAGGTTTATCAAGTAACTGAAACTGATACCACGTGCTGCCTCTCCTAAGAATTTCTTCAAAAGAAGGGAGCAGTTCATGACTGTCTCAGGATAAACCCATTAGTAACTCTGTGTCTGTGCAGCATGGACATCAAGCATCTGTGAATAACCACATTACTGCAAGGTGTTCCACACAAAATCAATTTCAGAAGCTAAACTGAAATGGAGTTCTTGACCTACCCAACACTTCTAGCCATACCATAATTATCTAGGGATCAGCACTCAAGCCCGAGGCTTCTGAAAGCTTGCAGGGTTCACCTTCCATTTATCTAATCATCCAAAGTGCAATCTGTTCTAGATTTACTACACGTAAACAGGAGGCAGAAAATTCAACTGTTGGGTTTTGGGCAGGGGAAACCTTTTTCCACATTGGTGTCAAGTTCTAAGCCACCTTTTTTATTTTGTGCTATGTTTGCAAGTAAGGAGATGTTCTCTCTGCTTCTAAGGAATTAACAACTTCTGTGCTATGCATTTACTGAATATACATGTTGGGCATTTCAAAACTATTTATCAGCTTAGTGAAAACTGATTTAAGTCAGAAGACACCAACTTTGGTCAAGTTCCAGCAGCAGCAGCACTACTGAGCTCTACCATGAGCACATCTGCCAGCACTGTCTATTTTTTGGTTTTTTGTTTTCCCCAAATTTCAATGGTATAGTAGAGCATTTCTGACATAGTAACCCATTGCAGGCTCTTATGCAATACAGTACTCATCCAACTGTCAAATTTGAAAGATTTCATTAGTCAAAAACACCAGTACAAATTAGACAAGCCAATTTTACTCAACTCATGCTAGTGATGAGTTGGATGCCATTGGAGTTCTAGGCACTGTTTAAAAAAAACCCTATATTTCATTACAGCCTTTAAGGCTTTTCTGGACAGAAGTACAGACGTTCACAAGTTCAGCTCTCTGCGGGGACACAGGACAGGGAAACACAGTAGTCCAGAAAATTTACTGAGTAAGAAAGCCTACCTGTATGTGATGAGGTCGAAAAAGAAACTGCCTGTTCAGGTTGGATTTCTCTATCAAATCTGGATCTGTAATTGTAACCTAAGTCAGAAGGGGCAAAAGCAACAGCTGAAGTTACAATTTAAGTGTAACACTGAGCAATAATCTCAATGAAACTTCTACAGACACTTGTCAAAACAAAACACTGCTATTGGCATCCACTGTGGCCAAAGCTCTGCTTATACTGACTGACTAAATTTTGTTTTAAAATCAAAACAGAGCAACACTGCTCCAAGTGTATTCTGCTTCTAATTGCACACCCTTCTATGCCAAGGCCACTGTATCCTCTGTGCAGAGATCAACTTGAAATAAGTCTCAGGCTTTTAACAACTTTAGTAGTCTAATTATTTAATTCTTCCCTGTCACAGTGCTTCTAATGAGAGGTAAGGTTAACAGGTGACTCACCAATCCTTTGTCTTGCCCAGTACCAACACCAAGGAGTGCAAAGTTTTTCAGCATTTCACAGCCTATCGCTCCACAGCCAACCTAATGAATATGACATTTGTAGAATCAGAAATGTAAGTGGAAACCACAAAGACAAGTCCCACTGCAATTCTGGACTCTTTATTCTGCAGTGGCACATATCAGAGCTGCCCTCATGTATTTTGAGGACAGTGGGCATTACCTGTATTAACAAGGCATTTGCAAACAGTGTAACAGTGTCAGTCATACTCACCAAGAAAACATTCAAATCGTGGAGCTTCTGGCACAGAGAGTCTCCAATACAAGCCCTCAAGGCATCATATCTATCTCCCCTAGGCAGGGACAGGAGACAAAAACAGGAGACTTAAAGCTGCTATTTATCACAGTAGTACCATTGATGCCAAAATGCACTTTGACGTGAACTAAGAAAGTCAGACAGAGTCTATAATTCCTGTTCATCCCATCCTGAAATAGGACACACATTCTTAACCCCAAACCTATTCTTCTAGCAAACAGCACTAAATTAACTTTAAAAGACATCTGTGCCTACTTGAGACTCAGATGTGAACAGCAGACTAGTTATATTTACCGTGGGAGAAACTCCTCAGAGCCCACCTTCTCGAGAGGTGTTACAATGTCTAACACATCTATATATAGCTGTAAAAAAATGAAAAGAAAAAAATCCAATAAAAACCTGTGAAAAAATTCATATTATTTTAATTTAAAAACTAACTACTTTGTATGAACAACAGAGTCTAGAAATTTAGAAGCACTAAGTTTTTACTATCAGTGGAAGACTACACAGCATCTGTGCATGTCACAATTTTAGTGGACAGGAGAAAGTACTTGGACACAGAGGGGAAAAACATACACTCTAACAGGTGAGTTTGCTGCAAGTTTTTGACTTCCGACAGGCATGTGACCCCTCCATAGATAACTCTGAAGACTGACATTTTTAAATCCAACTGTACTCTAACGTTTATTCTGAGAGTCTGAAAGCCCTGCTCTTAAGTACAGCAGCTTAAGCTGGTATCTGCATTGTATCACACCTCTGCATCCCTGCAGTGACAAGCCAATGCTCTTTTTGCTAGTATGGAAAAACAATGTGCTGTCTGAACCCCAAATACAAAAATTTTAACTAAAACTGGCTGTACTTTTATTGTACATATAAAACCACTACTTTTTCTAAATATAATCTCAGATTTTTTTTTTTTTAGTTCCGTGTTATAGAAGTTGTTCAGGTTACTCTGATCATACAGCATTTACAAACAACTATCCATTCATAAGATGTCAAAATAACCATCCAAAAACCAAGACAGCCTTACCCACTGCTGCAATGGAGAAAATTTTCCTGTTACTGCTTTCAGGACTTCCTGGCTAGCAACACCACCCACTGCTGCAGCCAAAGGAGGGAGAAATCCCTGAGCAGTCCTAGACAGCCATTTCACCACATCTTCATTCACCTGAGGCTGAAAAATAAGACACAGGAACAGGTTTACCCCATCAGTGAACAAGTCAGTGTTGGAGTTTCACAAACCATTATTCTTCACTAAAAGACAGATTATTTCACTCTGACTAGCAAAAAAGTTTCCAGCCAAAACAGATCCGCCATATACCCTGTATCTGTCATATGCATTTGTCTAAAAAATGGATTCACATTGCCATAAGATCAGCCTTCATGTCAGGTCAACATTCAGTTGAACCCATGCTGAAATTCCATTCTGTTTCCTCACATGGCCTTCAAACAGCCAGCTGATCCATCTAAAGATGGATTCAAAGGCCAGAACAAGGACCAACAACTAAAGCATGACCTTTAGGCAACTAAATGAGCCCATGAAAAGTGACTCATAATAACAATGATTCCTACTCACTTTGTTTTCCAGTGTTTCATTTATAGACATGGCTATTTTCACCATTTCCTCAGCATCTTGAAGGCATCTAGACACCAGGGTAGAAACAATAATGATGACTTAAACATTCCAGAGTTCTTCTAGAAACACAATCAATGGAAGAAAAAAGCAATGGATACAGTAGGAAGTTTGGAATCTCACAATATCCTTAACAGTGAGCATTCAAGATGTATTTCTAAATGTTCAAGAACAGGAGTCTCAGTGGAAAAGCCCATGTGCAAGTACAGTCTTAAGATTTATAATTTTTAAGTAATTCTGTCTCATTTAACTCAAAATTACATACATCAAGAACTACAGCTGAATGAAAAACACTGAACATTAAACCCAAATTATTCAGATAATTTTTTTAAAAATCCATGAACCACAAGATAATTCAGGATCATTGAAACAACTTTTCCATATCAATCCCACAATGTGAAAAACTAGAACAGGGAAGGCCTTCCTCCAGAAGTATCTTCTGTCTACCTGGGCCCAGAAAGTGTCATTGCTGTATTGGGAAAGCCTTGTTACACACCCAGACACACATCAGGTAACATTTTTCATCTTGCCATTTCTACGTGGTCTATCAGGTACCAGACAGGGAAGGTACCATGCTTCCAGCAACTACACAGAAAGGAGAGATCTGTCTGATTCAAGGCTTGGCAAACACAGAACTGCTGCTTTACCCAATGTTTGGTCTGCGACCAAAGTTCTCCTGGAAGTGGTTCAAGGCAAGCATGGCAACATGGATCTGCAGAGGTGCCTGTTAAGACAACAATAACTGTTGATCAGTTACAAACTAGAGAGAAATTAAGTACACAAAAACAACTACCTGAACTCTTTACTTTCTTGTTTCTTAAGTATAACGCTCAAAAAAAGTTTTAAAATAATATTAAAAAGGGAATTTGAAATACCTTTTATTAATGTTTTTTAAAAAGTACTGCTGAGTAATGCAATGCCCTTCACACACATTCAGCACCCACTTCAACTAAGTCCAACTGAAAAGTCCCCAAATGAATTTAGAGCTGAAATTGGAAAAGTGCAGTAATCTTCTTTTAACTAGACATTATAATGCATTGCATTTTGCCAAACATCAATAACAAAACCCAGCATTAAAGGCAAAATGTAGAAATTATATTATTCTAAACATACAGATACAATCCATGTATTTTTACTATTACAGCACTTAAGCCCAAATCTCCACGTGCTAATTACCTCAGGCTTGCTAAAATCTGCAACAAGGCATAATGGATTTGTTATCTGCTTCTCCAGCCGTTCCTGGGAAAACAGAATTCATGACAACAACACACTACTTAAGAACACAACAGTCATTGTTACCTGACAAAACAATACTCTTCCTACAGAGATTAAGAAATAAATATCCTTTCTGACTAGCATTGCCATTGCTCTCTTCATTATTCATACCACGTGAGATACTAACAATAATTATCTACTGCAAGTTCTATCAAAAATGGTCAGAGAGATGTTTCACATCCTAGTGGCAAGACTCATCTTTAAATGGGTGTGATTTCTGGGGCTGTCCTGAGCAGAGCCAGGACCTGGAGTCCATGATCCGTGGGTCCCTTCCAAAAAAAGGACATTCTATAGTTCTAGGAAACATGTATGTGATGAACTCTGCTCCCAGTGCTCAGAGCATTCATACCCCAGGACCCAGCTCTGGCAAGCACACACTTACAAAGTAACACATCTTGGGCGTCTTCACTTGCACAGCTATGCCTCCATGCAGGTAAGGCTCCATCTCTGATGTGTCACCAATGCTGAAGGAATAAGGTGACACCACTGAAAAGAGAAGAGAATAAACAGTGACAGACAATTCAAAGTGTCATTGGATGCTACAGTTCTGTATACAACAAAGTCAGGGTTTGCCAGTGCTTTTTGTGCTGCAATTTTGCAGCGAGCAACCTTGTTTTGAAAGCATAAGCACAGCTGATCCTCCCAACAGGATTAACCCAGAAACTGGCAGAGGGACAAGGTGTTAGTTTCACATGATCTGTTATGAAATGAGCTTTTTTAAGAGGCAGCAGATTTAACAAGAATTCTGATGACCACAGCTCTGTAACAGAAATGAAATCACGTTTAATTTTCTTTAGACTGTGCACAGCAGTGTCCAGTATTAACTGCTCTGAGTAGGATTTTAGCCCTGTGATGAGAATTACAGGCAATCAAAAAAGGCAGCTGGAGCATTTTGTCACATCTTCCCCCTCATACATGGGAAGCATCATTCAGGCAAGGTAAAAAGACAGAAAAATTGTTAATTCATGGAAAACTAAAACAAAAAGCTTAAGCCATGAATAGGAGGAAGGAACTGACTGCAGCAGCAGTTCTAGCAAAATGCAAGGGCCCAGAGGAAACAGATTCAAGCACATGTTTCAAGGGTACTGTTTTTTGTCTCAGACCACAAAACAGTTAAAAACAAACAACTCCCATTTGCTCTCTCTTCTGCTCCAAACCAAGAGACATTTAGATGTGGGAACTGGAAAATTCCCCAGCATCCAAAAGGAACCAACTAACACTTGTGACTAAATCACACCTGAAAGTAAGTACCTTGCAAATGAGTCAGCAGCAGTTTACCTGTGATTTGGTGTGTGGATCCATTCAAGCAGGACATTCCATTAACTTCCCGAAAGGTTAAGAACTGTCCTGTTTCAAGCCTGTGTGGATGATTTTCAAGGCAAGTGACAATACCAGGATTTGACTGAAATAAAAAATAGCAGTCAGCAAGGAAGAAAATGTCTCGTGCAAAGGGGTCACATTGTATTGCAGGCACACAGCTTTTTGTCTGCTGAAACTGCAGTCTCTAATACTTTTAACATCTCCTTTCTGTCACAGCAAGAGAGTTACCTATGACAGCTTTTCCAGTCCTATGACTTTCAATTTAACAGTGTTGCTATAACACAAACCTTCTCACTTTCACTGTTTCCAGTTCTCAGTATGTTAGCAAACTGCATTTGCTAGTTCCCAGCAGTCAGATCCATTGTTATGTTCTGAAACAGTAGGAGATTTATCCCCTTTTTCCAAACTAAAAATAGTCCCTATGTGCAAAGAAATTTTCAGAGGCATTAAAAAATAGTCTTGTGACTATTTTTGGTCCTTATAATGGTCCTTATTACTCCCTACTTCCTTTCTGTCTGATATCCTTAGAAAGGACATTCAAACTCATTCTTGAAAGTTTGGAAGCTTAAAAAGCTGGACAGCATACAGGAGAGACACAGCTTCGGCAGGTCACAGAGAAGCTTACACTTGCAGGAATCTCAGACAACACCTCATCCTGTTATGGTATGTGATGTCAACCTGCCATGCACACAGAGACCTCACTGCAGTCTGAACACGGCTCATCAAGACCTTGAACACAACCTCAGGCTGTAACCTGGTGGATCTGCTAGCAAGCCTGGCCTGTAAAGTCTCCTCTCATCCCTTCCTGAGTCCCCAGAATAAGAAAGTTTTCAGGTAAGTAGCATAGAACTTTATGACAGTGGGGACCACATTCTCTGGGGACAATAAACAATGGCAAAGTAGTTGACTGGAGAAAATTCTGCTCTCATTTAGGGACACAGTGCTACCTTGACCCTGTCTATGGGACAAGAACAGCCACTTGATGGCACTGAGTTTTAATTCTCATCAGTTTTACACTTCAGAGTAGAAGAAAATACAACAAAATTTAAGTATCAGATTATTAAACACAGAACATATATACAAATATATATTCATTTCTTGATTTGGCAGGTAATCAGCTCAAGCCATGAAACTCAGTTATGTACTCCTTATGTAATTAATGAGAACAATCAAAACATCCATTCCCTTTTAAAGGCACCAAGGAACAGGCTACCCAAATCACCCTATCATGAGCTTTAATCCAGACCAAACCCAACTTGCTGTACAACCCCTCCTAGATTGGTTATTATTATATCTAGATTGGAGATAGGACAAAAGATTTGCTGCTGGATAAGTGAGTTTACTGTCTGGACTTCCAGAACAGAAAAAAGAACCTCAAGTAATTTCCCTTTATGAAACAATAATACAAGATTAAATGGACATCCTAACATTCTGCAGTGGAAGTACTAGCAATAACATCCTCTCCTCATTGCCTCTGCTTTGGTAGGTTAAAACAAACCTTTAAATTTCTTTTCAAAATATGCTCTCAATCCCCTTGATTATTCCAGTAACCCGCCTGTAAGTGCTGAAGTTTCTCATAAAAAGGGCTTTTTTCACACCTATTTTCACACCTCCTTAGAAGATTTACCCTATTCCTACACCTAAGTTACTTCCTCTTCTTTCTCTATCTCCTCATTTTCTTTCTCTTGCTTTCTGCAATTAAACAAAAAATCACTATTATGTGTTACATACTAAGTAACAACCAGGAGGCAGGGGTAAGAACAAAGTAACCAATGTAGCTTTGCTTCTCCTATAGTGCCAATATAAAGTTGATCAGCAGGCTGCTCAAGTGAAACACTCTGGCACTCTCCTTTTCAAAGAGCCAATAATGAGTCCTTTTAAAAACTATTAAAGCAACACAACAACTTTTATCCCTTACTTGTGTTATATTTGAAATGAAGATCTCCTTTGGCTCCTCTCCTGTTGCATCCAGCACTTCGAATTCATCACCAAAGTCACAAAACAAACGTGAACATACTCCATACACATCTGCACTGATGAACTACAAGAGAAAGTAAAAATCATGAGTATCCCTAGAACAGCACAAGCTAAAGATAATGCCTCACACTGGACTTTGCTGAAGACCAGCAGGTTTAATTCTACAGTGGAAACCTGTTGTATACTCAGGCCACTGACAACACAGCACAGGACTGACGACAGACCTTGAACCTGCAGGAGCATTGCTGAGCCCATTCACAACACAGGAGTAACATCACTACACAGTGAAATGCTGCCATTTCTACTTCTCTTACATCCAGCCTCAGCATGTCCTTCAGTTTCAGCACATTCTTTCAGAACCATTTTGAGTTAACAGTGAAAACTATAACACAATTGCTTTTTAATTAAGGACCAAGCTGTGGTTGCCTGTGCTGGTATCCAGGTAATACCAGCAACAGCACTGTATTCCCAAAACTCCTGCTGCTCCATCAACATGCCATCTACATTGAATTATATACCTCATAACCAGCTTTCTCCACTTTTGGAAAGAACACCCTAGAAGTCCAGAATGCTCAGTGTACAGATTATTCATGTGTTGCATTTTTTCTATTACCTTAATAGGTGGCTGCTGAGCATGACAGAAGTCATTAATCTTCTTCTGCAGCAACAGACTTACTTCAGTCAGTATGACACACTGTGAACAAGAACAGAAATACTTCTAAGACACTGAAAGTAATCAGTATCTTCAGGCTATGGGAAAACTTTGTACCTAGAGTAAGTTACTTAGGTGTCCTATCCTCCACACTTAAGAGAAAGCAGTCTTGAGGAAGTTTTCTCATTAAAGCAGATTGGTTTCCACCCCACAAGTTCTGGAAACAAAATGAGTAAGAGCAGGAACAGCAAATTCCCAGGTTTTTGTTTGTTTGCGGTTTTTTTAACTGTAGCTCTGAAATTCAAAACCCAATTAGAATATTTACAAAACAGTTATGGATATTCTCAACAAAAATGTAGATTTTGAAATTCAAGATTAAAGCTAGCACATACAAAAAATACTTATCAGTGCACACCAAGAAGTCTGCATAGGCTTCCAGTATTTGTGGTCATAAAATTGCAGACACAGAATTTCTACACATTCCTTTAATGCCTAGGACAGTATTGGTTTTCCAAGGCACATGCACAGCAACCCATTCAGTGACACATGGCCTGCTATAGCTGGGACATTCAGAAACTCGGTGTGCTTGTACGTAGGCCACACAGTAAGGGTTCCCCACTCAGACTGAGCCATGCACACAGGCAGGAGACAGCTGGCTGAACAACTGCAAGTGCCCTCACTCCACCACAGAGTCACTTATATTTCATTACATACATACATGAACAATCTAATTACATAGCCTGAGCTTCTGCTGCCTGGAATACAGCACACAGAGTACATGTAGAACATCTGTGCTACATAGCTGCAAAGAAAGGTCACAGTTTCACCTTCAAAGAAAAAAATTTGTACAGTGACCCCACTTAGCTATTTATTGTCATAGCAAACTCCATAGTAAGTGTACTAAGAAAGTGGTGGAAACACAAACCCACTGTTTCAGTCTTGAAAAAAAACAAGCACAACACTTCATCTGTCCAAATACAAGACCTGTTTTATTTACATCATCTCAAAATAAACTTCAAAGTTTTTCATTCTATTTGCTTACATAAAAAATCCAAGTTGTATGCTCTGAGCAAAATATATGAATGCACATACAACTACTTTAAGAATGACATACCTGGTAATGCTTTAGAAAAGACAGATCTGTGGTTTCATCTAGTGGCACAGTTGATGCTGCTACATGGACATATGGATTGAGTTCTGCAATACGAGGAAGTGTGGCCTCAGCCCTGAAAGAAAAGCAATTTTCAATTTTTTATGTCTCTACAAAATTGTATTTTCAATACAGAATTTCATACTACACATGCTCTACAAGAGATCCTCACAATGTCTCCTGGCAACAACCAACAACTAATTTATTCACACTTCAATTCCTAGCAAGTCTGAAGAAAACTGCTGTGTCCAATATCCCACAGGACTCACGGTGCTGTTGTCCAGTCTTGTACTGGTGGCTGAGAAAGCCCAAGGAAGAAATGCATGCCCTTCTACCAAATTTGCATTAAAAGCAGTAACACTTGTGCCTTTGAACCTCAGTCCCAGTCTAGACTTCCTCTAATATCTACCTGGGCACTGTCTCACAGCCAGCAATTCCAGAGAAAGGGTTTAAACAGGTATTTGATATGTACCACCAGCTCTTGGACAACAAACTGCTATTTTTGATCCTAAGCTGTCAAGCTCAGTCCTCTCTCATTCTAAAGACTTCACTAACCTGTTCCTTTGACTGGTAACATCATCTTCATGGATAAAGAAGTTGATCCCCAAATCCCGTTTTGTGCAGTGCTTGGTGTCATGAACTGTAAGAGCCTAAGAAAGTTTGTCAAAAAGTATTTGCTGGAAGAAATATACAAGGTCACAGCCCCCAAAAGCATGGATTAAGCCTCACATAAAATGTTGGAGGACTAACACTGCAGAAGATTTAGTTGTAGCACATACAAGAACAAGCTCTTCCAACTTCTTTCCCTCTTACTGTTTGAGAGAGCAAAACACATCTGCAACATGCACTTCATTCAGCATTTTCCTCTCAGTTTGCAGTGATAACAGACAACACTTAAATATCATGGATGATTTTTGCCAGACTGTGATACAGGGGCAATTGTGATCTGAAAATTAATGTATACATTTGATTTTTTTTTTCTATTGGAAAGAAGAGTTTTAAAAGGCTTCTTGCTAATAAAATTAATCCCAACAGCACAGAAGTAGTTGTTGGATTAAAACACTCAACCATTCTAATGTCTACACAAAAGGATTCTAATGGATGACAAAATAAGATAACATATTTTGAATAGTCTGGCTTTCGAATTTGGACCAGTCCATTTAGGAGAAGCGACTTGGTACAAAAGGATTCAGTATCTAAGCAGCAGCTGGCTGGAATACTTTATGAGCTATTTCAGAGTGCAGTGGACATCAATGTGAGATTCTGACTGTACCATCAGAACACCCAGATTATTCAAAGTTTTCACCCCCTACATTCTCAAATGCTTTGCAACCCTTCTACTGAAAAACAGATTCAGAAACTTTAGATTAATTAGCTAATAGTGTTTTGCCTTTTTCTCATGCTTACCCAAGAATACCCAACAACAGAACTGTTTTACATACCTTTACCCCAGCCAGAATGATGTTTTTGGCTGAAAAAACAAAGCAAAAACAGAGAGAGATACTTGCAAATCAGTAATTCAACAGTTATTCAGGTGGACAATGACAGTATTTCATTGTTAAGAACTTCATAGCTTAAGGGTTTTTTTCTCTTTTACATTTGGCTCAAGCATTCTACAGCACCCTTGAAAGCAAAATAACATAAGTAAGGTTAAAAAGACTCTTTACATTTGTCATTTGTCTGCTGTTCATCCTACAATTGTGATTACAGAGATAATAATGACAGTAAACTGACAAACCCCATGACTCCATTCTGGCATTTGGTGCAGAGAACCACTAGAGCCAACTGCAGGAGTAATGCCCCAGGCACAAACCAGCCAAAACAAGTCTTGCTCATGAGGAGTAAGGGAAATTGTTAAGGAGTCTCTTGTATCAGGGCAGTTATGCATTTTCACCAAATAGTTCTGTTCTCTTACACATCCTCCCATTTCATACACAGGAAAAATTTGGGCAATAGCTATTCCTATAATACATTCAGTGATACTGACGCCTAAATGAGTAACTTGGATTACCTACCCTAAACCTTCACCCAGGACACAAGAGTTAGGTAAAGCAATCTGGCTCATGGAAGCACATTTTAAAGTAAAATTTGAAATGTTCTAGTAAAATGAGAACTTAAGTCCACGATTTTTCCTGCATCTGCAATGTTAATAATATGCATCATGCACACATAAATTCACTCAGATAGTTCAGACATGCTTATTATATTTAAATTTAAGATTTACAAGTATTTTGGGATAGTATGTTTACACACACTTGTGTCTTCTTAAATAAATGTTACCTAACTTACCAATCTCCACACCAAGGCCACCTATACCACTCAGGAACACGTGGGACTGAGCCATCTTCTGCATTGCTGTGTCTCCAAGAACATACCTCTGGCGACTACAACAAAGACAAATTCAGATCAAAACAAGATACAAACAAAGTCAGGAGCATATTAAAGCAAGTCAAGAATTCCCAGCCATTAAAAAACTTCTTAAAAATTGAAAAGTTTATCAATCAAACATAAGATTTGCACTCACAATGCATACAGCGAAATGCATTTAGTACAAGTTTATAACCTTGTCAGTGCCAGGGTTTAGAGAACACAAATAAAGTTTTAATTTTAAATCAGTGCAAATCTTCTTCAAGATAAACAAATTTTTTGGAATTAACTATTGAAGACAGAAGCATGCATAGGAATTTCTTTGTTACCAGAAATCTTCAAAACAGAGGGTGACATAGCTTTTGTAGCCAGATCTTGAAACCTGGAAAAGTCCTAACTTCCAACTGTACAATTAAACTTATACCATTCTAAACATCACCTTTTTCACCAAGGAAAAGAATAATGAGGCTACTGACAAAAAGTAAAGTGACACAACACCATAAGTATTGCACTGAATTAAAAAGAAGCCTTATTTGTTCTGCATACAAGCATTTTTATTTTTTTTATATATATACAGAGAAGCTTTTCATCCCACCATGCTTTTACAGGGATATCATTTGTCTCAGTAGAGACTTTCACTACCATGCCAAGTGCTCTCAAGACGCTCTCAGCTAATAAATTAAAACAAAACTAAACAAAAAAAAATAAATATTTTCTTTTGAAATCTACAAAAACCCCTCAAAATCCAACACCCTGAAGTCTGGAGGGTAACAGAGATATTGGTGATGAGGACTGAGAAGCACAGCAAAGGCTGAGGAATGAATGAAATTATAACATTACTGCATGTAAATGTTCCTGAAAAGTCAGGAACAATACTTAAAAATGAGACAATCTTACCTATACAAAGCATCATCAATTTCCATAGAGTCTGCTGCCATGATTCAATGTGATTTGTTTACACTAGAAAGGTAACAAAAAGAAATGGGCTGGTTATGTCGATGCAATTTCACAGCTGGCTCCCCCTCCTTGCCCCATTCAGGTCTTCATTAAAGGAACTGAAAGACAGAAAAGTGATGTTACACAGGAATCACTTTGAACATTAAGCAGCTTGTGGAACACCACAGCACCTGGGTAAGGAAAACACACACCAGCCAGAAGACAAGAACACTCAAATCTTTAAAAAAATGCTTTCAAAATACAAACAGTCATTCATTTCCCCACTGAGGAAATGCAAGACTTACTTCTTATATTTGCCACAGTTAGGTTTACTGAAATAGCAACTTCATTTTATATTAAGAGCTTCAAGGTGATCAACTTGCATCTATCTGATCAGTGGGTTTTTTTGAAAAGAAGACAGATCACTGAATGCCTAGAAATAGGCATTTATGCTGCATTATTTCTATGTTAATTGAAAACTCTTAAGAAACAAGTGTTTCAGCTAACTGAAGCAATCAACATCCAAAGATCTGAACTATTGCAACATTTAACTAAGACACACAGGTAGACAGTTTGATAGGATTGTAAGAAAAAACATAATTTATGTTATTAAGGCCTTTGGCCATTAACAAGGATGTTTTCATTTTCAAGTTGGTGATAACTAAGCACCAGGATTGGGAACAAGCTGCCTCTGGGCACCTTGTTTCTTACTTATGCACACTGGGAACTGGTGCTTCCTGAACCTGGCAGGTGACTGCCACCAAACACAGGATGACCAAAATAGACCCTGTGTGTACTTTTGGAGTAGTGATAGGAACTGATGTTCTGGGTCACACATCTTATTTCAGCTTTTTACAAACTGCCTTGGAAATTACACATAGCTGACAACCCTCTCTCCTAAGACTGAAAAGTAAGGGCCCAGACATACTAAGGACCTTTTTTTTTTGAGAGCACAGACATATCCTAAAACAGCTTTCAAACCTGCCCAAAATCTAATTCCTATTCACTGTTCAGGTGACTTTGCCAAACATTTTAACATTTCTGAGGTATGGCACCTGCAGTCTGTCACTGTGTGGAGACTGCAACATTCTAACCCAAAATTCATCCTTTTGGTTTTTTACAAAGCATGGCAAGGTACACTGGACACAGGCCACACATCTCATCCACAAAGCTCTTCCACAGTGTGCATATTAACTCCTACCCTTCAGCAAGCACTCAAAGCAGTCAGCATGAGGCAGCTCCATCACAGTCCACAGCACCAGCCACTTCCACGCAGCTCCCATGCCCTTGACACCACATGGGCTGAGGACAAGCAATGAACATTTTACTAGAGCCAGATCTCAAGCCAGAGTGCAACACACTACATCTTACAGACACAGGAATCAGTCCCTGCTCAAATAAGGGCTTTCATTTCAGCCACTGCCTGAGACACAAGACTGGAGAGTCCCCCTCAAAGCAAGCCAGCATCATCTCTTAACAAACCAGAGCTGTTCTGCTCCTCCACAATCACCCTCCACAAACAGCACTGGCACTCTGGGACTACACAACATAAAAGGATTGTGGTACTAAGATGGAGATAGTGATCCACCCCTGGAGAAAAATGCTTAGCTTCCACTGCTGTGGTTGCTGACAGTCATCTCAATCTCTGTGCCCTCCCAAACAATCTTTTGTAAACAACTAGGACTTGTGATCAACTGGCAAGAGAAATTCAGCCACCTGTTTCGCACAGAGTCATTTGACAGTGGCTCTTTCAATATACTTCTTAATTCCTCATTTTCTCCTGCAGTCAGAGTTACAGCACTGAGATGCTGCCAGTGCACCCATCAGGTAGAGCAAAATACCTCCTTCTACAAGGAGGATTTAATGACATTATGGTCAGGCTGCTGTAGGACAAACTTGGTCAATGTATTTCTGCATCCAAGTTATTTCTCATTCTTGTTCCACCGGTATTGAATCTGCTTCAAAGAAATGCATGTAAAAAAGTTGTTTTAACATTATGTCTTAGTTCTTACATTTATATGCTTGTCTGTTTCCTTTTAAAAGCAACACATTCAGTTTTAATGTCAGCCTTGTATTTTCACTGTTTAAGTAATGTTCTTCATTTTTTAAAGCCTCAGCTGCTTGCATGACATAACCCAGGAAAAAACCGAGCTGCTACACGTTACCAAGAAGGACTAAGATGCTCTGAAGAGTAGCAAAGGCACAGGAGCTGTAGCAGTGTGCTGGTTTCACAGTGTTCTTACCTCCGAGTCAGCGCAGGCTGAAGCAGTGTTAAGTGCTCGCTGTTTAGCACGCTGGGATGGCACGGAGGCCTGGACTCATCCCACCTACCCAGAGCTTCCAGCGGCTGATCCCAGTCGATGCAGGCTCCCTGTTCAGTCGGCGCAGAGAGAGAGAGAGAGAGAGAGACAAGGCTCAAGCCCAGTTCCTGCCCAGCCAGGCTAATGCGGGAACACCGACACCTCGGATCTGCAGAGGGGAACCCCGCTCACGGGCTGCCTCGGAGCCAGCCCGACCCCAGCAGAGCCTGGCNGCCGGCGGCGGCGGGGGAAGCGGCAGGAAAGGGGTGGGAAGCGGCAGCGCCGGTGCCGCGGCGCTTCCCCGCCTGCGCCGACAAGAGGGGCCGGGCCGGGCCAGTGCCGCCCTGAGGAGGCGCGTCCGTCGCAACTCGGCAGCGGAAGGGGCTGAGCAGCGGCTGCCCGGCTGGAGCCGCTTGAGCCATTGAAATCCCCGCCATTTTCTGCTCGGAAAGAGACACGCCGTGCTGTTAAAAACAGTAAAATTATTAAATCCTTGTTAGGTTAAAGCGTGACCAGCTTAGACGATGAAGAGCTCCTCCGGGCCGTGCTCCTGCGATACCCGCCTCTGTATCTCGCAGGAGAGCGCCAGCAGGATGTCACCGACCACGCAAACAGGCAGAATTTCATTCAAAGGGTCTAGAGCCTACTGCGAAATACTAGACAGTAGCCAAGGCCGTAGAGGAGATTTGGCAAAGAGTTATCAAAACCAAAGCACAGCCCATGCCGGGTGGTATATAGGCTTGGTAAAAAGTATATAACCTTTTCTCTTGTTTTGGTGGTGATTAAGCAGGAGACAGCAAGACACGGGAACCACTGCGCTGCCTCCATCGACTCCACATCACCCCCCTAAACCCTCCATCTCCTCCTATCAAGATTTTCTGTCCCATATCCCAAATTCTTGATTAAGATCCCAGCACAGGCCACCTTCCCATCATCCAGTTTAATCTTCCTTCATCTTGAACCCTACCTTTCCTTTTGTTACCCCGATCACTGGAGGAGGTGAGATGAATTTAAATCGTTCTTGATACCATTAGCACATTTTGTCTAGAATGGGAGGCATTCAAGCACTCAAAAGTGTCCTTGCATACAGTGAATATAGAATAGTCACCTTGTATTTTAAAATATTTATAACTTTAAAACAGACCAACTAACTACCTGCATCCTAGGATACACAAGGGAAAAAAAAAAAAAAAAAGGCAAGCTTTTTGTCTATCTTGATTGGGGTTTGGGGAACTTGTAAGGGCGAGATGAGCCAAGTTTTGTGCTCTTTGTGAGCATCCAGTGCACTGTTTTGGCATTTCTTTTAAGAGTTCTAGCAACCCTCAAGATTTACACCTCAGTCCAGGAGTGCACACAGCCTTTGTACTTAATTAGCAACAAAGATTAAGAGCAGCTGGACAACAGCGTGCTCGTTCAAACTTGGGCTGTGCTTTGGCAGGATCAGGGTGAAGATTCTTGTTTGCTACGCTGCTGTTTACACTCACAGAAATGATTGGAGAGATGTGGGCAAATTTCGGAGAACCACTAGAGGCCACTAGAAGTCTGGAATGGCGAACTCAGAGACGGGATAATCGGAGAAAGCCGTCCGGGATGTCGACTGCAACCCTTACCAGTGAAGGAATTAACGCTAAGGCTGGTATTTGCTTTGTAGCTTTTTCATATCACGAATAAAAATCAGATCATGGAAGAATTACTTTCATTATTTCAACACAGTAATTGCAAAGAGCAGTGCATGTATCTAATGAACGGAATTAACAGGAGCTCCCAGTGGCAAACGGAGGTGGGGGGGAAATGAAGAAGAGTTTAACGACATCAAAAAAGTCAGCTTCGGTTTTGTCACTTGCATAATTTTTAGTCTTGTGTGGTGACTTTTACTGTTACTTTTGTGGTTTCTTTCCTTAAAAAATTAACTTTTTTTTTCAAGATTAACCTAACTATTCTTATTTTCAAGCACTTACCCATCAAAAGTGTTGTAATAATAATAATAATTTTAAAAATCAGCTACCTACCATCTTTGTATCCAGGTCATTACATTTTTCAAGACCCAATCCACTTTGATACAGTCATCTCACATGAAACAGATTTTGCATAGTCACAGCAAATACTGACAAGCCTTTTGCCTAAGTGGAGAAACAGCACCATCCAGTTAATTTTCACATAACCCCTTAACAGTAACCAGGCAAACACTAACCATCTGTGAAACCATGAATATGAGCCTTCTAAGATGAAATGCCACAAAGAAATGGACAGATTCTGTTTAGCCCAAAAGCCAAAGAAACAAGTTCCCAAATGCATCAATTAGCAGGTGTACTCAGGAACTCTCTAGGCTGATGGTACCAAATCAGAAAACAGAAGTTTTTCCCCATCTTTCTAAGACTGCAAAATTTGAGATACCTGGAGTCATTTGACTTTTCTTTTTCCCCATAGTCATCTTCTTAAAAACTACATATGACATTAAAATTTTAGTAAATTTGGTTAAATAAATTAATTTTAAAGGAAATCCCAGCTTCATATTTGCATCATGTTAAAGTCAACTATAGCTTTTGAGGTAGGAAGCAGAGCTGTCAATTTACAGACTTGCTGAAGCAATGAGTGGGATGAGGCTGTGACCAGGAGAACATCACCACCTCCAGACTTGAGCCTATTTATGCCCCAAATCTCTGCAATTTCAGTTTGTGTGCACCCCTGTAGATTCTTTCTGCATCCAAATATACATGGAATACATCTTTAGAGCCAGTATTTTCAAAAGGAGCTGAAGTTAAAATAGCTGTAAATCTCCTTTCCATCTGCTGGGAAAATCCAAGCCACCTGGGTATTTTTTAGTCTTTAATTTCCTGGTTTACAGGTGCAATTTCACATTCTTAGTGGAGACTTCATAGTGGAGATTTGGAGATGTACATTTGTTTCTCTGATTGATTTAGTTAATAAGCAAAGTAGCAGGCAAAACTCTTGTAGTTTTGGGGTGGTTTTTTTCCTAAAAATGTGTTATTTGAAAATACTAAGGCAAACACAGTTCAGTTTAGTCCACAGGCCAGTGCAGAAATTACCATAAATCTACATAAGTATCTTTCAGTGGGTTTCCAAACATTCTGCTATAGGGTATGACTTGCTCTCAGCTCTTGCAGGAGCAAGGTGCTGACTGGCAAGGCTTTGTCTCCTTTTTTGGCAGCCCATGCAGTGTAGGGATATTATGATGGCATATTTAAAAGGACTCCAGCTTCCCAGCAGGGTGGGCTGAAGGACCTTGCCACTTAAAACTGCTCTAGCAAGTGACACCTTCCTAGAAACCACGTTAATAATGTTGATAAATCCAGATAAACAAGGGCACCAATTAACTAAGCTGATTTCACACTGAGATGTGTATGAATGCTTTTCCAAAAGCAAGAGCAAGCTTTTCCATGGCTGTAAATCTGCATCACAGGCTGCAAGTTGCCAGATAAACATTCATTGGGTTAAATAATGATTTTTGGCTCTCAGCTCATCTAATTTGTTAACAGGAATAGCAGATACAGAATGGGATTTTCTACAAGCTTTACTCACATAAGGAATCCTGATGACAGATTGATGTCATTCAACCAGACTTCCTTCACATGATTATGCCTTGTGCAATCAGCCACTTCTTTCTTTCCTACCTGGGCTCCAAGCTGAAAATTAGCATTGGAAAAGCCCCAGAGTACTCAATTTGAATAACCAGAGGTTTGGAACACGTTTCTTGATGCTTTAAATCTACCTGGGAAATCTCAGGAGGATTGGTACCAGCTGCATAGAGCTCCCCTAAGCAGTTTGCAGGGATGCAATGTCACACGGGTTTTTTCTCACAAGGGCAGAAGCAAGGTGGTGAATTCTTGGATGAAGCTTCAGATCCATTCTGAAATTTGCATAGAACTGTCTTAACTGAAGTTCACCTCTGAGTATTTCAGAAAAGCAAATGTCTTACCTTGTCTTTGCTGAAACAGCTGTAAAGTTCAACCACTGTTAATTGCAAACCAATTCCTAGGACAGAAAGCTGTAGTTTTAGAATAGTTTTATATAAAATAAGGAAGATTAGTCTATTTTTTATAATATTCAAATTTTAGCTTGATTATTATTATGCAAAGAAAATGGACAGAAAAAGATTAGTTGTTTTTAAATACATTTAATGTTATGAAACATACTGCCTTTATTTTGTTTAAATCCTTGCCAAATATTAACATCAACAATAATAAAAGGCTTTTTAAAACCTTTTCTTTATTCACACAGTAGTCTCCTTGTTTTACTCTAAGGCAGAAAACAAACAGAGTCATCATAAATAAACACTGACATGGAACATAAGACCAACCCAGGCCAGACAGTTTGCTAAAAAGTTTATGAAAAGTGCACCTGGCTGGCTCAGGACTCCCTGAGTAAGGTAGACATTCTCCCACATACCTCTTGGCTATTTTGCCACTCATGAGAAAACCTGAAATAATATCTGCCTTTCTCGTTTTAAAGGTATTGCATTTACATTTCACTTGCTGTGTGAGGTAGGAACCAGTTTCAAGGGGCTGTATCTGGGCCTCACCTCCTTATTGTTGCCCCTCCATTTGCCATGCAAAAAGAGATTTAAGTGCAAAACAAAGCCTTAGCTGTCTATGAAAGTGAACGACTGTTTATTTTCAGTCACAATTCATCAGCTGATTGTAAAGGACACTTCTCATTATTTTCACCTTCAAAGCAATAAGAGGCACAAAAAACTAGATGTAGCTTTTCTTTTCTTTCCCCAAAGGATGCCTTTGAAAAAAGGGGACTTGAGCACTAGAAGAAAACAGCATGTTCAGGTTATCTAATTCAAAGCTCCATGAAGTTTCTGTTTTGTAACTGAACCCAGCCTGGAGTAAATTCTTAATTGAAAAATAGCAGCAACTCAAAAGTGCATAAATTATGAACTTCATCAACAAATTATGGAAATGGATTTGCTGCATCTAACTATCCTCCTAACTCTCCCAAGATCCTTTTATTTTTACAATAACATGGAAAATCAGAATAAAGGTACTACTATTTTGAAACTAAAACTAATCTAAAATCTTGAGTAGATTTCTTTCTGAGATAAGGCAACTTGTGTTTTACCAAAATTCAAAAGATATACAGAATGACTGGAAGTAGCCCAATGACAAGACAACCCATCCTACACCATCAAGGCTTAAACATAGGTTTTTCCGTTCATATGTAGACTTGTAATTCAGGGTGTGAGTTTTCAAGAAATGCCAAACATCTCATTCCCAGGGATGCTGATTATTGGAGAGCTCACACAGGTAGGAAGGCTGAGGAGAGATCCAGTGCTGAGCAGTGAGGGAGGCAGGATGCCTCAGCAGAATTTTCAGCTGTAGTAGGTGCAGCTGTGGGCCTTGCAGTTTCATTCATGTCTCGTACAGACTCCTGTGAGTCCTGCATTCAGAGCCTAAGCAGTCCAGTGGCCATTTGAAGACTACAGGTGACAGTTCTAGAGTGACATTTTGGATCCCCATATTGAAGGCCTTGGCTCTAGAGGACCCCATTCCACCAGCAATCCATGAGAGGTTGTGCACAGAGGTAGGAAAAGTGCTCAATCAATGTGTAAAGATTGCATTTACTCTGAAGTTCTCACTGGGGCTGTTCTTTAATATGAAATTACTCTTCATCCTCATAAGACATACTCATATTCAGGATCATATTCATTCATGGCAGAGATGAATCCAACAGTGAAGTGTCAGTAATCACTTTCTTTGCAGTGAAATGGTTTCCACTGGCTGGCATGCCTTTGGAAAAGCATGCTGCTTCTTGACAAAAAAAGGTAGTTCCCAGTTCATTTGTGGTGAATATTTTTCCTTTAGAACAAATTTAAATGCCATATTTCTTTCTAGGGAGGTTGTTCATGGGGACAATTTTTTAAAAAGAAAACAGTTTGGGTAGAGCTTGTGTTTCTGCACCTTAAACATACTGTGTGTTGAACAGAGTAGATCTAGAAAACAGCAGGTCAGAGGTAGCAGCACAATGCGATGAAACATTTCCACAACAGCAACTTCAAGCAACCTGAACTTCACAGAATCCACAAAAACATTCCTATTTAGAATGTGCTTTGCAATAAGAATATCAAGCTTTTCTCTTTCCCCTTCCAACCTACTGCAAGCACAGAAATCCTACTTTTCCTTTGCTAGGACCTAACCTCAGTCCTGCTGATCCTCTTTTAGTTACCAAGGCCATGAAACAAAGAGAGCATCCAAGTTCTCAGCTGGAGTCAGTGCAGATGATAGTCTCTAACAAGAATAATCATCAAGGGTCCACTTCGCTAGAAACACAGCTGTGACAGCATTTGCTTCACTGGAGGAGGAAGATTCAGCTGCAGACCTTGCTGATGGCCATAGAAAAGTTTCTTTTTTTCTTATTTTTTTTCCCCTGGAAAATGTTTGCATTTATAAAGCAGGTAAATTGGTAGCTTTTAAACGTAATTTTAATTATGTCAGTTCATAATTTCTGGTAAGGGAGAAAGTTTCACAGCTCAAAGATGAGGCAGACAATTTCATACATTTGGCATGAATTCAGAAGGGGTTAGGATCTCTGACAGCAAAGATAGGATTTGCTGTGGACTAAGGTTGCTTCAACCAAAATTACATAGGAATATATATACTAAAAAAATAACCTTTCAGAATTACAGACAAATATGAGTTACATGTAGTCTATGTAGTTAAATCCATTTTTTACTTTGGAATTAGATGCCTGTTTTTGTGGTAATCCAGTCACGGAAATAAGTCACTCGTGTGTAAACTCCAGGTTTATTTGGCTTGGCACATTCATCTCCCCAGCTCACTATTCCCACGAGGTACCACATCAGTCTAGAGTCTGGAGTAACCAGTGGTCCCCCAGAGTCCCCCTAGAAAAAGAGGAGGTGGAAAAAATATTTAATTGATCAGAAGAGAAAATACAACTTTCTCCATAGACAGGAGGATCTATCCTATAAGAGAAGTTAACAAGTTTCAAGAGCAGCCATTTGTGCAGAATCCAGGCTGTTTCTGAAACTTGAGTCAGAAGTCTGGCATTTTCATGTTTGCCAGGGCACCTCCTGACCTCTGTTTCGGTAAAAAACCTAAGAAAAACTTCTGTTCTGTTTTGTAATACACTGCTTCCCATCTGCCTTGTCTTCTTCCTCATACAGAGTACAGAAACACTGGTATAGGCAGCAATCTAAGACAGCAGGAACCTTTTTTTTAAACAGGTTTTAACAGTAATTGCTATTCTTAAAATAAATAATTTTAGTCACTTTCAGCAATAATGTTTCAAAAAGGAGCTTAGTGCTCCTTTTTGCTTGGAGGTTTCATCAAGAACTTGGTCTTCTAGTTAGATGATATCTCCATAAGGTATTATTCACTTTTCAAGGCTCAATTCTGATACTGTTAATAGCATGACATGGTAATAATAGTTAAACTGGAAACTTTACAGACTGAGAGGCAATCCTCACACAACAGACCAAATTCCCCAACTTTCACCAAAATTATTCACTGGACTAAACAGCAGTTGCACCCTTCTGCTTAGGTCTTTTCAGTGCTGAGCCAGGAACGGAGGAATGAACTTCCCAGGTTTATTCTGCAGGGGTTTGTCTTTGGGCAAAAATCTGCAGGACTGGGATTAAGGGAAGAGTCTGTATTGAACCATCACTTTAAGAGTACAACCTTTAAAAATAACATAAATAGAAATCATGTTTTTAAACGTTATCACTATGGAAATATTTTTCTTTGAACATAAGCATTTCCTTGCAACATTTGCAAACCTGCAGCATGGATGTTTCCTTCTCGTTCTTTTACACCTACCTTCCTTTATAGTTATCTTTGTTTCAGACAGTTTTCCTTTCACTGAGCCAAGTCTCTTACCAAAGATCACATTGTAACAGTTCTGTTTTGATATGATCCACACCAGAATTTAATTTCAGTGAGTGACAGTGCATTTTTGCTGGCAACTTACCATTCTTAACCTTCTTCCTACTCACCTCTACAGATGTCTGATGTTAGCTACTTGACACATTTCATTTTTAGCTCATAATTAGTGTAACAGTATTTAGTGCTAAATGATGTGTACTAACTGCTATTTAACTATATAACTAAATTGCTGCTTGAATGCAGCCTATTTAAAGGACTAATACACTATCCATTAAGATTTGGTCAACGAGATACTGCAGTCAGCATTAAAATAGTTTTCCTTTCTAATTTTCAGCTACAATTACCTGACAAGCATCTACTCCTCCTTCCAAGTATCCTGCACACAACATCCTGGGTGTTATGTCCCCATCATACACTTCTTCTCTGTTGCAAGTGTCTGAGTCAATAAGTTTCACTGTTGCCTCCTGAAGAGCATTTGGGGCTGGACCTGAGAGAAAATACAATTTGGGCATTTATCAACAAAATTACTTTGCAGTAGTTAATATACAGTAAGAGTGTTTAATGTCCTCTTATGAAGGACCAGCTTGACTTGGTTTAATGTGGGGGTTTTTCTTGCTGATCTGCCTAGGTCAGGCCCTTAAGGAGAGTGTACAGAGATTCACAGACTCTCTTAGGAGCTGTACCATTAAGACTGAAGTAATGATCATGTGGTACGTAGTGCCGTAAGTGTAAAGCTATATATTTTACACGTGTTCCATATAACACAAATTCCATGTTCCATATAACACAAATTACCTAGCAATTTGAGCAGATTATACAAAATGAGGACATCTTGATTCCATTGCTAATCTTCTCTTAGTGTGGCCTGGTAAGAGTGTGAGCTTGAGTAATTCACAGCTCACTCTGCACCTTTACCTGAAAGCTCACAGAGTTATCTGTAGCTTCTGACTAGTGCTGGCAAAATAGTTTTTTAGGTGCTATAAAGACACGTGCATGGCTGGACTACCCGTGTGAAGAATTTACAATACAAAATGGAAAGGCTGGGAAAACAGAAGAGTTGTCTTTTTTCGGTCCAGTGGACTGTAGTTCTGTCTTTATCCACTCTAGTTTTAGAACAAGAAACTGATGCCTACAACTAAACGAACCTATTGCAAACATTAGGCTTGCTGTCATATCACATGTGGCTACAGAAGTGATATCAGTTCACTCAGAACTGCTGTTATGGACCATACAGGTCACCTGGCAGACTCAAGACTCACCATCATTGGTGAGCGCTCCCCAGCCTGTGATGACAGCGTAAGTATTGTAGGGAAAAGTCTGAGATGGCTCCGGCAGGCAGACACGGTGTATGCTGCTCGTGAACTCAACTCGTTTAGAGAGCTGCACAAGTGCAATGTCATAGTCATGTTCTGGGTAGAGGTACTTCTCGTGGATAATAATTGTCTTGACTGATCGCTTCAAGCTTGGTGGCTTCAAAAGAGCTCCAAAAGTAGCAGTCCACTTCTGAGGGTGAGTCATGCTGAAAAAGGTTAGAGTGCTGTAAGTATTTTACTGTAAATATGTGTTTGGGACTTTAAATTTGTGGAGTACCTTTACTGTAAAACTCCTTCAAACCAGCTCCCTACTAGACGGTTGTGGTATCCATCACTTTCCATAACAGAACTGTGGGCTGCTTCTGGAAGAGGACACTCCTGCATTCCCTCCTCAGCCATGGTCTTGTACTCCTCCACTGCTCCTTGTCCCTGATCTAACCATTGTGTGACCATAGGGTGTCATCAAATCCAAAAGCTCTTCTGCTGCAAACTCTTCATTTCCCTTACTCTTTTTGCACATTGAATCTGTTCAATCAGCTGTTCCATCTTAAAATACCTTGCAGTTCACAACTGCCATGCTTTAAACAAAAAATGCTGGGAGTGCATGGCTGAACAGAGGGACAGGAACATGAGATGGTAACTGCTGGTAGCAGTCTGCAGTGGCAGCAACCCCATTGTAACACGAAGGCATACATTTAAGAAATGTGTAACAGGAAACAAATACTCCAACATTTCACTCACCTTACCTTTTTTGCACTTCTTTGGTCAGTACGCCAGTGACTATTGACTTTCACTCATAAATTGCCAGTTCTGCTCCCGAGGGCCAGTCTTTAATTTCTTATTGAAACATCCAGCTGATGGGCCTACTTAACCCTGACTTCCAAAATTGTTTCTCTGGGAAAGAGTCAGGGGTGTGGTGCAAATCTGGAAAGCCACACGACTTGATACAGAAGGGGCACATTCTGCTGCAGGTTGTAGGATGGCAACTTACTCTCTGAAGCAGTGAGCTGCAGATACCAGCCATGTGTTGCTGATGAGTGTTGCACCACAGCGATGGACGTTATTGTACTGCAGACTGGCCTGCCACGGCCAGTCCCCGGTCTCTGCAGAGGACAATCCACCAACGATCCGCAGCGATGAGGATTTTGCCATCGACTTGACAGATCTATTCTGCCGTAACCCACAGACTGTCAGAAAGGACAAAGAGAATATTAGTAGCTATTCTTCTGTTTAGTAAATCCTGCAAAAGGCTGTGGGAAACACGTGTGAAATTACACACCACCTATGTTCTGTAAAAGTGTATTGGCATCAACAAGAAAACGTTTCCAGCCCCTCCAAATCAGAGCTCCTCATGCACAACCCATGTGTTAGAAGCCTGAATGAACAACTGACTATCATGGAAAGTCATGATGGTCAAACATTCAGGCTTAGCTGTTTAAGCAGCTCGACTCAGGAATTAAAATCTTCATCACACACCCAAAACAATTCCCAGAGGCATTGCCAACTTTAATGTCCCAGGTAATTTCTCATTAGGATAAAATATGAAAAAGGCAAAACCTAAAATGGGAATGAGCCAAGTCATGGGGTTTTACCATGCATGCATGCAGATTACATCAGCAAGATGTCACCTGGAGACAGGCAACTGATCACTGCAGTCTGCAAGTGGACCTGGAGAGGCACTTCAAGCAAAGAGAATCACACAGCTTCAACCAGAGATGACAAAAAGCATGGATAGCTCCAGCACGGTATGCATCCATGACACAAAATAAGCATTTTTATCCAAAACCAGAGAGAAATTGAAATATCCATAGTTTCAGCTATTAAACTCAGGATATTCAGGAGCAGCTGAAGTTCCTGCATAGCTTTAGAAACTTCCTCAATGAACAGACTTACTTCAGCCGTCTTCTCCCATCCAAACAGCATCAAATCCATCCTACCTGGACCAAGACCCACTAGATTTCATCCAGGTCCCAATTTCAGCTAGACATTAGGAAAGCTGACACACAAGACTATCCCAGTTAATTGAAAAAGAGACGGAGATGAGAATTATTTGCATAGTGACCACACAATCCAAACCATTGCCATGGCTCGTCTCCCAGACATTGACCCAGGAGAGGGCCAAAGCAGAACTTGTTAATTCATCACTGAGGAGCTGGCAGCCCCAGGGCCCTTGAAGTCCTCAGAAGTGAAAAACTGGAGCCACAGAGAGTGTTATCTCATCCCTTTCCTGCTAGGATCTGCACAACATTATGTTAACAGTACTTCATGGTCAAAAGTAGCAGGAATACCACAGCAGACTGAAAGCTGTTCATAAATTTAGAAGAAGAAAGAAAAGTTACACCACATTGAATGGTTCATGGGTCAGTGCAGAGTCTGCCCTCATCTAAGATTTAAAACCAAGTGAAGGAAAACAGGGAAATCTATATCTGCCTGTCCAAAAGTTTTGTGTAAAAGACAAACTTCAGAATATACCATAGTTCGTAAGACTGTCTGAACTAACATTTTTCCATCCTGAAAGCTCTTTGTAATCCTCAGTAACTAGTCCTAAAACTGCACAATCCTATCAACCACCTGAGCGGTAAATGTTCAAAACACAGGGGAAAAAAAACCCAGTTCCATCAGTGCCCTGGAACACCAGCACCTACATCAGACCCAAAAAGTGATGTAATTTAATCTTCCATTGTTTAACAACTTATTGCTGAGGAACTCATCAAACCTTCTCAGAGTTAAAAGAAACACAACTTGTAAGCCAAGATAGCTTTTATGACTTATTTTATCCCCAAGCAAGCTATTTTCTTTCTCTGAAAACTTTAAAAACATCTCTACAAAACAAGCTATCTCTATCTAACCCCTATGGGAATGCTTTGAGAAGACCAGTCACATTTCCATTTATTTCCATGAGGAACAATTTTGTGCTGTCAGCCATTCCAAATTCCAGAACATTCTGATTTTAGTCACGGGCTGATGTAACTTCTATACATTTCCTCGTGATACCTCTCTCCTTTCAATGCATGCTAAAGAAAATGACATAATCTCAATTTCTGAGAGTACAAGGTCACATTCATTAGACAGAAGGATGAGAAAATGCTCTTAAGGGCCAGGAAAAGTGCTCCATTTAAAAAGATGGAGATAAGATTTCTGATGTTTTAAAAAAGCCTCACTTACTGTCATTGAAGATGGCTTCTGCTCTTATTGGGTCCACATCTGAAACAAAAAACGAACAGTCAGGGTAAGGCCAGGCCAGCACAGACAAAGTTCCCCATCCTCATGGTCATGCCCCGACAACTATTTGAGTACAGGCACACAGGAGGCATGGCTGAGGGGGCTGCTAGAAAAACCAGGGTAGCTCATGTGTGATGTTCATGTGCTGGCTGTTGTCCTCCTCTGCAGTCAGTATTGTCTAAGGACCAGGCACTCATCCTGCCCATCGTGCTGGCCCCCAGTGTTTCTGGAGGGGAGTACAGACAAAACTTGTATTACTCAAGATCTACAGTTTTGCTGGGGAGAAGTTTTTATGGTAGAAATTTTTGAAGCTCCTTTTTTTTGCAAAACATAAATCAACAGTTCACATATTACACCCAAGAGAGGGCCAGAGGAGATCTGGTGCTCTGTCTGTGCCCTCTTCAAGATCAAAGGACACTCACTTCACTGCAGCAATGGAAGCTTACAATAGCAGCGGCTCACTCTCCTTTCTCCTTTCTTATTGGTACACTATTAGTACTAAAATAGATAGTTCACAGCAATTTATTGCATGGCACAGCAAGTTCTAGCAATACATTCCCTCCTTTAACATGCATGTTGTATGTTTACTGAAAATATGGCATGCTCATGCTGACAATAACAAGCATTGGTTCAAGGTTTGAATATATCCCTTTTCTTCCAGAATACTTTTTTTCAGTAGAGCTACCACTGTAGTTTCCAGCATTCTAAGCAATTTTTAAAATAATATCTTTTTTTTTAATCAGAATTTCAATACAGTTTTTTAATTATATAGTGATTCTGTTCTAGTGTCAGCAACTTCATATTTTGTGTCTGGATAGGCTTTCTCAGCAGATTCCTATCCTTATACACTTCCTTCATTTCTCTTTGCTGCTACACAGAATGATATCCTAGTTTTGAGCCAAACCCACACCAAGTCAGGAGGAGTCTCTTTTGAATGCAAAGGGCTCTGGCTCACACTTGTCACCGGTTGGGTTTGTATCACATGTTTCGCTTGCAGGCTTGACACTTCCTCAGGTATGCAGGTGAATTGTCTGTTTGCAATCTGCCAGCACCAGACGTGTGCTCACTCATTTCTCAATATGACAGTAAGCAGATTATGATAGAAAAAAGGAAACAAGCAGAACTCCAGCACACGTACAGCTTGTCTGCAGGGAATGTTCCAGACCAAAGGCATGCAACCACCGCTTAATTTTAGAAGGATGGGAGAGGAGTTAAAATTGGACATTTATGTAGCAACATAGTCTATTCACTATGGAAGGAACTGAAGTCTTATTCACTATAAACAGGAACTGTTCACATGATGAAGATAATTATGTTTCACTTGTGGGCAAGACACGACTTCCAAGGTCCTCTTCCAAATAAAAATGCTCATTTGTACTTTCTCAATTCGTATGAAAAAAGGAGGAAAACACTAAAAGAACACATACTTTTGAATTTCAGTTAACACTAGTTGTATTCTGCGAATTTCCATGGATAATATGGTTCATTGTCTCCTAGAACCCTTACAACAAAATGGAATAATACCACAGACAAAAGCTAGGTCAGCAGAGGGACTCAGCAGTGGTGTAAACATTACTGTTTGCTAAACTGTACTAAGGATTTGGCCCCTTCCCCTGTATATTTATATTGGCCAGAAATGCTTTGAAAAATCTGGCCCTACTTGTTTCTTTCCACTATGATGAGCAACCAGTGTTTTCCTAGAAATTCATACAGCCTTCAGAACTAATTCATCATTTGAATCACACCAATACTTTATATCTGGAAACTGGTAAGAAGCCAACAAATGTAATTCACAATGAAAGAGGACCTTTTGCCTTTAATTGCAATATTGACAACAATGTTTTTTAGCTTTTCTCTGGGTGGAGAGACATTTACCTCATAATTCATAATTATAAAGCCTGCAGCCAATTATTATCACTTACATTATGTTGCAAAGCTCATCAAGGAGACAAAAGGAGCAACCAGCTTGTTCAAGTGCAGTGCCGGAAGCAATTCAATTGGCATGTTCCCACTGCATGGCGTTTTGCTGTGAGTCACAGGTGCTCTGCAAGGCACCTGTCTATATCTCTGTTTGGCTTTTTATGAGGCACCTAGAAAAAAGTACAAACCTCACATGGGCAAAATTTTACCCATTGCTTCCATTGGATCACCTTCTGTGTAATTGGAGAAACAAGCCTTCCACATGCACACTGCCAGTCTGTACAGCTTTGAATGTCAGCATGTCATATAATACATCACTACTGTGCAACTGCTGTACTCTCCTACCTATCCATTGCTGAAGGAAAAAGGCCAGTGAAAGTCCAGGAGAAATACCCTGTCAGCAAATTCAGTGCTGTATTCACTAGGGTAGGGTCCCAAATGCAGAGCACACGCCTGTGTTTGGAAAACTGAAGGAACTGACCCTATTTTCAGGTAAGCTGAGCCCACAGTACATCCTATCAAAAGTAGGGAGCACTTTGGGTTACGTGATACCACCAAAAATCAGGTTGCTTAATGGTTTACCTTGCTAGGGGCTTGCCTTCATTTGTTACCAGCTTCACATTTTGGCCTGTTCAATAGCACAGATGTTCATGTTGTGCCAGCCAATGTGTTGCAAGCCCTGCCTTGAAGCAATCACTTGTAAGGCACGAGAGACAATTTTGCTGCCCTGCTCATTTACTATTTGCCCTAGTTGTTTGCACTACCAAGAAAAAGCATCAATTAGTAATAATTAAAGTGTCATATCTTGTCCCAACCGCATATGGCTTCAAAAGCAGTTGTTTGTGCCACATTTAGGAAAGCAGTGTTCAAGCCTCTACTGTAAACAAGTTCGACTTGAACCTGCATTTAATACCTGTAAAATGGAGCTTGCTAATGAATTCAAGCTTGCTTAACTTTAATGAGAAAACGAATCTTTAAATTAAAATCTCTCCAATCCATTGAAAGGCAGCTTAGGGATTCCATCTCTCAGAAGTGGGCTCTGTTCTGCAACTGGACAAGCAATTTTGTTAATATGGTCCTTTTACATATTTATTAAATAATATAAAACACACTTAGATTCTTAATTTCTGATTAACTTGCATTTACTATTTAAGGTTAATAAATTATCAGTAAAGAACTTTTTTACTCCTCAACATAGGTATTTGAGCAAACATGGAAGGAAATGCTCACAGTTAACTGCAGAGTGAATGGGACATCTTATCTGTGTGGAGTTCAGAGGTTCCTGTGGAAAAATGTGCTCACTTTGCTACATCTCTAAATAGTATCAGTGCCACTGCATCAGAGGAATCAGTCCTGTGTCCACTGGGTCATTTCATTTTATCCACAGAGTTCAGTGTTTATGTTAAAAGGAAAAGATCAGACAGAACTCTGTGACATGAGTGTATCAGACATTATATCAACATATACATGCAAGCAAGGCAAGCAAATGAATTATTAGGGGACATTATGCATTTTCAGCATAGAAAGGGCCAGACATGGCTGTAAAATAAAACATGACAAATGATTTAAAAATCTGATGCAGTTTTACCCAATTACATAATTTTTCACGGGTGTTGATTCATAGAAGAAACTTGAATTTCTTTATAGGTTTCTACACCTATAGATTTTCTAGATGTGAAAACATAACTCCTAGTCTCAAAAGCAAACTGCATGTTTCATCCTATACTGTATCAAGTTCCCACATCTTGCTTGCCTAAGATGTTTTTTTCACACAGAGAAGGTAAGGTAGATTATCTAAAAAGGGATATGAATAGAGGAAAGGATTGTAAACAAAAATAAGGAAAAGAACCTGCTTCAATACTCATAACACGTTATGGGAAATATATTTGAAGCACAGCTTTGGGAAATGCACTGGCAAGCAGAGAAAGCATTTTTCCCACTGTCCTTTGCCACATTTTAATAACAACTTTCTTGAAAGGAGAGAGAATTACAAAATTCCCAGCTATATCTGAAACAGGAGCCTCACCCAGTGTTATGTAGGGTAACAACTGTGCATGCAGACAAAAGATGATCACTGGCGAGTTTCAGTAGGTCACCAAACTGGGCAGCTGAGAGGAATGTCACAGAGTGCATGTCCTGCAGTGTAGACAGAGGTGAGGATAATAGCTCTACTCTAATGCCCTTTAATTACAGTAAAGGCCACAGAGGTCTGAAGTACTGAGGGAAATGAGAATGAGAGCAGTGAGCAGCAGATTCAGTCATGTTCCAAACACTGCACCCGAAAGGAACTGCAGGAATTTCCTGAAAGATGGCAAAACATGAGCTTTGGATTCAGCAGGAAAGACATGCTCTTGTGTGGTTACATAGTTCATACGTCCTAAAATGTCTCTCCACTAAGCTTCCAATATTCTCACTGCTCTCTCAACAGGAATTACCTCTCCAGATTTATACACCCTTGTAGAAGTAGCAAAACATGGTTTAGACACAGGTGATGCAATTCTCATTCCTTCAACGGAGTAGAGTAACCTGATAGAGACACAACAACTGCTCTGTGCCTCTATTGTCCTGTCACCCAGCTGTTCCCTCCCTGCTGATGCTCACTACACCTGTCCTCATGTCTATGACTCCTCCACTGTCCCCCATCAACATCTTAACCCTGTTCATGGGGCAGACACAGGGCCATACCTCACAGCACACTTCCAACTCCATCTGGTTGTTCTGCAGCCCGAGGAGGGATCTGCTGTGTACCAGTTCTGTAGCAGGTAACCAAACAAATACAGTTTCTATCATTACTTTTCTTCCTGACCTACAGTCATGCCCCAGCTGCAATCAGTGTCTTACTACAGTAAAGGCAGCCCAAATTGCTCTCAACCTCTGCAGCCAAAGAATGGAAAAACCAATGTTTGAGTGAGAAAATCAATTAAATTAAATTAATGTATCTGGGTCATGAGAAGTGAGGTCAAGATGAATTTCTGATTAATTCCTTTATCACAAGTGTATCTTTACAAAATACTAATTTTAAAATACTTTTCAGTCCCTCCCATTGCAATCATTGTCTCTAGACTCTTACTGAAATGTACCACCTTGTGCCAAACTAGTGACCTCAAAGTGGAGGAATATCAGATCTCCACTGTTTCCCAATGTACAGATGCATGTTCAGTTCCACTCCCCAGAGATGCTGTTGTGGCTGATAAAGAGCAAATATCCAGACTGTTCCATGCATTATTTGACGTGGAACATTCCTCTTCAACCCTGTCAGACACTCATCTGCATGACTCCCACAGAAGACTCGATAAAGAAGTAAGAATCTATCTGCCAGATTCTGTACTTTGTAGTTGTTAGGAGCTTTAGCAAGCCTCAGATTCCAGATAAATAGAAACAATAACAGTTGGTTTGTTGATCAAAACCAATTCATGACTCATTGTTCATGGTCAAAACCTTTGGCTGTGCAACAGGTGGAAATACTTCCTACTCATTTTGAGCAGTGCCAGTGATCTTGCAACCAGCTGCTTTCTGACGTCAGAAGTACATTCCCAAAAATACATTTTGGGATACTTCCAAGCTACCTGACAAAGGGAAATAGTCTGGCAAGCTGCTCTACACTTTACTTAATACGGATCCAGACTGTCAGGTGACTCTACTGCTAACCAAGAAACCCTCAGGAAAATAAATCAGCCTTGTAGGAGAGCTCTTTGTTGCCAGAACTATATAGAAGGTAAACTGCAACACCTTCTTTCAGTGCAGTGGAAGAGCAAGTCCTAACATGAGTGTTTCCAAGCCATCTGACAAGTTTGATATCTCACTTTGATTGCCCTTGCACTGCTCTTCAGGGAAGGTAGGAATTAGTTTGCTTAATTGATCACTGAAAAATATTTGGGCTTCTAGTGGGGTTTGTACACAAGTGCTGAGAATTCTATCTGTTCTTATTGTCTATCAAAATCAGAGGGAATATCTGGATGTAAACCATCTTTGGCCAGGGGACTCTAATATCTAGCTAAATAAGAAAGAAGGAGCTTCAGTAATAACACATTTGAAGATAGCCTGACAAAAATGTATTTTTGCAGTCCTATGTAAAGAACATTTACAATTTAGTGACAGACAAACCAGAGACAGTGTTATGTTATTTTCCTTCAAGTTTTGCACACTTTTTGTTTTCTCACATATGTATGATCAAGCTTCTCTCTGTTTTAGAAAAAAAATTAACTATGAAAACGTTGTCAGCTTAGACTTTATCACCTCTTTATTCCCAATCCTCAGGAATGCAGAAACAAAGCAAGTTCTACCCCTGGTCTGGCAAACTCCTCAGTGTTGTAGTGCTGCCCTGAACTGCAGATTGAAGGTCTCAAGTGTAGCACCCAGTTTGGAGGAGTTTGTTGGAGCTGATTCTCAAGGCAAATACTTGTGAGTGAAGCACAAGTTGAGACATGGTGTTGAACAACAAGGTGATTATTTCGGGAGAGGAGGACTTAAGGAGGTTCCCTTTATCAGACTCCCCCTAGCACACAATATAAATAAGTGCCTGACCTGGATTTGTTCAACTAGTGAGCTGTGCTTAGCTAAACTGAGCTATATTGGGGCCCCTAAATTAGAATCTTTTGATAAGGTGGTTACAAAGAACAGGTTAATGACATTTTACAAGCCACTATGAAAGTGTCATTTTAAAAATGCATCAGGATGAATAAGAATTCCAGTTGACAAAAAGGTACAATGAAGCAAGATTTAGAAAGGTGCCTGCAGAGCATGAAAAAAACTAAGGCTTCTTAGGTTTCCATGGTTTAAATACTAATGGTGGACAGGATATTTCAGGACAGGAGAGAAAAGTAGAAAATGCAAAACCTAGATTCTTCTCTGGACCTCTAGGACCTGTTGAAAATTGTCACTTCTCCCTGGTGTGAGGAATAAGTTTTATAAATTGAGACCAGCATCTCCTCTAAAAGCATAGGAGCTCTCCATTCTATACTCTTCTCCCGAGTCAACCTGAAATGGCAACAGCATTGAGGAGCTGGCCCAAGCTTCATACCAGTGCTGAAATCCTATTAGCAAAGAAAGATTAAAAAAAAAAAAAAATTGGAAAGCCTTTTATTGTTGTCTCTTAGAAATGCCAAGGTATCGTTTATGTTCCTTTGTGTCAGTCATAGCACTTGCACAATGCCTGTCCTGTAATGAGTAGCTGACCTGTGTAGTCAGTGTTTTATGGTTAGGCTGGGAGAGCCAAGAAAAGCAACGCAAAGTTTGTCACACAGCTTTGATAAAGTAATACAGATGCCATCTCTTAGTGAGACTATATAATGAAAACATTGCAATTCAATTGTATTAGCCAATTTTTTAATTAGCTATTAGTGTGTTACTGTAACAATCCTGGTGCAGTTCAAGGTCAACTAAAACAGTTTTAAGTCGCTTCCCACATTTACCAGACTGAATAAAAGCAGCTTGGCTTGATAAGATCACAGTCCTTTTTTAACAATAATTTTTGTACTCTTTCCAACTTTATCCTTTATGTAAAGCATCAAATTAAACTGAAGATTCAAAATTCACTAACCCCTGACACAACTGTGTAAACAACCCAAAACTCTTCGAATCTCTCTGATGCCCACACACTATTTTTATCTGGGAGAATTTACATGTACACTTTGTTGAACAGGAACTACTGGCACATAAACAACACTGCAAGGAAATGGTGATTATTTGCCCAGAGGGATGTCACCTATCATTCTGAGCCATTCCAAAGGGGAAGGCTGGTTGGCTGGCCCATCAAGAAACAATGGGGGTGTGACAGCTCATATTTCAGTTTCATTGCATTACCACAATGCAAATGTGCGCCCAGTTCAAGCACCAAGAGGAGGAACAAGAAGTTGCTTCTGCTCATTTCTGAGTGGGAGGAAGTCTGGATCTATCCAGCATGGAATCTGGCCCAGGTTTCTTGTTCTCTAAATACAGCTGTCTAACCTCTGCAGGTTTCTGCTGGTTCAAGTAGTCTAGTGTGGAACAGCAAGCAGCAAGCACCCACCCTCTTACTGTACTCTCACTCTTGCACTTGCGAGTAACCAGTTCTGCAAAAAAACAAAAAAAATGGAGCAAGTATCTGTCCTTTCCTGTCAACCAGTAATTCATTCTTGAAAAGTCTGACACCCAGAAAAATTGCTGATTGTGTATAACTGAAGTCAAGATGGAGACACGATTCTAAACCTGGACAAAAAAAAATGTAGCAGAACTGTAGAAGATAGTGCAGTTAATGTTCATATCCTGCAGATTCATGTCTGCTTTGTGAAGAAGGGGATAGAATCCCTAGCTGAGAAGTCATGTAGATAAGAACACTATGCCTTTCTTTGCCATTCCTCCGGGGAATTTGCAAGGATTTTGATCCTCCAAGCAAATACTATTTTTTCAGTGCATTGGTTCTTTCTCCTTGTCATCCAAGTATACTTCCTGCACTTTCAGGCTCCATGACAGTAACATAGAGTACTGCAGTTTGGAGGAAGGCTGAGGCTGTACTGTGAATCCACAAAGTAATTGCTTCCGTTTATCCATATTTAAGATATTTTTAACAATATAAGGGGGTTGCCACTGATTTTGGTCTAACTTAAGGAGCACAAAAGACTATCATTCAGACACAGTAACACCAAAAGCTATCATCAAAAGGGAAAAACCAAGTCCCATCAATCAGAAAATGGAAAGAATTACTTTTAAAAGAAATGCAATACACTTACTTGAGACGGTAGAAGACCGCACATTTATTCGCAGAGGTCCTGTGTATTTTTTCAAGCCCCTCCGTAAGATCCTTCCAACTCTTTCCCTCAGTGCTTCTCTAGAATCCGTAGAGGAGAACCAGAATGTGAGCAAAGCCTCTGCCATCACACCATCAGTATCTGGGCTACAAACCAATGAAAGAGTCTTGTTACCTTTAGCCCATTTCTGCATTTCTTAGCTTTTATCTTAGCTCTTCTAGCAATGGCAATGTAACATAAAAGATTAGATACATTTTCAAGCATTTGTGAGAAGGAATTTCCAAAAAGAAACCCAAGAACGCTGAATAGTCAAATGCATCAAAGGCTAGGAGGTGGCATGATGCTTTCTGTGAACAAATGGCCAGAGCAATAACAGTGTCTGAAAAGCAGTCACTGACTACATGCCTGAGACAGAATGGAGGAAGGAATTAATTGATTTGATTGCAATGAAAAGCTGGATAAAGAGCACTTCAGAAACATGAGGTACATGATTAATAGGATCTACACAGACCTTTCAATGGCCCTGTACATACACAGAATAAAAATTTACAATCACCATCAAAAAGGTATTTGGGCCTTTTTGGGAGATAGGGAGAGACCACACAACCTAATTCTACCACAGCAACCTCTTGGAGAATGTTCCTAATCACCTCATGTTGTGCAACAATAAATGAAACTTGGCAGCATACCCACAGCCTATTTATTAAAATCAAAGAGTTGGATCACAAAAGGGGCTTTTAACACCTCATTGAAAAGTGCAAGTAGCACACACATTGAGACACACAATTCCACATCTTTAATGTAAGATCATAGGAAAGAAAAGGGAGAAAAGTCTCGTAACAGGCTGAATTCACCTGGTAGTAGTATCTTTTTTTCCTTAAAGCATCAGATACTGCAATAGATGGAATGATAGACTAACATCAAACTGACTAATCTGGCATAGTAAATCTTGCTCTGTACTTGCAGATGATTTATCCCTGCTCATCACAAAGGAAAGGCAAGAGCTTGCACCAGGAACCTTCTCTCTTGTGCCTCCTCCCACCTGAACCAAGAAGCAATGAGACACAAGCCACAACACATGAAATCACAGTTACTTTAATACAGGAAGAGAGCTGAAAGCAGGTTGCTCTGTCTTTAGATAGAAAAGGAAAAGAGAAGATCTCCTAGTTATATCTCACTGTCTTAGAAAATTGTAATTACATAAAGGAAAAATATAAGGCAGGCAGGTTATACAGAACTCATGCAGTCAGGCCTTAATCTTCAAAAGGAACACGTACCAAATTGAAACAGGCATTCCTGATCTCGTCAGTGAAGGGAAAGAAAAGGCCGTGTGTTTTAAGCACACCAAGGCATGCCAAGTGGTTCGTAGGTGAGCAGAAAGACGCACTCCTTGCCTCAAGGATCTCATAATTGAGACTGAGACGTGATATGTGAATTTTTCAACAGACTGTTTTTTCCATTTGTTCCTACTTTAGCATGATTGCCACTTCATTTATTTTTCCAGATATTATCTGATCCAACTGTGGGTGTTGCTCTGAATTTCTGAGGTGTTCCCTCACCTCTCCCCCCACTCCTCTTCCTGTGCTATGCCACACTGGAATTACCGTATCAGCTCTTGCAAGCACACCACACCTCTCGAAACCCTTGGGTAAGTACTGCCCACCTTGATTCACTTATTATATAGCAGAGATCCAGAGCCAAAGACACCTAGTCAAGATTAGTATTGTCTTCCTCAGTGAGCAGTGAGCATTATTATTAGTGCATTGCTTATACTGAGCCAAAAGATACGCATGGTCCTTTCCAAGTAAATTAACAACCATGACCCTGCTCAAAAGAGCTTGCAGTCTGAGCACTTGAAGAGGCATAAAGAATGTATATCTCAAATAAAAGAACAAGCTTTGGCACATACAAACCTTGTATCCAACACAGCAAACATCACAAGTACCTCAGTCTGTCCTTGGGAAGAAGAAGTAGTGAAAAATATCACCTATCCCTACATATTGGCCTCTCAGATCCCTAAATCACCCTGCCTATGCTTGCAACACACTAGTCAGAACCAAAAATATCCTCAAAGCTACATTCTAATAATGACTTGTGTGTAACCGGGGATTAAGTTAAGGTAGAGGAAGAGGCAGGATGTCACAAACCATGTAAGAACAAGGAGAAACACATTCACAAGGATTAGATCTTTAGATCTTAGTCTTGCAGCTTTAGTCTACAATTATGAAGACATTCAAGGTTTATTTGCAAAGTGATGGGCACTGTCACTCAGGAACAAGATCTTACTACTACAATAGACAGTTATATAAAAAGATAATTTTCAGCATTTAACAGTGGATTTAAAAAATCAAATCAAACATTATGTATTATTGGCAGTTGAACAGCGAGCAAAAGAGGAAAAATGGCTCCACATTGCTCAATGATAATCTCAACTATGGGTCTGACCCCTTCATCTCAAAAAAGCAGGAACAGCTGACCTGAGAGATGTATGGAACAGGATGATAAGAAACAGTTTGAATGCAAAGAATGCTGAGTAGACTGGGATTTCTAACTGAAAAATAAGAAAATAAAAAAATAAAAGAGTGGATCTTACTGAATACAAGAGAGAAAAGGGATGTAATGGGAGTGTCCAGTATCAGTAATTGCCTAGAGAGGAGGGGTAATGATCAACTTTTCCTCATCTCTTTCAGCACAAGAGCTAGGGCTCATTGAATGATCCAAAGAAGGTGGTTCTTCACAAGTATCTCCTTCCTAAAGGACTGAGGTGCATGGATTTCAAGAGTTCAGAAGACGATTGACAACTCCTTGGGAAATAACGCCACCGAGGGCTGCTAAACAAACCACAACCACTTCAAGAACTCCCTAGCAGTAAATACCTGGAGGCAGGGAGCATACCGAGAAGCAGTTATCACACATCTGTTGTGCTGCTGCTGTTCCCTGGGCACCTATTTATGCCCATTCTTAGAGCCACAATGATAAGTAGGACTTTCCGAGCCAGCACAGCCTAGTTTTACTTGACAAGCCCAGCACAATAGCAATGCTAGAGATGACATCTGCATTACAGTGTAAGAAATGGTTTTGAAAATCCTTTTTGGTTTTAGCTAGCTTTAGTTATCTCTGCTTTAATAACTAAAGCTTGCTCAAGATCTGAACACAAACTTCTTGGAATTTGGACCGACTAAAGGATATCTTCTGCATTAAGATCCAAAGGACAGCAAGGTTCAGAACCAGATTATGCTCAGTTAGGGATTATGCTCTGGTTTTACACACAATACACTTTACTGAATCAGATCTAGCTGGGCTTGGTGTACATTTCATTTTATCTCAGCTGCGTGCATTTATTATAATCTCACATACCTCACTCTGATTAAGCGTGAACGGATGTATTTTTTCCTTAAAATGGAATTGTAAAATGTCTTGTCGATCTGTTGAAAAAAGAAAAATATAAGATAACAACAAAAAAAGATGGAAGGGGACATATTGCTGGAAAGAGCATTCAGAAAACAGCATTCAGTTACAAACTGATGGCTTAAAGAGCCAAGAAATATAATGCAGCCCAGCCTCTAGGTAATATTTGTCACAGGCTTTTTCTAACCATTTCCCATTTGACCTAAAAGACACACCATAAAAAAGCAAGCTCAATTTTCTAAATGTTCTGTGGCTACGTCAGTGTGCCACTGCAGTGCTGTCTCGTCCACTCCCAGGCATAATGAGAAATACATAAACATCCTTGGAACACACTGCTGCAGTCTTCCAAAGCACAGCTTCCTAAAGTCTGCCCACAGAACGGATACAGCATGCTGTGCTCTGCAGTGCACTCAGCCTCTCTTGTAGGGGTCCTTTCTGACACAGCATTTACCCTTGGTCTTATAGAAATCTATAGCAAAGCCACCGATAATTTCAAATTATTATTCGATTATCATGTTTCCCTATCACCCTTGTGATTTTCCACATGCTTAGACAATTGTCAAGCAATTCTCATCAGAAACTGGAAATCTAGGACTCCTGAAGAATCCATCCCCAAATAACATCTTTACTGGTTCCTGCTTGACCATATCCTGTCAAGATGTCATCTCAAGATTGCATGATCAGTCTGAGACAGCTCAGTGTGATATAACATGGCATGAAATTCTGCCAGGAATGGGTCGGGATAACTGAAGGATTGAGAAATAGCAGAGTCACAGGTGAGTTATGCAGCAACTCCTCCTACCAATAAGACCTAGTAAATTGAACATATCCTGTAAACATCAAATGCATTACAGGAAAAACTGTACAGAAATGCTTTACAACTTTATGTAAGCTGTCTTTTTTCAGTTTTTAGCCCTTAAAGACAGTGTATTTTAGCCAAGTCTCAAGATGTTCTGTATTCCAAAGGAAAGGAAAAAATAATGGTTCTCAAACTACTAGTATGTTGAAATATGTCAGATGCAGAAACAAGCATGTAAGCATGAAGTCTGGGGGTGATTCCTGCAGGAACACAACCCCCCCTTTTCCAGCCCTGGGTGTCACAAGATGAAGCTTCATGGCATTACATAGGGATATTGAAGCAGAATAATTTCAAGATGAAAACTGCACAATGATTATTTTAAGGTGATTTTAAGCATACATTAGTAAGGAAAAAAACATTTTAAATGGTCATGCATTTAGCTGATATTTTACCTTGCTCTTACTGGCAGTTATCTGCAATTAGTTTGGCATTTGGAACAGACAAAAATCCATAGAAAAAGACATCTCAACTGCAACAAGCTACTGTAGATCTGCAGAATGCATTTTATCCTCTCACTTTGCAGACTGCCACCTATGCAGATTGCCACCAGATGCATTTTATGATGCATCCAGTTAAAAAGAGTTTTATTTCCTATAACTCTGCATCCTGTTCCAGCACAACCTCCCCTGGCTATTGGAAGCAGTTGCCCTTAGACACAAAGGGGGATTTTTTCTTTGCCTTTTTAAATGATAACATTTGCTTATCATTTCTGTCCCAGTGTTAACTGCTTCACCAGTGATTGTGTAAGAAGAGGCATGTGGCTAAGCAGCACTGCCAGCTTTGTGGCATGCAGTGGCATGTGCTATCCTCGGCTGCATTGTCTTTGAGAACTCTTGAGATCTTTGGGACACAGACTTCTTTGCAGAGTGCTTTGCAATCAAAAGACAGCCTTGAGCTGGGCTGAACTACACCTCAGGCTGCTGCATTGCTAACAAGTACAATGAAAGCAGAGTGACTTTCAGCTTGGGAGTGAAGAAGGCAGGAATCCCTTGCAAGAGAGGGTTGCATCCATATAACATTCCCAAATCCTTTATATCCTCCTGACAGTTGTGTTTTCAAGATACCTTACTGTCTCACATGTCAAGTGTTTTTGCTACACTTTCCACCTGCACTTCTGCAGCAGATACAGTGCTCCTTACTTCTATCACCCACTCTCTTGTGAATCTTTGTTACAGCTTAAATAGCTGTGATTGTGGTTTTTGTAGTCCCCAACATGTTCAGCTTTCTGCTTTTCTGCTCAGCCTGAACCACTTCCAAGATGTTCCATACAGTCTATCAGACTGTAGGAGCACCATGTGCTGCAGCAGAGACAAAGACTTTCAGTGGTGTCTCACAAAACACAGCTACACACAGTGCTTTTAACAAAAAGAATCTATGGAGCCCAAATGCAACTAAACTATTAGCAACAGACACTGTTTTCAGAACATTCAATCCAGAAAGCATGTTAGTTATTTTCATGGGGAGAACAGGAAGCATACAATTTAAAATGATACCATATTTGTGTTACTTCCATTCTCTTTCACACTTTCATATCTGAACGAGACAGTAGACACTTTTCCCATTACACACTGTCACTATCTTTCCCACCCCTAAGAGTTGCCTTAGCACTGCACCACCCACAGACAAAAAAATAACTGAAGGGTGGCTTTGTTTTCAGTGAACCTTGTGGGGCCTTTAACACCTTCAAATGTGAGCTAACACTTTTTACTTTTACAATCTACTGTGTCTTATCATGAAAGAAAGGCTGGCCAAACCTCTGCACTGTGGCCTACCGCTCACCTGCTGAGGAATTCATTTGGCAAATATGACCCAAATCTCTTCTTTCCTCCAACCATGATTTTGGTAACCTGAATTTTTAAGAGTAATCTTTATATTCGTACAGACTTTATATAAGAAGAGAGTATGTAGGAAGACGCCTTCAGATAAAAACTTTTAGAGACTAATGTTCTGCCTTATATTTTTACAGTTCTATTTTGGTGAAGCCTTTCACACACCAAACAGAAAACATTTCTCTCCAGCCTGCTTATAGCTTTCTTTTCAGCCTGACTTACAACCATGGGAGCAAAAGCAATTAGGACTTTGTCCAATGACTAGGTATGACCTGGTCCTGCTTGGGAGAAGCATTTACACTCATTTTAAATGTTTTGCTTTGATTACAGACCCTCAAAAGTGATACTGTCATGACCACACTCCTAAATTCGCCACTGTTTAAGTGCATCTCACTGTTTTTCCTGGCCCTTGTCTAGTAACAGCTCAACTGTGACAGCTGTTGCTGCAGGCAAGGTCTATGAGTTTTCTCAACCAAATGCCAAGTCCTGATCCTTTCAAGCAAGAAGCAATTTCCTGACAGCCTTTGTTTTAGCATTTGTCCAAACAAGATTTTGTTTTAGCTGATGTTTGCTGGCTAGCTTGGTTTAATGACATTTCTCATTTTGTCAGTTTAATTTCACATTCTGTATAATTTTACAAACTTCTCTCTATGTAGAACAATTTTCTTAGACAAACTGGACTTCGTTCCTGAGTGCTAGTCCATCCAATACAGTAACTAATAGTGGCTAGCACTGAAGATGCAGTAAGAGGGCAAAACATTCCCACCTGTACAAACCCAGACAAAAAGGAAATTCTTCTTTGTTCCTTGTAGCCAGAAGTTGTTTTATACTTTGATGAACAAAACTTCTTTTCCTATTCTGTCTAAAAAAACTCCAGATCTCATCATCATACTTGTGTCACACCATGCTCAACCTTCTAAGACCCCTGAGAAAACTACTGAAATCTTTGTGATTCTTTTTGTAAAAATCTTTGTGATTTCAGAGTCACACAGCGTCCTTCCTCCCCAGGACCCAAAAAACACCCAAGCTCTGGAAATAGGTCATGACAGGGATCTCATCACTCCAGGGTAGTATGGAACTGACATGAGCTGGGCTTGCCCACATGTGTGGCTGTGTCTGGAAGAGCAAGGCTGGCTGTGTCAAGGCCTCGCCCTCTCCCACCACACAGTGCTCTGCCACTACACACTGGGTCACAAGGTGTATCAAAAAGTTATCTTAAATCTAGTTTGCCAGAACTCTCCTCAGGAATATTTGCTGAATGCACTGAGTTAGTTGCATGGAATGTTCAAAAGCATTCAGGCCTGGGAGCACAAAGCCTCTTGTTGCTCAAGAGTACTGCTTTTTTGCCTGCTGCAACAGCTGTCCTCATACTTCATTCTTCCTCTTACCTCAGTAGCTACTTAGGATGTAAAACCTATTATTAATGATTTTTAAAGCTTTTTGACCATAAATATTAATTGCAACTTACCATTTGATTCAGTGAATCTCTCCAGTTTACAGCTCAACATGCTGAGACCCCTAGACCTGACCATAATACAAATCTAGTAGCTGATCCTTTGAGAACCTGATATTTTTACTGCCCTGATTTCAGCTAAGGGCTTGAGAGAGAACAGGAGGAGAAAGGCTGACAGGAGCAGCAAAAAAAGAGAATGTGGCACCGTTCCAAACCAGGATACGGACATCATACTCTCCTTGAAAACAGACATTCCAATTACTACCATAGCCCTACAGCCACAGTCCTTGCCTGAGGTGAAGAAAAGGGACCTGAAGGAGGGCAGGTGCAATGACCCCCGTGCCTCCAGCAAACCAGAGGATCAGAAACCTTCCCATCGCAAACCACACACACAAAGACAGCAGGTCTCACAGTGGGCAAGAGCTGTGTAATCCCAAACACCAGCAAATGGCATCACAAACTTCTCACAGAGTTTAAGCCAACAGGGCTGCTAAAGCTGAGGGGTGAGTAAGCACTGCCCAAACTGCACTGGAATAAGGAGCTCAGCTGGATGGTTCCCAGAGGCCACATGTGCAAAAGAGGAATAATCGTCCTTGTACAGTCGTTCCTAAAAAGATTGGTCTTTCAGATAAAAGAAATTAAGAGGACTAATATATGGGATAAAGTCAGGATTTAAAGTACCATGCTTATGCTTGGTGCAACCAATTTCAAAGGCATGTAATAACATGAGTGTTTCATTATAGTAATGTGTATTAGTGACAGCTGGAATTAAGGTCACCTAAGTATTCTCATTCCTACTCCCTGCTTTCAATTATCCATAATTAGCTTCCTAAAACTTTCACACTGCTGTTAAAATTTTGTCCACTTTGAGGGGGGATTTTCCAACTTTTGGAGAGAAAATCAAGTTTGGTGAGAAAAGCACCTGTGCCAATATCCAGAGAAGGGCTTTGTAGTTGATTTTTTCTTCTTCCCAAAATAACACACTTTCCCCAGGAAAATGACTATGTGCATTCTGGGTTTTTTTAAACATTACTTAGAGGTAAGGAGCTGGAATATAAGAGCAAATACTCTTAGGAAAATAACAGTTTTGTGAAATCTAAGGAAGATCATTGGTTATGTTTTCAGCTTACAAGTGCCCAAATACCACCAAACACGCAACTTCAGTATTGAATTTGGATTTCCCTTTGGACAACACCAGGATCTAAGCAGCCACTCTCTGGATCAGCCAAATTTTGATCACTGGTTTGCATCTTGAATCACTTCATTGATATAATTACTTGCAAACAATGCAGTAATTCTGGATTGTGAGTCTGTAATTAAGATAAGGTTCTACCCTTAATCACACACACTATCAATAGCTGTGCTTTACTTTTGAATTCCTTTTTCCACCTCAGGTTCACATCCATTCTCCTTGTGCACATTTTAGAGCTTTTCATTAGAGCTTTTCATGATGCACACTGGATCAGTATTAGAGTTACTTGTTTATTGAAGATGAGGTGTCTTATGATTTTTCTGGATTTGCACATTCATATTACAACTTCTGCTTTGATGAACTGAGGAAAAAAATGAAAAAGAAAAATCAACTTGCATGCCTATTACTTGAGAAAATTGTTTTGCATTAGTAAGTCAAAGAATCAAAAAAGTTGGAGGGTCACTGACTTTACATGAGAAAAAAAAAGTTGGATATTGGGCACATGTTTTGATAACTAATGATTTCAACCTGAAAATTCATGAAATTTAGGTAGAGCTCACTGAAAGTTTGAAAGCTCTGAAAGCTCTTAGAGATGATGAAAAGCATGAAGCCACAGCTTCATGTGCTACACTGCATCAACTCACACCAGCATGTAAAAGTGCTTCATATTTTCTTTAATATTTAGTTTCCTGTGCTACTTTTTTTCTCTGCTGGTTTTTCCTGTTTCCATGTGACCTGTTTTCCCTGTTTCCATGTTTTGCAGAATCAAAATTAAAATCAAGAAAGCATGCAGGTTTTTAAATCTATGCAGTATATACCTATGCCAATGGTCTTTTTCTTCTTTTAATTTCAATTGGAACTTCTAAAAACAGCATCACAAGTGAGATGCAGGTGTTTTCTGTGAGTTATTTCGTCTGTCGGAGTAGAGCATTTCACCTATCTCTTTAGGACCATGCCTGTATATATACATACTGACAGTCAAGTGTGCTGTCAACTTCTAATTCCAGAGCTAAATAAACATGCTGCCAGGCTGTCATCCTGGCCATTGATCCATTGCTGTTTCCCTCTTGGCTGAATTACCATGGAAAATCCTTTCTGCTTTGTTTCTAGCCCAGCCACCCATAGAGGGCATCCCGATTGTACCTCGCTAGTCCAAGGGCAATGCTTCCTATTTGTGAGAATAATTCCCTTGAAATTAGGCTTATAAATTAGGAGTTATCAAATCCCCTAAATTTATTTTGATATTTTTCTTCTCAAAATGTTCCTTAAATTACATAGATAAAAAGTGGTTTTTTTCCGATTTTGCAATATTGTTTTTCAGAAGAAAAAAAAGGAGACCATTATTTTAAAGTCTCTAAAAAGCTAAATTCAAAAATCTTAATTATTCTGGCTTTTATACTACAGATGCATTTGAAAATAAAATTGCCTTTAGTGATGAACGAGAAAATCTTTCAATTAAAGTTCTGCTCTTTTCAGCTCATATTGGTAGTATATAAGTACTTGAGGGAGCACATATAAAGCCTAGGAATGCTTGAGTTTAAGTACAGACTTAGGTTTTAGATTTTGCGATCTTTATCTGTAAACAGTTCCAATTCTCTTTTGAAATTTATTACAGCCAGAACATTCCTACTGAGTTTGGTCTGGGTGCAGCAAGACTCTGTAAAGTCCTTGGAAGATCTGACTGCTGCAGATACCATAATTTCTGATTTGGCTAATTTATATTAATTTTTCTTTTTTGGGGGGGCTAGGAAGGGAAAATAAGTGGGGGCTTTACTCACAGATGAAGCTACATGATACTTGTAGATACCTGCACTTTTCCATTTTCTGTAAAAATGAGAGTCATGTTAGACTCCCTTGATCTTCAGCATACTCCCTTTTCTCGGGGCATGTTTACTTGTCATCTCTAAAATGATCCTCACAGTGTGGTCTCCCAAAACAAACATTCTTCAGGAATGTTTCAAAAACCTGCTGCCTTGGGGATCTGCTCCTACTGAATTAACCTCCCAACCCAAGGATCATAAGGCACTGATGGAGCAAGCCACAGACTTTTGAGCCTTATCTAAACACCCACATGGAAGGTGTGACAAACATACCTCATGCACAGTTTCACATGGCTTTGCAGCCTTGTGCTCTGAAGAGATTTGTATTTCACCACCCTCTCCCAAATACACACACTTCTGCTCCCCAGGAAGGCTTGAGTCACGTGTAACCCTAAAAGACCAAGTGCCACAAAACAGCAGCCTCATCTCACTGGTGTTCTTGTTGTTTTCAGATAGGCTTCCTTGAAGTTCAGCTCAGATGGAAACCCTAATCAGAACTTTGACTGGCCCTTTGGCCCCACAGGTGTGACAGTAATCTGTTCACAACTTATAGGATACAAGATACTTCCTGATATTGGGATGAGACAAGCTTTCCTTGGGTATAAATCAGAGAACCTTTCAGTTACAAGCATCCTGTTGAAGGCTAACCCTTGCACCAAACAGGGTTATCAGGTGTTAGAGCTGGGGGGAAAGAGGCGCATGATGCCTGGTTGTTCCTCTGTTTCTTCTCCACCCAATTCATAGTGAGGGATGTGTCTTAATAACCTCTAAAATCATCATCTGCCAAGGGAGAAAACTGCCTCCTTCCTCAGCAGTTCCAATACAGGGACTCAGCAGGGAGCCCTGCAACCTACCAAGAACAGGCACCATTGTCAGAACAGTTGTGCAGCATTTTCCTGTGGAATCTCAAGTGCCTCTGCAATACTCAATAGAGACATTAAATTAAACCCACACTAATTCAGCTCTGTCAGACAGGACAAACTTCAAGAGCTGTATTAATTAAAAACTTTTCCCCAACATCTATACTTAAGGACATAGAAGATTCTCTTGTCACTTGAAGTAGCTGAAGCAAGATGTCTGTTTCTAAAAGAGATGTCCTGACACACAATGCTGAGTTCTGAGGTGAAAATTACTTGACGAAATTTCATTAATTCAGTAGAAATATTTGGATAGGCAGTAGTTTCTGATGGGAAGTGCCCAGGTATTTTTTTAATATAATCCCCAGCCCTTCTGCCCAGCTCCAGCCAGTTAATCCTGTGCTGGTTTCAGATGGTGGAACGACAAGCAGTTAGCCCAGGTGTCTTCTGGACTATGAGATAAAAGGGGAAACCCAAGTCAGTTCATTCCATGGCTCAAGGCACTCCAGGAGGGAAAACAAACACCTCAACTCTCCCTCAGCCACCCAACCAGGCAAGGAGGAAGCCATGCTACACTCATAGCTGAGGAACATCCATCCACCCAGCCCACAGCCCAGCTTGCCAGCACATGGGAGCAGGGGTGAGTAGGGAATGACAGGACCAAGCCCCAGAAGCTGGGAAGGGCACAGTGTCTAACACAAGATTGTACAGAGACACATGGACTTGGACAGGGAGAAGCAGCCACACAGCAGGGCTGGGAACAGCTCTGGCCAGAGAAGGAGACAGGGAGATAACAAGGTGCCTGAGAAAGGAGAAGGCTTGCATAAGCCCTCCTTGAAGAGGGGAAAGCCCACCACTTATAGGAGGAAGTATCAGAAATTTATCATAGTGGCAAAAAAGAGCGAACAGGTACATTTACAAACCCTGGTGGGCAGGGTAAAGGCTGATGGTGTCTGTTTCTATTGAACAACCAGCCATGTACTGAAGGGGACACCTGCTGTTTGCTTGATATCCACCTCTCTCCCACACCTAGAACCTCACCAGCCTTCAGCTGAGACAACTTCCACTGAGGCTGAGATACTAATTTCAAGTTCTCCTGACTGCATATCCCCTTCCCTTGAGGTCAAAGATGACTTTCTATAAAAGACACAACACCCCTCCACCTTTCTTCCTGCACACAAGGCAGTTACTGCAGCTGCCCAGAGTAGACAGCTGGGATCATCCCAGTCACCCAGGTCTGTCTGATTGTCACAGTTCCCTTCACTCTTTGGCATGCCTGAGAGGCTGAAGAAGCAAAGCTTAAAGCAGAGCCTTGGAAATCTCCCCCAGGATACTGTTAGTAAGAGGGTAGTTAGTGTCTCCAAGGCATTCTTGGGAAATCCAAAAGGCTTAATACATTTTGTGGGAGAAGAAAAAGAAATCCAAGTCTGGTGAAGGAGTTAGAGAAAAAACAGTGGGTAAAAGTTGTGCAGGTGAGGCACACAATAAGTGAACCCACTATAAAATAGAGGCTCCTTGGAGAAGGAGCCATAAGGCTGTGACTGTGCCCTTTTTATCCAGTATAAGTGAAGACTGTATGGCACAGAGCATTTTAGCTTGGCAAGGAAAGAGGGACTGGTCCAACTAGAAAAACGAGGAGGCTCTGGTGAGCTGGAATCTCTCTTTCCCTAGTGGCATTCAGTCAAGTCTGATTTTTCAAGAGAGCACAAAGGGAATACTCACAGACACTCACAGGAAGCCAGTCAAGGAGCAAAGACCTTTCATCATCTGTTCCTCAGTCCCCCCAGCTCCACCCCAGAAGACTTTTTCCAGACTTTCCAGTCAGTCCTGAGATATTGACTGGTGCACCAGCTTCATCAGCTCTCTGGCATGATCTGGCTGCATTCCCTCCCACCTTCAATGAGATAAGAGTCAGGAATGTTGTTCACACAATGGGTGTTACTATTCAAATCTGAAAACCAAAGCAAACATCGGGCATTTGCTGCAGGGTCCCAAGTTGCTGATACAGCTTCCATATGGAAGAAAAAACATTTTTCATGGTGAAACACCAGCTCTGAAAATACCCTTTTTCTGTGTCTTTCTGAAGACAAATGAAGGAGGGCTTCATCAGGAAGGAGTCAGAGAAGGGAACACTTGGCAGGGAGTTGGACTAACTCAGGTAATTTGAATGCTTCTGATTATCAGAGATGATTCACTTCTGTTCACTTTACACCAAGTGTTGAGAAAGATGCTGCATTTATCTGCATTGACTCACTGTTTCACAACATGAGCTCAAGGTATTGTTACTACTATAACAATGGCAAGGCTTGGACATCCAAACCCTGACACCAGCCAGGGAAGGACTGCAAAGGGTTTTGGTAAATCCAGAAAAAAAATAGAAAATGTGATAAAGCACTGAACGCCCTCCTTCTCTATCATAGAGCTGCTGTGAAGATCCTGAAAAATGCAAATTTTCTGAGACAGCTGTCTGTCAAGAGGATACATGTGTCTGGAAAGAGTGCTCTGATTTTTATCACGACAAGATGAGTTATGCTGTTATAAAATCAGACTTACAAGGAACACACTGTTTCATTACTATATGGAGTTGCTTTCAATAAGGTTACAAACAATTCTCAATCTTTCACATCCTTGTTAAATGGAACACCTGGAACTAAACCCACAAAAAGTCAACCTTGTGGTAAGAACCATTTATATAAGCAAAGAATTCATAACATTTGAGAGAGGAACATAGAATTTAATGGCTGAATTAAGGAGAGCTCTTAAGAAAAGTTACATGCATAAAGGAAAGACAACATAGTTCTGTATATGTTTGTTATGGTGTTACTTATCAGGTACAATTAACATGCCCTGATATAATGGTTCTCACTGCTCAACCTGCACTGGTATTTACTGTCACTACTGTCAGAACTGCTTAACACCCAGAGAGGGGATGGAGTTTCTAAAGCATTGGCTTCCATTCAAGCATCTAAATTGATAGTCACGTTCAGAGGAAGTCTGACTGCATTGGACACTGTCTGAAAGAACTCCTTAGCTAAAATAAGTGTTTCTTTGCCAAAGGAGGCACAAGTTAAAAAAAAAACCAACAAAACTAAGAAGGAATGGAATGGGAGGAAGGGATACAACTGTGCTCAATGATGTGTTATTCCTCAGACTCCTTCTAAGTCCTTGCCTTCCTTCCCCCACAGCAATACGCAGTGTCCTCTTAGTCAGGGAGAACATTCCCTCTCCAAGGTCTTATACCACAAGGTGAAAAGCCTGCAATTATTAGGTAATAGTTGTAAGGTGGTAGCACCTGAGCAAACGCAGCTTATGTAAGACTCCATACACACAGATATGCACCAGAAGAATATCTGGGAAATCTGGTGTGGGTCCCAGTAGACAAAGAGGGCCGAAAGAGAGGAGACACATACAGAGAAGAGGACAACTTGACTAAGATCACTGGAGCCCTCAGCAGTGGAGCTGTGAAGAGATGCTAGCATTGCCAAGTCCCTACACAGCACCCTCCTTCTCCAGAGCAATGTCCAGTACAGCTCACATTTTGTTGTGGACAAGTGACATTGCCCTAAATTAAATTATAATGGGGAGCAAAGCATTGTCCTCTTAACTGGGTATCTGTGCATGGTTGCCAAACAGGAGGTAAGAGATATGCATCGGATTCTGATGAATGAAACACAAAAAGATACAAGCACAATCATATGCTTATTGTTGTATAGAGATGAACTCTGTAATTAGCATTTCTGGGGTAGTGTCTCAAAGAGAAAACAAGAAAGGAAATTGCAGTGTGTCTATTTATTTCCATAGCTACTGTATGATTGAGAGCCACTCAGCAACCTCTGCTATTTGTAGGAGGGTTTCCCAACAAAACATACCAAAGGCACAGGAAAAGGACTTGTGTGTTGTTTTCTCAACACACAGTAACAACCCAACAGGTAGAGTTCCCCACCCTGTAAAGGAGAGGGTGTAAAAGAATGCTTTCCTTAGAGACAATGGGACATAAATCACAAAGCCAGACTCAGGGCATGGGAAGAGAACACATGCAAATGATGAGATTAGCTCAGCTGATTAGAGCCTGCTGCTAAAAATACCAGGGTTGTGGGTTCAATCACTCTATGGGCATTTCACTTAAGAGCTGGAGTTGATGGTCCTTGTGAGACCTTTTCAGCTGAGAGTACTCTGTGATTCTATGATCAGTGATATAGAAGGAAGCTGAGAATATTTTAAATATCTTCAGCACTGCAGAGATAGAGAAGTTACAGGCTAGAAGATGCCGAGTGGCAAGCCCCTAGTCTGGCAGGTATGATCGTGCCTCTCCTGCTATCCATTTCCCAGGTCTGCCCACCAGGGACAGAGGGTACACCAGACCCTGTGGTCTCCAAGTGTGCTGTTCACATTAATGACTCTTGTATTGTCACACAGTCCTTAATGGAAAGGCACAATGATCCAAACTTACCAGTCTCTCAACCCTCTCGCTCAGGTCTCTAAACCTTCCTGAGGACTGTCTGGAAAATTCATCATGGTACCGGATGTTGGTGATTTTTACATTGGCACTGTAATAGAACAGCTTCTGATCTGTAAGGGAAAGAAGAGGAACAGGCAATACTCAAAGTACCAAGATGAATGAACTTTAGAGAAACACCTGGTTCTGACTGATATCCTGACATCCAGGGAGTGGATGAGCCTTCACCTGTATCCAACCCATTCAAATACAGCTTCCAAAAGCTAGAAGCAAATGCTCAATTCAGTTAGGTGATCTAATCCAAGTCTTCCCAGCAGTTACATTTCTGGCCAACCAAGAGCACTTGGGGCTCACACAGAATCACAAGCTGCACCTTGCTGCTGAGTTACCTTCCTTCCTGGCCTGCCCACTCAGCACCAAGCCCTGGCAGGAAGCTGCTAGGGATCAAGGAAAAGGAACAGAGAAACACTCCAGAGAGACATGCACAACTCCTTGCCACTCATGTAAGGGAGATCAGACACTTGCATGTTGACTTCATCCCAGAAGCAGATCATGCGAAAAATGTGAAATGAGTGAAAGTAAACGAAAGCCAACAGAAACCACAGCCCTAAATCACCCTGCACAGCAGGAAATGTTCCTAGGAGATCTGCAAAGATTCTGAATGAGGAAGGAAAGAGAGCTCTAGAGAAGCCAGTGTTTTTTCCCCAAATAAACTTTAGACAGACTGGTGAAAACTCCCAGCATCATCTGGCACAATAGGCACAGAGGAAATTCACAAAGCATAGGAATAGTGATACATTATGCAAAACTTACCATATGTCAGAAAGTAAACTAGGAGACCAATGGTGATTGCTGCTGCCACTGCTGTTCCAATAACGATTACAGCAATTTTCCAGGGCTCAAGATGTCTTACTTTGATGGCTGACTGATGAATTCTGGGGAAAAATAAGAACGAAGGGAGATTATTAAGAGGTCCTTTTCTATTTAAGGCCCCCATCTCATCCCTTAAAAAATTAAGCTAAAGTTTTCACCCTCAACATTAGTTGATTCTTCCCAGCAATATTAATTGATTTCTCACCCAACAGCCTTGAAAATGAAACCATGACACAAGACAATTTTGAAATAGATGTTGGGATGTGCTAGAAGTCAAAGAACACAGACAGGTTTGAGGGGTTTAGGTATTATTAGAGCAAAATCAAATAGGAGTCCCACTAAGATTTTTATGTGACTCCTAACTAGAAATTTGCAAGAATAAAACTTATTTTTCAGCTAGATGCACTTTCACACAGCAATGTATACAGCTTTCAATTGGTTAAGCAAATCATTTACCAGACACACTGGCACCTTTACTCCCAAAACTGCTTTGTGCAGTAAAATTGGTAAAAGGCACCCCATGCTTTGTATATTACATATCTATACATTATTCCAGCTGCTCAATCCATTTCAGCCTTCAAAACAGAGCTGAACAAAAAAGAGAAAGAGATTTCAGAGAGCCAGCCTGTGCTTCCTGTCTTATTCAGACTGAACCTAAACACAAAGACAAGTACTGCTTTAAGCAGTATTTGCTGAAGTGATAAAATGACAGGGAAGGACAAGGACATGGTGAGTAGGGACATCACCAGATGCTTCCCTCTGCTATGCTCTTAATAACATGGGTACTAATCCAAGTTAACTAATGGAAAACCAATGGACAGTCAGTATTATTAAAATAAACCTCCCTGAAAAAAAAAGTTGGTTACAGCAAATTCTGTCTTTATCTATAAATTCAAAGGCTCCTTAAGAACCTTAAAGCCATTTTTCTATTATATTATCAGCCATTACAAAACACAGAACAAGAAGGCACTATTTTTGGTAAAGAGTCCTTCATTCTATTTCAGATACTTCACTCATGCAGACATGCACACCTGCAGGTTAAGTACAGCCTCAGAAAAACAGGCTGCAGGGATCCTCACCTGAGGGTGTGAGGCACCTCAGTGAGTTCCAACATACAAAGTACACACAGCTCACTCCCAGAACACACACCTCATAAGCCAGAAGTTTAAATACATTCAAATAAGCTGAAATAATTGCAATGGACCCCTGCAGCTGTGTGCAGGAAAGGGACAGCAAGCAACTGTGCATGGCTTATAAATACCAAAGTAGATCCTGATATTTCGTTCTAATTCCATTGTGATTCCTTACAATTACAATCTTATTACTTTGGCTTGGAAAACACCTGACTCAGGCCAAATATCATGATATGTGATTGAATGAAAATGAAGTAATAATTTGTCACTTGGATCTGTTCTGACTTGTTCTGCGTGTCCTATTTAGTGTTTTCTTCCCTACTGCTATCCTGTACAACAGCCATTAATCTCTCATCAAGTTTGCATCAAAACTCATCTGTGACTCCATAGCAAAAAAAAACCAAAAAAAACCCAAAAAACAAAGACTGAAATTAAATAGTCCTGTTAACAGTTCAGAGATGAGCACCTCCAAAATTGTTTCTGAGACTATTGTGTGAAAATTGCCTTAAAACTTCAACTGGAGAAATGAAAAATATGGAAGTATAAATAGTCAGGACTCTGCCTCATTAACAAGAATATTTCTAAGTTGTAGCTTTTAGGTGAAACCATAAAGTCAGCGGTGAATTCAATGTGCATTTGTTGTTTTATGGTTGTTGGGGGTTTTTTCCCTCACTCCAAGTAATAGTCTTTTGCATGACTTATGCTCTTTGCCAATGTGTCTATTATGATTGAAATGAGACTGAGTTACAAGAAAAGCCAATGAAACAAACACAAAAAATGCATTTAACATAAGATTACCTACTCTTGTATTCTTGTAGATACGGCTCATTTTAAAAGCAGTTATCTTGATTAGGCTGCACAGAAGGAAAACATTCAGAAGGTCTTTCAGCTATAATGATCCTGGCTTAACCTCAAACCAAAATGCTGGGTTGGAGAAGCCCATTTGAAAGGCTGAAAGTCACCTCTACACCGCAGTAGGTGAGCCTGAAGAAATTACTGCCTATCGTATCAGTGAAACAGCAGTTGCAGACCAGAAGGAACATGGCTGGGACACAGTTAAATAGAGTATTATAAATTTGAACCCTTTTCAGCATTCTCTTTTATATAGTGTAAATTTTTTTGTAACTTTGATTCTTTATTTCTTCTATTTCAAGTTCCATGTTATCTTTAACAAACAGAAGCCTCAGTCCACAACAGTTACTCATACATGTAATTCTACTCACACACATGACTTTCACCTAATTCATGAAACTTGTTTGAGAACATCATTTCAAAGAGGTGCAGAGGAGTCTCAGCACCAGTCTCTAAACTGAATTTCTTCAAACAAGAAGCTCTTAGACAAATTCGTCTTTGAAAGTCACTTAACAGGGGGAGAAGGTGCTCTTTAGGACTTGGATGTCTTTTTTCTTGATTTCTCTTAATCTTTCCCCCTTCCTTTTATACATAAACAAGAAACAGCTGTTAAATTTTATCCTCCACTCCTAATTTATTTTAAAAATGAAAATTGGTTTTAAAAACAGAGGGTATTTTTGAGCAAAATATCCTTGGTTAGGCTGTACCATCTGGCTAAATATCTTGAACAGATATGCTGCAGGTTAAGAGGATTTTTAATCCAGGTTTTTCAAAGATATCTGTGAGACAAACCCACAAAGATTACTGAACTGATATTTTTTATTCCCATTAACTTTGAACTTTATTACTGCTTTGCTGTACCTTCTAAGGTTCATTCCTCAAAAATTAATTATTTTATCTTACATGTCCCACTGTGTAAACTTGACAGTACTTGCAAGGATTCAGTACACACAAGAGAAATAACTATGGCAGAACTGAAACAACTGAGATCCATGTGATGACTTGTCAGGGCTTGAACACTCTGGAAAGAGCTGATAAAAGTTCAACACTGCGAATTTATTTTCCTCAGACCAAGAGTCAAGCAGTCTTGGCTTAGTCCATGGCAGCTGTGTGCTCAAAGCAAGGGAACAGGGACGGAAGCCTAGAAATGCATGCTAAGATTAAAACCACCCAGCTGGAAAAGTCACTGAAATCCTCCAGAGTAGAAGTGGAAATTTTATGCCTGAACCAAATACCTGAAGATGAAAACTCTCCACCGACCTCAGAGGGCTTTTTGACAAGGTCCCTTCTGCTTGCAGCTTAAGTGGCCCTTCCCTCTCCCTCAGAAACTCTGCTCTTTCCCAGGAAACCATGCCTGTGCAGTAATCTTAAACACACTGCGAAAAAGGACTGGATTTCATCTCTTGGACAAAGACTGCCAAGGCTCAGATTAAGATTTTTTCCAATGAGGAAGAGGAGTGAAATACTTGCTGGCACAGAGAAACAATAAAAACTGACATAGAATTGTTTACACTGACATTACGATTTTACTTCTTTGTCCTCTCTTGGTTTCCTAGTAATTCCCAACATTGTCTCAGCTTTTTCAACTGGCATTCAGCTGATATTTCCCCAGAAATACCCACTGAGACCTTTCCTGAACAGTGGTATGTGATTTGGAGCCCTGCATTCCATACTTGGATTCCTTCACATCATACACAAGGAAGCCTTTCAGAAACCTTTTCCTCAACAAGGAGCTCACACCAATGAATGCAGAGCCAGAGAGATCCCTCCCATTATGCATTTTAGAAGGCATAAGAAGGACACAGTTAATTATGTTTGATTTTTAGTAAGAAAAGAATATCAAGAGAAAAATGTTAGTCTCAAAGGAAAATTAAAAATATTGCCTAATATCCTAACTTGGGTGTTTAATAAACAAATTATAAACACTGCATTAAATAAATCATAAATGCACTTGCCTCACTGCAGCCTGGAACTCTTAGTTTATAGAAGAAATTAGAATTAAAACTACCATCTATGAGTCAAACTGTCTGCTTCTGAGGAAAAGCCTCAAAGGTTTTCCTCACCAGGAAATGCTCAGACACCAGTGGAAGATCTCCATTACCTGCAGTGAGCTTTGTGTCAGAGGCAGTGTCCAGCTAAGTCAGCATGCACCAGGAAAGAGAGCAAGGCTCTGCTCTGGCACGCATCCACTGGCAGTGGCTGCTCAAGAAAGGTGCTGACAGGACAGACTGCTCAAAAGCCAAACCCAAAACAGTCACCTAGAGATGATCTCTTGTGAGCTATTACATGTCCTTTGTTTTTAGCCCTTCCTATAAGAGAGGCATGCTTACATTGACAAAATTTCTCCTCTGTTTTTTAGGACACAAATAGTACCTGTCTCTTAAGGTGCTTTGAGAAAAAATAAATTATAAAAATCACTATAGCAATGGTTCTAATATTACATTACAATGTAATGTAATATAAAAAAATACACAAATAGTAAGACAGTGATGTGCTTCAATTTGTTTACTGAAATAAATCTCTTTACTGGTACATGAAAACTATTCTTACCATTACTCCCAAGGAGTTCTGCAAGTCTGATACAGCTCTTCTGCTGGTGTGCATCTGTGACAGCTTATGTCAACTCAGAATCTGACCCAAAGCATCCACTTTTTTCTGCTGTTTAAAAACTTATATTTCTGGATAATAATACATATTTCTGTGCTTTATACTTTATGTCCTGGTTTTTGCTGGGATACAGCTAGTTTTCTTCTTAGTAGCTGGTACAGAGCTGTGTTTTAGGCTTAGTGTGGGAATAATGTGGGTAACACAGTGATAATTTAGTTGTTGCTCAGTAGTGCTTGCTGTTAGTTGAGGACTTTTCAGTTTCCCACACTCTGGCAGTGAGTAGATCCAAGAGGAGCTGAGATGTAGCATGGCCAGAACAGGTGACCTGAATTGGCCATGGGTATATTCCATACTACAGAGCCTCATGCTCAGTATGTAAGTGGGGAGAAAGTTGGCTGGAAGGGGCCATTCCCTGCTGTAGCATGGGCTAGGTTTTGGTCAGTGGGTGAGCAAGTGCATTGTACATCAGTTGTCCTTCTTGGGATTTTTTTTGGCTGTTTTTTTCTCATTGTTATTGTTATTGTTACCATCATTATTAATATTATTAATGATAATAATAATAATTTCGATTATTAGATTGCTTTTATCTCAACCTATGGGTTTTTACCTTTTTTTCCCCCTAAATATCCTCCCCATCCCACTGGGATGAGGGGTGGTATGTGTGGGGTGCGGCATAGTACTTAGTTGATGTTTGAGGTTAAACCAAATATATAATAAACAATTGTTAGGCTGGGTAGGTAAACAGTGAAATGCTGTAATCTAGCAATGTATTTTCACTGAATAGAGATGGACACATTTCTTCATGGGAAAAGTGCTGCTGAAATTAGAGAAAACTCCCTAGACAGGTGGTTCAGCTGATACTGAAACCCCAGGCAACTCTCCAGTGGCAGAGAAATTGGATAATTCCCATGTTCAATTCTGTATAAAATCTGTGCCCCTGTTATCACCAATTCTGTCCACAGACTACGTGAAGCTTTCAGATTGCCTCATATCAGAAGCATGTCAAATTAAGCCATCCCAAGCTTGGCTTCATTGAAAAGGAGGATCTGTATGTAATAAAAAACACAAACATGGGAGGAGTATGTGGTGGAAGCAGAATGCCTTGATTTGCAAAGCTTATGCTGACCCAAAATGCCCAATCATAAAACTGCATGGGAAAAAACCAACAAAGGGAAACACTTCTGAAACATCCTCTGAAAGGACCAGCAGAGACCAGAAAAGCTGCTGGGATTACACTGAAGCTTGCTCAGGGAGCAAAGATGACAAGATTTTAAGGCTCAGGAGGAGGTCTTGTCGCTTTCTAGATTTCCTGTCTAAAATGGCCAGAAACTGAGGGAAATTGTCAAGGAAACATCAATGGTTCCAATTGCATATGAGTCAAATCACGTGTGGTATGTACCAGAAGAAAAAGTATTTCACTAGGGTTTCCTGAATTCAGGATCTGCACTGGGACAAACTGAACAGAATAGGTTTCTCTTTGGCACCATGCAGGAACCACATCTGCCTGCTGCAATAATCGAGGTAAACTCCCACTAATGCCAGTGGCACATGAGTGTCCTTGCACCAGGGCTGGTATCTATTTCCTGCTACACCTCAGCAGTCTATAATTTGCATTCATTTTGCCCACCTACTGCATGACAAATTGGTGCAAGTGGCACTGCATTTCCACCTGCATATTCACTTTTAGACTGCCATATACAACACCAGCTACTCTGTACCTCACCCTGCCAGGGCACGGGATCTTCACAAGGAAGCTGCAGACAGGACACTGCACCTGCTTCCCAGAGTGCAGGACACAGCACAACAGCAGGACAAGACCAGCAAGGCTGTCTGCTCCACCCAGTTTTCCTCAGCAGGTTTGCTTCCTGAAGGGTTTTGCAGAGCACATGTTCAAACTTAGCTTGAAATGCTTCGGAAAGAGGCATCTTGGAACCGGATAAAGCTAACAGTGAAACAACATAAGGGACTAAAGGGGAGGAAGATGAGCTCAAACAGAAAGGCTTACAGCTCCACACTCAGATCCACATCCCTGCCCAGCAAAGAATTCTGGACATCTAACAGGCTGCACAGGGGCCTTGATTAAGACTAGGCAGTTTCCATTCCTTCCCAAACATGTAAATATTTAACTATCCAACACAGATTTCTTCTAATGTACTTTAGATTTTAGAATAATTTAAACAACCATTTAAACAATTAAATCCTTTCTTAAGTAGGAAGCAACCAAACTGTACTCAGAGGTTATTTAACTACCCTCTAGCACACTGTCATTAAAATTATTTACACCACTGTTGATATCACAAGGACATGACAAGTAGATTTTCATCTAACTAGAAAAAAAAAAGGTTTTCCCATTCTGTTAGGTAGAGAACTCTATTTTAGTTTTCCCTGTTGATGTAACAAACACAAACTGGTAATCCCTCTTGACGGGTATTTCTTCTTTACCTGACAGTTAGAGTAGCATATCTTTTAAGTTATGGATATTAAGTGGGGCAGAAAATCTTTGGGTATTGAGCAGGGTACTACAAAGCAGCACAGAACACAAAGATGAACTTCATCCTCTCCTGGCAAAGTCAGGACTATTGATTAAAATTATATTGTTTCCACAAAATGAGAACAACGCTTCAGTGGGCACAAATAATAAGATTTGTCCATCCAAAAGCAGTGCTTCTATTTCAGCATGCCCTGAAATTATTTTTTAAAAAAACAATTTTTAAAAATACTGAGGATGGAAAAAATACGTAGTATCTTGCAATCATCCACAACCATTTGTTTGCCCAAAGCAACACAAAGATTAATGTTGTAATCTTTAACAATCACACACAAAAATTCAACCATCCAGCCAAATCACTAGGATGTTAAAAAATAATTCAATTTCTTTAGAATTTTGTTTCTGAGGTCATACTTTTAAGCTTCATCAACTTCTGAGACAACAACAAAAATCAAACTCATGGGAGACCGAGCACAGTCTCCCATGCCCTCTTGCCATATTAATCCAGAATCCAGGGAGTTAAACAGAAATTACTAATTCCAGGAGGTTTCCTGTACATCTAGAACCGAATCTTTCTTCCAACTCAAGAGACAATAGTTGAGTGTTGCATCTGGAAGACTTATTTTTGTAAAAATACTCTGAAATGTCTGAAATATTGTTCTGGTAAAATAAAACTAAGGATATCCAGTGTCTGTGACTGCATGAAATACCTTCTGATGCAAACCACCTACTCATTACTCCCTAAAAATCATGGCTTCTTTGTTAAAATACAAGGGTTAAGACCAGAATAATGAACGCTTATAGTATTTCCATTATGTAGGCATGCTGACATCACTTATTTAACCAGAATTTTTTGCAGGATATGGGGGAAATAATATTGCAACTACACCTGACTGAACCCCATGTTTTTCAAAAATCATGTCACTGGTACTTGATTGTGACACAAAAGAGCTTCTTGGTTTCTGCACTGCTGCAATAAAAGCCTGCTGCAGGCAGAATAAGATGATCAGAAGGAAGAAAACATAAATGTCAATCTGACATCCTCTTTCTAAACAGAAAGCAAATCACTGTGCTCCTAGCCATGCTAGAGAAGGATTTCCTTCGGCTATTCTCACTCCAGCCATGTTACTCTTTTCATCCAGACCACAACCTCCAAAACCACCCTTTCATCCTGCAATTTCCTGTTCAGCTTTCTCTCTGTTTATCATGCCTTTTCAGTCTACACATTTCAAACCGATCAGTGATGTACTCCAGGTCCAAAAGGATGAAAGAAGCATAGTTAGAGCATTGAGCACCAAAGGTAAGAGAAAAACCAGATTTCTCCTCTGGACCTATGGCCTTGAAGCCCTACGTCTTTCCCACAGACAGTACCCTTTACCACCATTATGCTTCCAAATTAAACTTTCCAGGTTAAAACATGCCACCTACTTTTGAAGATCCCGTGGTAGGTCCGGGTAGGGCTGGTAGCCTTTCTGCCCGCCAACGAAGGCTTGACTAAAGTCTGGACTGCGCAGAGAATGGTGCTGGAAAACGCAGGAGTCACATTGACTGGTGTGACGGGAAGGGAAAGGTGTTGAATGAGGATCCTTCATTGAGGCACAGCTGGCGCAACACCCAGCACCCTGTGGGTTATTGCAAAATGAGGGAACGAACTTCAGAATAAAAACAAACAGAAGTAAGCATGGAGTTGATAAGGAGACTGTAACCTTCCGATCAGCTCCGCATTAAAGAGCTCCCCAGGCAGAGATGGAGTGAGCAGATAAACCGGCCCAAGCAAGAAGACTCGTTCTTCACTACAGCGAAACAGGAAGTGCGTGAGATTTCCCTTTTCCAGCACTCCCTTTCTGTCCAGCTTTTATGCCTACAGCAGGCCTTGTCCTGAGTGGCTGCACTTTCTACCACACGCTCACGGTGAAACCCACAGCGGAGAGGCACCACACTGTCCACAATGCTAAGTCACTTGTCTTCTGAGAGAGCCAGCACAAAAACAAATATGGACATAAATGGCTTGGTCAGCCAAGCCTGATCTACCTCGGTGCTCACTCATCCACAGCTGTCCTGGACTCCCTTGGCATCAGGGACAAGACAACTATAAGTATCCAGCCTCCTAATTACATGTTAGTCATTTAATGGTTGGCATAACCCCGCCTGTGGAAAATGCTTACTCTGTGAAAAGGGCCACCAATCTCCTTGGAATTCCCTTCTCCCAGCACAAATGTGAATCTTCAGAGCCTGCTGGAAAGGGGAAAAATGGAGATTCACTAGTGAGAAAATGTGCACTTAAATTGAAAATCAAAAATCACAAACCAAAAAATAAAATTATAAGAAAGCAAATCTGTTTTCTGCTGTTTGATGCACTTGCATTTGTGCCAAAAAGCTTCAAGCATTTAGTTTTCCCATGAAGTCTCAGTATTTCAGTCATTTTTGTTGGAACATTCACTATCTTCCAGAAGAAGCCTCAGCATAAAGAGAGGGGAGGAAAAAAAAGACAAGAGGAAAATTTGAGGAAAATTTTACCTAAACATACCAAGTCATTTTCCATCTTTCCCCAAAGTTATCTATTCACAGGCATTTCAATGCAATTGTAGGAGTGTCTGGGCAGACTGTCTTGAGGACAGTGGGGCAAGCTGATCACTGCTGAACAGCAACCGCTGTTTCTGTAACATTGACTTCTTCACTTGCTGTGATCAAATCAATTGGGTTTTTTTGGCTTCTTCGAGCTCCCTGTGGAAAGGGCATTGTTGCAGTTGCCTGCCTTACCTGGGGCTTTACTGACTGAGTACACAGGTACCTGTCAAGCACTAATATCCTCTTTGGGCTGTACCTTCCATTCCCCACCACCCACTCTGTTATTTTTCTTTCTCAAAATTAGTGAAATTCAAAAAAGATTGTGGACAAAGGATTCCCTGCTCTACCCAGAAACACACACATCCCCACAGGAACTCAAGTATTTGATGCAGTGATGGAGATTGATTACAATTCAATGCAGGAGTCAAGAAAATACCTTAGAATTCCTTGTTGGTTTTTTTTTCCTCTTTTTATTTCTGTTTTTTGTTTGTTTTTATTGGTTTTTAGGTGGTTTTGGGTTTTGGTTTGTTTTTTTTTTTTATTTTTCTTTTTTTATGTTGGGAAAAAGTGGCCCTTGAGGTGCTTACCCTGTGAGATGTGGAGAATTCTCTCTGATGTGTGCAGATGTTCAGTGGCAAACTCTGACCACCTGGATCAGGTAAAAAACGTATCACAGGAGAAGTAGGTTTTAGCAAACAGCTAGATTTTGAGACATTGTTTACCTGAAATCTTGAGCCCTGAAACAAGAATGAAAAACATTCAGTAGAATTGCAAAAGTTCTCAGGAGGAAGTGCCAAAGGAAAGGAATTAGACAAGAGATTAATGAATTTCTGGTAACTTTCAGATCACACTACAACAGACTATTCCTATTGCTACTCCAGAGTATGAATAACAAAGATATTCCTAAAAAATTATTTCATTTTTTTACAATCAAGAATATTTTGCAACCCGCCTAATAAAACTTTAAGTATGTTGCCTTTGTTTGCAAATTAATTAAACATTTAAATGAACTGTCCTGCGAAACAGTGTGAAATAAGGAAATACCCTTGCTTCTTTCAGATGATGCAAAATCTATTTACACATACCTGTGCCCCAGGAACAATGGTACAGACAGATCAAGAAAAGACATTAATTAACAAATAATTTCCCTCACAATAAATTATCAAGCTGCAAAGTGCTTGGTATTAGGGTGTCATTCAGTAAGCCAGGCAATTAGTAACCTTTTTCAGTTAATACTAGGGAAGCAGTACGGAAACTAGCTATCAAAGCGTGGGGTGGAAGTCCAAGAATGTGGGTGCACAGGATTTTGTGAATGAAAGTGTAAAAAGATGTAATGACCATTCTGTCAGTTTAACTCTGCAAAGTCAGCCCAGCCAGTCAGACAGACTGCTTGCCTAAGAATGGTAATAACAGACTACCTGGGTTTGTGTTTGCATACTTACACAGGCTCACGGGCTCGAGAGACCGCTTTAGAGAAGACCACTGGCCAGTCCTGTAGCAATAACATCTTTGGAATTTACAAGCAAAGATGTTTTGCATAACTGTCTACCAGTTACTCAAGCCAGGCCATGAATTTCAGACCAAAGACAGCAATCAATCATCACTTTTAAACTGAGAAGTGAGTGTTCCTGTCAGTGATGTTTAACAGAACTAACAGAAACTCTGTTAAACAATCTGAATGTTAAACAACCTGAATTAATTAGTGCTGCTCTGAGCAGGGGGTTTGACAAGATGATCTCTGTACATCCCTTCCCATCTAAATTACTCTGTGATTCTCTGTGACCATATGACAAGACCAAACTGGTACACTGCAAGGAAATCCTTCCCTTGGACAAGTTCACTTCTTTTTCCATCAGCACACCTGGACAACTTAGTTATGGCTTCAGGCCTCCCCCTCCTGAAAAACACAAAAACATCTTGCATTTGGCCTTCAAAAATCAGAAGAAGCTCTAAATGAGCTGCATTTCATTATAGTTTTTAATTTCAGCTGTAGACATGCTACACAACTTTACTCTCTTGACCGAAAAAGGTCCCCAATTTATTATCCCATGCTTTCCTATGCTACATGAAATTCCAGTCATAGCTTTTAATAACTGGCAGTTAAGAACTTACAAGTAGAAAAACAAAAGCAGAAAATCTATTAAAAAACAGAATTGTTCTCCGGAGCCAATGTAAATGCTGGGAAAAAAACCCCAAGCCTTGAAAAGTCACTTGGAGCAAGATTTTATTACATGCCCGTGTGGCTTTGAGATGCTGAGTGCTTGAAGACTTTGGGATGCTAAAGCAATGGCCTCAAGCTCTGAAGTATGCTAGATCCTGCCCTGGCTGGTTTCCAGACAGTCCCTCTTTCCAGGCCCTTGTAACAGAAACTGCTACACCCGCCTGAGTTGCAGCCAGGGAGGCCAGCCCAGAATACCAGCAACGCCCTTCAACAACAGAAGTCCCCCAGTGCCAGAGTCATTAAAATAGAATTCATAGCCTATTGCCCTGTTTGAGGCAAAAAGCTGGCACATGTGTGCCTGTCCTCTGCAGCTGCTCAGACAGAGCTGGTGCTTGGTGCAGTGAAACAGACCAGCCTGCATTTTCTGCTGTCAGGCTAACAAGCTACTCTCTACATCCAGTGCATGAATCCTCCTCTCCCTGTTAAGGCACATGGCATCTCCAAAGAGACAGATCTTCACATGACTTAAACTAGGCCTATAAAGAAACAGAGCACTTTAAAATACAAATAAATCTTTTACAGGCACAGCTCAAATTGAACAAAGGAAGAGCAGCACTATTTCACACATCTGAAGTGCTAGAGGGACTTACTGGAAGCACTTAGACAGAGCTCTGTGGATGGCAGAACATGCAAAACAAGGCTTTTCCTACATCTCTACATCTCCAGAAAATAGGATGCTTGGATTTGATCTCACATTATTTGTTAGCAGCTAAGTTGCTGTTTGGTAGAAGCCAGAGTCTGAGATGCTTTCTGCCACAGATATTACCTGTTCCAGTGTACTCTACAGCAGCATGCAAGATCCCACATGGCATTCTTGTCAGGGGTCACCAAATTTATCATAAACTGCATTAGCCTTCAAGGCTTCATAGACTAAATTTGACATAATGAAAATCATGTCCAAGACCTCCATCCTGCAGCTGTTTTGACTCTGGCTGTATTTTCAGCCACAGTTCAGGAGATCAGTCACTCTCAGAAACATGCAGAGTACCAAATGAGGGTCCCACTTGGTTAGCTGCCTCCTGTGAGACCTTCTGTCTGAGCTCTCTCTCGGGTAGCTTGCTTTCTACTTGGGTGGCACAGAATGGATAGTTTTCCCTTCCATGCCCTGCCTTTTCCATTGATTATTGAAAGGCAACAGTGGCAGGGACATTTGGGACAACAGCACTGTTAGGGCACCTGAGGGTCAAGCCTGAAAAGGACCTGGTGTCAGGCTCCTTTAGGCTGGCTACCAGAGTACTCAGCTGTCACAGACACTGCTGAGGGGGGCAGTCAGTTCACTGAGACAGTACCCAGCCCTCAGCCATGGCCATGTGCCTTTCCCTGAAGCTGCTAGGGCACTTGGTGAGAACAAAATCACAGAGCAGCTGAGGCAGAAAGGGAACTCTGGAGATCATCTAGCCCAAAATCTCTGCTCAAAACAAGCATAGGTGGATGAGAGTGCTCAGGATCGTGTCCAATTGTGTTTTGAATATCTCCAAGGATGGAGACTCCATAACTTCTCCTGACAACCTGGTTCAAAGTTCAAGTACTCTCACAGTAAAGAAGTTTTTTCTTATGTTTTTATTATGCCCTTGCATAGGAGACATTACTTCCTAGCGCAGTCCCTCCATCTGGTCCATCCACTGGAGAAGGAGTGTTGCCGTCAACAGCCCCCTTTGGTATGCAGGTCATCTGCTGGCCTGGAGAGCAGTGCCAGATTGTCTGAGTCACAGCTCCAAAAGCTGCAGGTGATCCCAAGAGCCTGCTGAAGGTCAGAGAAGTGTGACAATTGCTATTTGTTTGTACTGATCTGCAGAGAACAATCTGTGGTTAAAACAGGCTCTGGATGCCAGGCTGATGGCAAGTCCTTCCTCAAGTAAGGGACAGCCCAGTGGCACAACTGGAAGGTAGAAAGCACAGGCACAGAAGGGACAAACATCACATAGCAAGCACAACTCTGGTTTACTGCAGGGAGGAAGGAATTCAGTAGCTAATTAAGTGAATTAGAGATATGCTATGTATTTCTCAGACCTATGCATGCTTATATAAAAGAGAGTTGCATTTTTTGGGTGACAAGTTCCTCAAAGCTTTTTCTCTTTCTGAATTGAAACAATTTTTTTGTACCTGAGAAAAAGCTGCAAACAATGAATGCCACACAAAATATTCTTCAAAGGAAGTGTGATTTAAGAAAGGGTTCAATTAGAAATAAAATTAAAGATAAAGCAGATTAATTGCCATTTGGTCTATTTGTTTCTGAAGTCTTCTAACCAGATGAGTTTTGAAAAGTTTTCTTTGCAGCAGTTATAGATCAGACACCCAGCAAGCTGAAATACTGACAGCTTTGTTTTATAGAAGGATGCTATTTAGCCATGCATACAAAAGATCACAAGAATTATTCTTGTCTTCAGTTCTTCACTTCAAACCCTTTGACAGAAACTCCACCCACATAGCCAAATACAACCACATCAGCTGAGCATATCTTTGGGTCGTGGCAGTTACCAACATAAGTGAATGCTCATAAATGCTTTAAGTGTTACATATACAACACAGGCTCTGTCAGAAACTCAGCACAAAGCTGTTTGTTAAGCCATTAAAAATATTTGTAAAAATTATATTCTTTAAGAAGTCTCTTTAACACTCCCTTGCTTGCACTGGACCCAGTAAAATGTGACAAAAGGTTCTTTCAAAAAATGGCCATCCTCCCATCTATAGCCAACATAGCATGACTTGAAATACTGCAATAAAGCTGTTGCACTCTTTTTTATCCTCTTAAATAACCTCAAATTCCAAGTTCATCCTGCTGGCTGTTAGGTATTATAGACCAGGACTGACAAACTCCAGCACACAGTTCCCTTCCAGCTCAGAATATGGTACAATTTGTACCAAGTTTCCCATTAAGACAGGAAACAGACAAGAAGAAACCTGTCAGTATTTTCAATCTACAAGAATCGTCTGGAATTGTCAATATGGGAGACCAAAATATGCCACTGCAAACCTCGCTATTTTTTATCCTATCAATTTCTCAAAATTACTGCTGCTCTGCTATCATGTTTGCATGAAGGCTGACAAGCTCCGAAAACTGACCCATGATGCCAAAAATACCTGACCATGTTCTTTTCCAGCCTACTCTTCCACAGGACAAAGCTCTGGCTTTGTTGTTGCAGATAAGCAGACAAAACCTGCTCAGCCCTTGCTCTCACAACCACAGTCTACTGTATTTAATATACATAGAGGGGATAGAGAGATGCCAAGCTTTCGGATGGGAGAAGCCTGAAACTCATGCAGTGCTGCAGATGCCTGTGTTTAAAGCCTCCAGCTTTAAGCAGCTGCAGCCTCCCGTCCCAGATTTTGCAAGCAAACTGCGTAGAATCTCTGCATCTGCAAAGCAGCAGGACCACCTTGTCCTCCAGCTCCTCTCTAGTGAGTTGAAGCAGAGCACCACCAGCTACCAAGGGTGTAAGGCTCTTGTACAATACGATTCACCCTCTAGTGGTTGACACAGGACCTGTGTACCTGCACATAAATTTGGGTAACTGCTGGCCGGGTGGGTAAATTCTTGTCCTAGTCTGGATGACATTTTGCTCCTCTAACAGCTTCTAACAATAAAAAAGCCAGATGATTAAGAGTACATAAAAGCCAGCATATAAATCCATGGTATAGGATCAGTGTAACATTCTAAAACAGAGGAGTCTCCAACTGTAAGTTGCTTACTGTGATGCAGGAAATTAGTAAGTACATGAAACAGAAAGTAAATTCAACAGATTTTATTAAAGTTACATATAAATTACATTCCTGTGTGTCATGCATGATTGTATAGTTATATATATCCCATTCTGCCTTGAGGGAAGATGTTAATTCCTCTGAAAACACAGATGAGAGAAACCGCAGCTTGTAGCTTCACAAATAGGTGAAAACACAACTTAAAATAAATACAGGTCTGCTAGACCACCTAAACCAAATAAAAAGTTTTGGCTTAATTTCCCTCATGAAAAGCCAGACAAGGTTGACATCAGCGTAGTTTTGCCACAAGTAAGGCATTCAGGCCCGTCATGTCCAACCACACCAATACTCCCTTGGATGAAGTCTGTTCTTTCAAATGCTCTTCTTGGTAGTCACAATTTGTACTGCTTTGCATCACCAAGGGGCTTCATTACTTCCACAAGAAACTGGAACAGAAATCTCCAGATGCTATAAGGAGGATCTCCAAAAGGTAGTCCAAAATAAAGGCTTCCAAAATATACACCAAGTAGATGCCAAGTCCTCTTCACCCCCACTCCTCCTGGCTGCACTGTGCTGGCACTTGGCAATAAGGGAGATCAGGTACTGTATCTCTACAAGTAAACCCTCAGAAATGGTAGTTCCTAAAGCAAATGACAAGTTGAGTCTTGAGACTGAGCTAAATGCTTAAGGCTTTCTGATATAGTACCCAAAAGAAGCAAATTGGAAATTTCACAGATTCAAAATTGATTTTTGGATATCTACTTATCTGTTTTGGGGAATCAGTGGGAAAGCTGGTATTTGTAACCCTAAAAATGTGAAGCATGCAAGTTACAATGAAATCCAGTAGATGGGGAAACCATTACACCCTTTGAAAACCCAAGCCTAAAGTGCTTCGAAAACTAAAACCCGTAACATTTTTAATGATATTTGTGAAGAAAATATAAAATTTTATTCACCATGTTGGTAAGTCAATTGCTACAATCAAGAAAAGACTTTCATCTATATTTGTCATATATCAGTTTTAAGCTTCCTCTAACAAGCAATATATGTCAAAGACATGTTCGGCTGAAGAGGCTGAAATGAAATTTGTTGGGCTCAGACCTATGGAATCAGTCTGTCAGTGTTTATTTCCTGTGTAGAAATTAAACCACCAAGTTTGTTTCTGAAGCTCACAACATTCCACAAGAAAAGTTTCTGTAGGAAAAAAAAAAATCAAGTGCCAGATGTATGCAAGTATAGAACACAACAGGTGCAGACCTTCTGTGGGATTCCAACTATTCCAGTACCTCCACTGAGGCTCACAAAAGCACTGGTCTCTGGACTGACAAATAGATCACAGGACATGTAATCAAAATACTTCTGTTATCACTGCTCTGGAGGGATCACTGCTCTGTTTGGCAGCACTGGCAGCAAGATGCACAGCCCAGAGGGGATCCCTGAACTGCCATTGACTTTGTCAGCTCGACTTGAACAACACTCTGATTCTAAGACTATAATCACTGAGAGCCTGTTTCCCCCAGTCCTTCCAGCTAAGAGCATGCTGAAAGCCTGCTGCTGTTTGCCATTTCTAGCCTGGCAGAAAGTTCTTGCTTGCTTGCCATGCTGGACCAGCTCTGAGTCTTGGCTGTGTGGCCAGTATCTCCTTTCCTGAGTTCTTTCTCTTCTGACCACAGAGGGAGAAGAGAGCAGTTGAGTGGCTCATTAACCAGCAATTAAGTCCACAGCACTTGCTGTTGTTAGGATCAGGATCCACATGAAATGTTGGAAAGCTTGCAGACACACCAAAGAGAGCATCCCCACCAAGAATAGGTGTGTCCTGCTGCTGGGTTGTAGATAGCTACGTGGTTGACAGAAACACGGGGTCCTGAAAACATGAAGCCAGAGAGAATAAGGTTTGTGTGGCTGAGATCAAATGAGTCAGCTATAGTCTGGCAATGCAACACAGGCAATTCCTACTTCCTGTGAGAAGAGAGAGATCTGTACATAAGATTGCTGGGTCTGTCAGAAGTTTTGTCCTGCTCTGAAGGAGAGGGGTATTTCAACTGCAATGCAAAAGCTTTTTTTTTTTTTTTTTTTTTTTGTTAAAGGATACAGCTAAAGATGTGCATATAAAACTATAAAAACTTCAGAACAGGATTCACAAGAATAAGAAATTTGAGAAGTTGGGGATTTTTGACATACTGAGATTGTTGCAATTGTCCATCCTGCACAAAAGGCAAAGGACTTTTATTCTGAAAAATAGAGTCTGGAAAGATAAAAATGGAAATTTATTCAGCCAAACATTGTGTTGTAACAACAGACTAGTATGAACATAAAGTGGTTTTTGGTCTTAAGTCCAGCAATCACTCCCCTGGCAAATGCTGTGGTAGAGACTGTTTATATGAAGTGATGAGTGGGCACACATTCACTTGTTCAAAGAAGGTGGACACAAGCTGGTGTTTTCCACTAATTTCTTTCTCAGGCAAGGAAAAGTTGTCTATTCAATTAAGTAACAGTCCAGTGTGATATTAAGAACCAGGATTTCTCTAAGCCATCTTCCATTCTTCATTATAATACACTCTCTGGAATGACGCAGGAGAAAGCTCAAGAATTCGGAAGTACAGCAGCCTTTGGAGTCAGGGTCTGGACTGTAGCTTGTCTATGGATAGATAAGGCCTCGTGAGCACACAACAAATGGATGGGCCGGGTTTCAGTTACAGCTTGTCTTGGGTACTGGTAGATGATTGTGTGGGCTCAAACACTTTGCTTGGGTACAAAAGCTGGGGCCAAGACATGTGGCCATGGAGAAATAAGGGTCAATATATTGAATATAGACAAAGGTAGTTGTGCCTCTGACAGACTACCTCCTGAACAAACAAATGTCACGTGAATCAAGTCCATTCCTGTCTGGCTGTAGGCCAAACCAATTTCAAGTCCAAGACTGCTCCAAGCTTACAGGTACTTTATACATGACCACAAGCTAAGCCAGCGGCTGCTTAGAGGATGACCACAGAGCAGGATGTGTCAGAGGAATAGCTGTACACAGCCCACAAAACTTAACTTGCTCCAGGTTTCAGATGCCCGTTTTGGAGTGGATCCAGTTTCGATAGTAAGTCACTCGTGTGTATACTCCTGGTTTATTTGGCTTGCCACATTCATCTCCCCAGCTCACTATTCCCACAAGATACCAGATTCCTCTGGAATTTGCATGCACCAGTGGCCCACCAGAGTCACCCTAAGGAGAAAAATGTCAACAGACAGAAAAAAAAAGTAAACAGTGTTCACCTCACTCACAAACTCAAATTCTCAAATTCTTCTGTTACAATTGACAGGTATTTTTTCTTTAGACCTCTGCTATAATTCAAGTTTCACACAGTTTACTGACAAGACAGAGTCTCACAGCCTGTCTAATTCAGTCTCTGCCAGTCCACACCCTCATATCTGATTCTCTTACTTGTGCATTGTATATAAACCTCATGCAAACTGAAGTGCAGACTCCAGCACATGAGCCTTGAAGCTCTTCATTTGTATCTATCAAGATAGTGAAACTCATAAACTTCGATTGCCCAAAGTACATTTTATTTCTAGAAAACATCACCTTCCATCCCACCTATTTCCTTTTTACTACTACCAGTAAAGAGACTTACCTGGCAAGCATCCACCTGCCCCTCCAAGTATCCAGCACACAACATTCCAGCTGTTATCGCTCCACCATACACTTGTCTCCTATTACAAACCTCAGTACTTATAATTCTCACTTCTGCTTGTCGAAGCTGATTAACACTATAGCCTAGAAGGAGAAGTAGCATTAGAATTTGCGGGCAAGGTAAGCAAGATAAAAAACTCAAAGATTAGGAGTAGCCAAATTTTCCTGCCACTTTTCTGCCATCACAGGTAATTAAGGGTGCTACACAGAAAATATCTCAGGATTAAGAAAGCTCCCCCCACTGCCAAAGTTCCTTCACTTGTTCCCAAGCATAGCTCCTATCCTTTCATCATCACCAGATGCTCTTTAGCATAATGGACAAATGGATTTTTGTGCATATTTCAGCACTGCATTCAACCGTAGGCTACATGGTATGTCCTTGCTATCACTGAAATGACCCATTTGGTTAACTGCAGCATAGCTTTGGGCAATCACTACACACCACAAGGGTCTCCCATGAAAAACAACCTATATAGTTCAATGGCTCTCACTGATTTATAGTCCCATGCTCTCTAACCTCAATGACACAGACTAATTTGAAAGAAGCTCATTCAAATCACTGGATGAGACCTCATATATGACAAAAGAGAGAATAACTGATGAAAATTGTCATGGTGCATCTACAAAAAAATCTGAATAGCAAAAGAACTCATGTCAGAGCTAAATCCAGAGGGACTGAAGAACAGAATGTATTCAACTAGTGCTGTGTGTACAGCAACTAAGAAAAGCTGCTCTTAAATCCTGTAAGACTAACCATCAGGGTCTTCTCCCCATTTCCAATCCACTGACCAAGCCAGAAAAAGAAGTAGCAAACTAAGTCCAAAGGTCTCATTGGGACATGCATATATTAAACACCAAGTCTAAGGAACTCAAAATCAACAAAAAAAAACCCAAAAAACTAACATCAGTCTTCTCAGGAACATGTGAGGCAGGGCAAAGGGAGGCAAGAGACACTCACCATCATTCTCCAAAGCTCCCCAGCCAGTGACAAAACAAGAAGTGTTGTCTGGGAAGATATGATTTGCTTCAGGAAGGCAGACACTGTGCACGTCACTTGTGAACTCAATAGCAGAGGCAAGTTCCACAACAGCCACATCATATTCATGATCAAGGAGATTGTCACCATATCTCTCGTGAACAATAATTCTCCGGACAAATTTTTTCTGTTTTGGTGGTCTCAGCAGAATTCCAAAGCTGGCAGTCCACCTCCTAGGATCTCTTACTCTGCAAGATGTTTGAGGTTATGCCAGAGCCACACAAAACAACATCCCTAGGGGAGCTTAGGTCTCCCCTGAAGCATCAAAAAGCAATGTGACCAGGTTTGCCAAAAGGGAAGAGTAAATCTTCAATATCTTTCAGCAGATACAGATATTAGAGGGTCACAAAAGGTCAGAGCACTCAAGAGTCCTAAGGCCTGTAGGATCAGAGAGGTGCTGGTGACTTACCCTCTAAAGCAGTGGGCTGCAGTCACCAGCCAGGTGTTGCTGATGATTGATGCACCACAGCGATGGGTCCCATCTAGCTGAATACTCGCCTGCCATGGCCATTCTCCCTCCCGTGCACGCTGCCCACCAGTTATTCTTTCCACTCCCGTGAAGGAGAATGCCTGTCTTCGTATTCCACAGCCTGACAAAGAAAAGGCAGCTCTGCTTTAGCCTCATGGCTGCAGGCACAGGTGTAACAGGGCAGGAGTCTCTGTCAAGAGACAGCCTTCACCTAAAGCAGGGAAACCAAGTGCCATGGTCGCAAGGGTCTCAGGATAGATGCAGGGTAAACAAAGACGCTTGGTAGAGGAGTCAGTGCTTTTTCATTAAGCCAGTTTTCAGACACACAAGCCCATATTAACTCCCATAGGACCTGAAGGCTGTGTATCTGAGACACTGAAAAAAACAGATTTTGTCAGGTCACCTCCAGATTAGCCTCGGCAGCAACAAAAAGATAGTGTCCTCTTCCCAACAATTACAGCCACTGTGCCAACAATCAGGTAATACCCAGCTGAAAAAAGTTAGATTCAAACCAGTTAATTCTCAGAGGCCATTTGAAGATGGAACAAGCAAAGTCTTCAAGAGCATACAGTGGACTGATGTAGTGCCCTGGAAGGGTATTTATGCTGTCTCCCAGCTTCCAGATGAGCTTCAAGACCTCAAGGGGGAGCACAACAGGAGGACTGAGAACCTGCCATTCCACTCTCCAGGGTGGTGCCACTGCCTTGCTCAGAGTGTGGACAGCTCTTCTCCCTCTCCCACTCTCTGGCCTTTTCTTAAAGTTTAGCCCAAATCTGACAGACATCTGTTGCCAAACCTTTCTCCAGGGAGGAGGGGGAAGGAGGGAAAATGTTTTTTGAAGGATTCAGCAAGAATCGTGGCCCAGAGCAAAACTGTAATCCTTCTACAAACTTCCACCAGCTCACTACATGCCTCTACTTCCAGCAACCAACATTAAAGCAAGTGCTTCCCACCACCAAACCAGAATGCTTGACTCTATAAATGTATAGACCTAGCAAGACTGCAAGGAAATGAGCTGAAGTCTTCCCTGGCTCATGCACTGTCTACTGCTCTAATATCTGCAACAAATTCTATTTCCAACTTGTACCATAAAATTATAAGGATTTTGTAAGAACAGAATCTCCAGCACTGTGTCCCTGGACCTCTACCATAAAACATTTGTACTTACAGTTGTTTAAAAGGTTATCTCCCTTTTCCTTGTTCAACTCTGGAATGAAAAGCAAAGACCACAGTAAGTTTATCTCATATGCTATATGATCTATCCCAGACTCTCTCCCTGTACCCAGGAAACACAAATTAAATGGCTTGCATTGCTGCCTGGAGTTACAGTACAAGAAGCAATAATTTGCTCAGTTGGAGAAGTTCAGTTAAGCCTCTGTTCCTCACTGAAAGGCCACAGGATGCACCTTTCTTGATGCTAACAAAAGCAGCAGATGACTGCAAGTGGGTCCAAGTTACATCTACATGTACAACGTACACAGCCACCAACAAATGCCTACAGGTCTTTGTTCAGATTTAGACTGGCAAGGTGGTCAGATGAGTCTTCACAAATCCTCAGTGCTGAGATTGTCTGCAGGTAAACTGCAACATTTCTAATTTCTTTCCTATAAAAATCCCTCTGTCAGAGTCAGATGGCAATCCATAACAGATTCATTGGAGAGGATTACTGCCCAGGGATCCTCAGGATCTTGTTATGGACACTTGCTACAGCAATCTGTCAAATAACAAAGGAAATGGCAGAGGGTAGAGAAGGGAACCAACTCAGTCTTAAATTGTTTAATAGCTTGAGGACTCTGCATTTAAGTGCCTAGTTATAAAGGTTTTTGTTCAATTTACTGTGTGTCTTAAAGTTGTTTGTGAATCCATGGTCACAAAGTTGAACCTTTTTTGATGAATTGAGGGGGACTATCTCATTCAACACAGCTAAATCACACAGATAAAGCCTCTGATGCATGGAGATGAGCTCACACTCATAGATCAGTGCCAATATGTTTCAGTTCTTTCCATGCTCTGTCTTCCAGCTTCCCAGGCTGTCAGCCTAACAGACAATTTTGAGAAGGCAAAAAAAGAAAACAAGAATAACCCATATTATCACACTAAGGTGAAATGCATTACACTAAGAACAGTAAAGTGTAAGGAACAAATCCCAAGCTGAAAAAAACAAACCTAAGGCACTTGCCTGTGAGTCTAATGGTAGACTGGTCAACATTCAGGTACGTCGAGGTTGCCTTCAGCCTTCTGAGTAACACACGGTTGACTTGACGCCAGGTCGTTGCTTCACTGTCAGCAGAGGGAAATTTAAATACCAGAACAACAGATGCAAGCACTCCAACAGGATCTGGGCTACAAACCAACAAAAACAAATGGTGTCGTTCTCTTTGCCTACTAATGCTCCTGGTTCTGCTCTGTACTGCCTGCCTTCTTTATATGAGAATAGGTCTGGTCTGCACAGATGTCCAGAACAAACAGCATGGCTGTGCTCAGGTAAAGGAAGATGATGACATGTCAGCAGACAGTAAAAGCTTCTTGCTATGACAGTGATCAGAGGGAATTTTCTGGCAACAGTTGTAAGCAGTAGAGCTGAAAAGCAAAGAAGGGATCACTCTCTTTGGCCTCCACACAGGTCCTTATCAGTAGAACACAAATGACAGAGGAAACACTACAGCAGACTAAAACCCTTCAACAGATATCCAACAGGCCATTCCTAACAGCCATTCAAAGGATCTAGTTACAACAGAAGTTAAAACAGTCTTTTGGCATTTTTTTCCCATTTAAGTCACTTGTTCATTTATTTGCCAGTTAGATCCCTCGTGTTTATATACAACATTCTCAATAGTTTGAGGTCACTTACTGACACTATAAAACATTGGACCCAAATCTTAAACTAACCATCTAAAGGAAAACCAACTGAAGCTCTGAGGGAAAGAGAGCAGGGATGCAGCTAAGCTCCCGCAGTGCCTAGTTATACCAAGTATGTGTAGGGAAAGCATGTTTGGAAGAGATCATCCTAAAAGGTGTAAAGAAGTCACTTGCACTCTAGCTCCCAAGCTCTGCAATTTCTCTTGACACACACTATGGGAGGCTTGTGGAAGAAACCAGTATCAGAAAATGATGTAGAACAGTTTAAGAAATTACTCATTCCATCTAGAGACAGGTAAAGGCAAAAAATCCCAGAAGTGCTGTGAAGGACATTTGTAGTAAGTCTAGAATTTTTTGCTATCTAGAGAAAAAATATTCCACAGCAGAATTGAGCCTTATAGAAGTACAACTCCAAAATAAAGTAACAAGGAAGAGAGGGAAGCAATGGCTCTTACCACTGAGAGTGATACATAATTACTGTATGGGAAACAGTAAAATCTCTGACATAGGACCCTCTATTACATCCATATCTATGTTCCCTCATGTACATCCCTGTATCTCACAGTGGAATCATTTATTGCTTCAAGCCTTTTCACAGAGGTAGGAGAATAATCATCTCCTACTGTATATCATGCAGAAGGGTAAACACCAGCTCAATCTTACATAGGAAGAACTAACTGTGAAGAAGCTTATTCAGTGTCTCTCAGGCTGTTAAGTAGTGAAGATGGGGATCACCTGATAATCCAGTTACTGTATCGCAACCACAAACAACTGGTGTACAGGCAATCAATCTGCCAAAGTGTAAGGCCAGACTTCTCTTCCTTGCTGACCTCGAAGGGTAACTGAGTCCTCAGTGCTGTGAGCACTGGAGGACAGCAACAACTAGATAAGGCTTAGTCACCCTGCGGGTGTAACCAAAGCATAAGCAACCAGGAATGCTCCATATGGTCAACAAGTAGGAGGTAAAGGTATTTAACACATCCCTGCTTATTTCTGGCCTTCCCATTACTTACCTTAGACTGACCACGTGGGACCTGATGTATCTTTTACTTAGAAAGGACCCCCTGAATACTTCAGATATCTGTTGAAAGAAAAGAGTGTGTTAAAATACACCTGCAAAAAGTACATGCTTTTACAATATAACAGTCTTATGAGCTTCTGAAACACCTGAAAATGCCTTCAGATCTCCATGTCTACACCAAAGCTACCCCTAAATTTCCATCAAAGGATGCAGATCCAAGATAAACAGCCTAGTTGGCTGATTTCACTGTACATTCTGCTTTGTGGTTGCCAGTTCCACCACAGGGCTTCTGGAACAGACAGCACCTGAGCTTACCATCTGTATGTGCAAAGTCAGCTATGCATCTTTAACCCACAACAGCAAGGTGTGAAAGGTAAGGCCAGCCATATAGGGATGAGGCACAATCACATCTATTTTCAATCACATATTTGCAGAACTCTTCACCATAGGTCAAGTGTAAACAGAGAAGCTTTTAGTTTACCATGGTTTCGATATCTTCACTTAGGTTCCTGAACTCATCTGTAGTTTGCCTTTCATACTGAGGATTGTAGTCGACATTGGTGATTAGGAAAGATGCATTGTAATATCTGTCTTGATCTACAGAGGAGAAAAAGAAGGAAAGGTAGCTGATCATCTTTAGTACCATTACAAGATGCATAGTATCTTACAGAACATGCCACAAGAAAGGGTTCCTGGCCTTGGCAGTGATCCTATCAACTGTGAAATTACAGCTTTAGCAGTACTTTGGAAAAGGGGGTTCTTGACCATCCTGTTGCTCCATGGACCATATAAGGGTTCATTTCTTCTTTGGAGACCATTCCAAGGAGCTCCAAATTATACCCACTACAACATTTCCTGGGGTCCATCTTCTTGTTGGTCTGAGGTGAGCACAGCATGACACAAAAGAGCCTTTCTGACTCATCCATTCCTCCCCAGCTGCACTCTGACATGACCCTGCCCCTCTGAGAGGCATGTGGGGCAGAGCTGTTTGCATCCATTCAGTGGTCAAGTTAATTTTAAAATCTGATTCTCAGGTGTATGGCAGAGAGGGGCCCTGTAACACAGAGCTGGCAAAAAGCAAAGCTGGGCTGTAGCTCTGCCACCGCTCCTTCTGATGCCCTAGTGTAAGCCACAGCCTCATCGACCCTTGGTGAGCTGAGATGGCCACATGATTAATTCCACTCCAGAAGGAAAGCATTTCAAAAAACTCACACTGGTGTCTCAGAGACTGGGAATGGAATGAGTCAACTTCATTCATGAGGCAAGTGACTGGGAATGGAATTAATGGTCTTCAAGTCATGAGCCAAGATGGTTGGACTTGGTGATCTTAAAGATCTTTTCCAACTTTAATGATTCTATGATCTGCTACTGAAACTGGGTTCTTGGCAACCAGAACTGAGTCCTGAGCTCTGAAAAGCCTGAAGCTCTGCCCTCTGTCTTTCTGGAATATTCTCACCTAGAGGGACTAAGCTTACTACGCATAACCTGAGTACTAGACACACCTCTGGCTTATACAGAAGACTCTTACCCTTTGGTCAGTCAGTGGAGACACTGAACACCAGGGCAAGAAACAAAAGGAGGGTTAAAACTGAAATCCTTGCTTCAAATAAAGCACATTTCAAGTATTCTTAGGGGTTTTCAGATCAATCTAGTTCTCAAATAGCATTTAGAAAGTTTTCATCTGAATTTTAAAGCGGGGCAAATTGCATGCCTAAATCATCAGGCAGGGCCACAGTAGCAAGTGAAACACAACGGATTCCTGAAAGCTTAATTAAATACCAGGGCACTTACCGTGGCACAAAAGAAATGTAATCAAGCCAATGATGAGGGCTAAGCCTACTATCACCGACACAACAATGACTGCAATCTTCCATGGCTCTATGCGCCTTATTGCTCTGTCCATCTGGATCACTGCCTGTATTGAAGAAAACAACACAGAGAAATTCAACTCTAGTACAAGGACAATAGTTCATCCAGAGTCTAATCATATATGGCACAATTTAGCTCAGCTGAAAAAACCCACAGAATGAGGTAGGTTGGGGAGAACCTCTGGATTCTGAGGGTGTGACTGTTTAAACTAGCCCCAGTAAAATAGGTTGCTCCAGGCCTTGTCCAGTCAAGTTTTCAGTACCTCCAAGGAGAAAGAAAACTCAGTCTCTCAAGATCTCTTGTCCAGTCACTGCCCATCCTCATGGCAAAAGCTCTTCCTTTATATTTAGTCAGAATTTCCTGTGCTCTAACTTGTCTCTGTTGCCTCATCTACATCCCAAGAAAAAGTTGTGCAGGTATTGCTAGTAGAGACAATTTCACTTCAAGAAATATTACACAGATTTCAGGTGCAGCCAACTGCCCACACAGGCTCTTAAACTGAACATAAATGTAATAATTAATGACTGATGAAATAACCTCTGTCCCAAAGAGACTCTAGGCATCCAGAGATGTCATACAATGCATAGCTTTGGTTATATTTAATTGGTAGAAGTAGTAACATTTATTGAGTCCCTGCAGTGTTTGGGGCTTACTGCTCCAAAGCCACACATACATTGAAAGCAACCACATCCTGTCTCCTGCCAGACAATCTATAGAGAAAGAGGTACTTGTGTGTAAATGTGACCTTGCAACAAGATCCAGTAGTAACTCTGAAAGCCAAGAGCAGACCTGTAAACTGGCTGAGGACTTGACACACACATGGACAAAGGCACAGAAGACTTTCTCTCCCCTTACATCCTCCAGTGCAGCATTAAGTGACAGAACATTAGGAAAACTGCATTTTTGCACATGCCCTCAGTAGCTTTATTGTAGGATGGTGCAAAACCTTAAGCACAATTGTTAAAAATCCCCAGTAATTCCACAGCACACTATGTGATAATTGTCATGCCACATACTGAGTTTTCACAACATGGTCTGCATTAGTACAAGGTGTCACAAAAAGATCTGAGATAATATCTCAGATATGCTGCAGGGACAAATGGCAGCAGCCAGCCCTCAGGAGGACTGGCTGACTACTCACCATGCTGCATTACACCCCTTGATCCATGCTTGTATTGCAGTGAACCTGACATACTAAACACTGTTTTACCATTTTTAGGCCTATGGCACAGCCATCTCTGAGCAAAATCTAAGAAGGTGCAGGGAGAAAGAGGAAGAAAGGCAGACAGAGAGAATAAGTGTTTGCAGGTTTTCTGACTACAGAGTGGAAAAGAAGAAGTTAGAGTGAAAGCAGACCAGGTTACCAGCAGAGGCTCCATCTGAGGAAGTGAGCTGAGTGGGCAGATAAGCAGTAAAGGTAAGGGTCTGGTGCACAAATCCAAGACAGCAAAAGGCACTGAAGTGGTGGGAGAGGGAGATGGTGTTATACCCTCTGCTCTGATGGGAAGAAAACCAAGGAAAGTCACAAGCAAGAAATGGCAAGAAAAGCAAACAGGGAAAAAAACCAAACCAAACCAAATCCAAACCCACAAAAAACAAAACAAAACAAAACAAAACAAACAAACAAACAAAAAACCCAAAAAAACAACAAAAAACAACACACCAAAAACAAACAAAAAAACCCAAAAACAAACAAACAAAAAACCCACAAACCAAAAAAAAAAAACAAAANAAAAACCCAAAAAAAAAAAAACAAAAAACCCACAAACCAAAAAAAAAAAACAAAAAACAAACAAACAACAAAAACGAAACAACCAGATAGCATAACAGAGGAAGACAATGAGAGATCTTCAGACGGCAAGGGTGTATTAAGCAAGAGACAAGGAAGTTGGAAGGAACTTATAGTTTAATCTCCTCATATAAAATTTTGGTTTTGGATAATGAAAGTGCTAGCCAAATGGGCAAATTTTTACCTATTCAAACAGGTGGCATACTGGAAAGAAAATGTTTAAATAGAGGAGCTTCAGCCAGCATCCCAACTGCAGGTAGTCAGTCACAAGCAGAAGCTTAGTGTTACCAAAATGTACAGGACAGGTGACCAAGATCAAATCTTCTCCTTCATAGAGTCATGCTATGGAGAAACCCTGTACTTTTCCTTCTGTTGCTCCTACTTTATTGGGGCAGGTTCTGCTCTTGCAATGCACAGCCCAAGTTTTCCCCTGCCAGACTGGCTCGGTTTCCTGATGTCAAGGCTGTAGGGCAGTTGATAGGAGTCTGAAAACCCAGACTGGCCAAAAGTACTTCTTTGCAAACTGTAGTTGCAATAAGCACATAAATAACACCCACTAGAACTCAACTGGCTCCACTGAGGTCTTGACTTCTCACCATCTAGATCTCCACTGTATACTCTATCCATCAGCTCTGAGGGTTTAGCAGAAAAAGAGATTCAGATAAAAACCTAAAACAGTGGAAATGTTCTGCCTCAGTTTTTTCAATATACTCCAGCCTTCCATGGAACACTCCCATACCCATCTCACAGCCTTTCCCAGTCCCAGGGAATTGCAACATCCCTCATGGGCAGTCAATTATTACCCTTGAGGGCAAGCCTCTTGGCTAATCAGAACAGCCCACTATGGCAACGTGCCCCTGCCCCTCCTCAGCAGCCAAATCTCATGCTTGAAAGAGGCAGCTTTTGCATCTCGCTTTGCTCTCCTCACTGGAGAGCTTTTGCTTCCAGTCTGAGCCACTCCCATCCATCGCAATCAGACTGGTTCCCTGTCCTGCAGCTGTCCCCACTCCAAGGGGCTTCCACCTGAATGGCAATTGGAGCACCATCCCTCCACTGCTCTCAGCACAGAGAACACACAGCACAGCCCTGGTAGTGTATGGCTGATTCTGCAGATATTGAGGCAACTGTACTCTTGGATCACAACTGCTGTATTTTGTGAACTGTATCCAGATAGATTTGCTCAAAACATGGCTTTATGCCAAAGCTACAAAACTTAAGATTGGAAAAACTGATCATTTCCTTGCCTATGAGACCCATGCTCTCACAGGCAGCACCATCCTTCCAGCCATCTGTCTCTATTTCTTTTTTGTGAAAATACCAGCTACAGCCACAAACACTGACAACACAGACCCTGTTCTCCAGCATTTCAGAGCTCATTCTCCACAGGTCACACAGATTTGCAAAGGGAAACAAAAAGCTTAGGAAGTGCAGTAGTGCTGAGGGAAACAGAAACATGAGAGATAAGGAATAAAACCCTATGCCACTTCTGATACTGATTTCACTTAATATTTTTTTTAGAAAAAAGTTTAAAGTATTCATATAATAGAACCATAGAATTGTTTGAGTTGGAACGGACTCTTAAAAAATCATCTAGTTCCAACATCCTTGCCATAGGCAGGGACACCTTGTACTTGACAAGGTTGCTCAGAGCCCCACCCAACATGGCCACAAACACTTCCAGCCAGGGATGGGACATCCACAACTTTTCTCGGCAACCTATTCAAGTGCTTCATCACCTTCACAATGAAGAATTTCTTCACAGTATCTCCCAGGAGCCTCCTCTTGTCCAGGTTGAACAGTGACAATTCTCAGTCTTCACAGGAGAGCCATTCCCTTCCTCTGATTATCTTCACAACCCTTCTCTAGCCTTGCTCCAAAAGGTCCATGCCCTTCTTATGTTAGGCTTATCCAGAGCTGGATGAGTACTCCGGTACTCTGCAAGAGCAGAGTAGAATCATCTCCCTCACACTGCTGGCCACAGTTCTTTTGATGCAGCCCAGGTCAGAGTTGGCTTTCTGGGCTGTGAGTGCACATTGCAGGGTCATGTTGAGCTTCTCATCCACCAACACCCCCAAGGTGTCAACCAACATCCACATATGGATAATTAATTTGTATACAGGATATACAAATTAAAGTGGAAATATCTCTTCAAAACCAAAACAGTTTTTTCCCTTTAGCAGGATGTTTTTGACTTCCATCTTGCTAAGTGCAACAGAATAGGAAAAAAACCCCCAAACTTTTGGAATGGAAGCACAGAGACTCATCAACTCCCACAGTATGCAGCTACCAGTATCCTTCAACTGTAACATCTGTGTGCAGGACCCAGCTCAGCAGCCCCCATGTTTTGTTGATTTTTTGTTTTTTATTTTATCTCACAACTAGGTATGCCTAGTTCTGCTGAGACAGAGGCTAAGATAGTTACTGAAAGAACTATCAGTAACTATCAGGTTGTATCCACTCAATATTTTCATTATGCGTACACATTACACCTCCAACGAGCTCTTCACTCCCCTAGCCTTTTTTGCTATGGTGCCACAGAGGCCGAGACTGTTGTGCTCCATGTTGATGGGGATTCCTGTGCTTGGGACATCCAGCTCCATAGTTATATAATTTAGTAGCATTCCCTATTTAGGAATTAGACATGGTCTTCTCTGCACTCTAGTAACTAAGCAAATTCTGCTCCACCCAGCAACACTCAGTGGCCAGAAAAACACTGATCCTCTGCAGCCTTCTACCATGGATGCATCCTTTCTTTCTTCCTGTGGCAAAGAGACACTGATTAATAGATAGGTGTTCTCCTCAGAAGACACCGAATACCACAGCTGTTTGTGTGATGCCTTCTAGAGTCTGGGGTTTTGTGCAGCCTCACATTTCTTGTTTCCTTATATCACAGGCTTTGATCTTTTTTACTGCCCAAACTCCAGTAAGCTCTTAGTGGGGCTGACAGGAGAATTCAGGTAACACCAATCCATTCACCCTCTAGCATGAATGAGATAACTCAAATTCCACAGGAGCAAACCCTAACAAGATATCAAACCCAGACTCCACTGCGAGATCTCAAAGGCCGAGTCCCCTCTGCTCTTAAAACTGCCTCTTCCTGGTCTATATCTGGCAGCTTTCAGTTTGCAGTGAATTAGTGAGAAGTTTCAAACCCAAGATGCTTTAGTTCAGTACAGACCTGCTTATCTTGGCAATACTATCAGTGAACATTAAACCTCCTCCAGCAATCCGTGTTCTCATTTAAAATATGCGTCATTCCCAAGGGGCCCAAGATAATCCATGGAGATAGCAGCACCTCTCCAGTTCATATCACAGCTAACTTGGGTCAGGAAAAACAAATTATTAAATCTCCTAGTTTACACACCTTGACTCTGAGACAAAGACTCTGATCATTAAAAAGTTATTCTGTACTGAAAAAAAAAATCCAAATTAATTATTTTGAAAATATATATGTTTTCATATAATTAAGTATTTAAAATGCACTAAAGTTGTGTTTAGAAAGAGATATATTAAATCAAATCTTGATACAAGATACTTTAATAAGTGAAATACAGCCAGAAATAAAGTTACATTAATGGTTATTTGCATATTGTGAAGAAGTGTTATACTGAAGTTTTATAGAGCTAAAATTGGTCTTCCTTGTGAAACCAATGAGAAAGCACATAGGATTTCAGGTTGGACTTCTGATCAGTCCCAAATGAATTCTTTGCCTTTGAATTTGGAACATTTAGCCAAAAGTAAAAGACGAGCATGATACACAGGTGACAAGCACGATACACAGGTGACAAGCCAGTTTTTCTCTCTCATCCTGTACCAAACACCCTAAAAGGTTACTATATTTATTCACAATGGAAGTGATGCAAGTTCAGCTCCCACCTCTGCCTGACAGGATTTGATTTACGTTATTGAGATTATCTGTCTCTTCTGGTTGAGTTACTGTGTGTTATGAAAAGCCTCAGCAAGAGCAATACCAGCAAACTGATCAGAAAGCATCTGTTCAGGCAAGAAAAGAAAGGGTAACTTTATTATGTTGCCCTAATCACTTAACTGCTGGACAAGCAGGGAACAGCTACACTGTTCTGCTTTACAGATTTGCCCTTGATATTTTTTGATTTCTTAAGCTAAGACCTCATAGCATCCCAAACTAGATTTACTTTTAGATTAATCCAAACCATGTTTTCTTGTACCAGCTTTTTACTGAAAGTGTTTTGCCGTGTTCCACATAGAAAAAAACATGCAACCTCTTCTATGTGATCTGCTGCTATCTTCCTATATTGCATTTATTGTTACATTTTTTATTATTATACCACTGCCAACTGATAATCCAGTATTCTCAGAAGAGCCAGTGGCAGAGTTTGGGTAGCACATGTGATGAGGAGGGTCTCTCCACATTTATAGCCTTGACCAGTTTTCCCAGATGATGGATTCAGGTACGTGCCTACAATACTCTTCCTAGAAACAGGACATTTCACAAGACAACTGAACAGACTAATCTGCTGGCCTGGTGAGTGTGATTTGAAAATCCAGACTCTGGAGCTATCTACCTTGGCAGGGTGGTTGGGAATGGCAGCAAATGAGATGCATCTGGTTTAGTCCAGCAGCCCTATAGAAAAAGCACAGGGCCACAAAGCAAGACTTGCTAATTTCACTCCCACCTTTACCACAAACAACCACACCAACCTAGCTCTTCTCCTATGCTTTTGTGGAATACTCAGGACACGCACTTCTAAAAGAATGGGACAACAACCTCAGCTACTTTGAAACTGAAGCAGAAGAAGCTAGTGCCTGCCTAAGTACTGCCAGACCCTTGTTTGGATGAGGTCAGTTACGTACCAGCCTCCATTGCTCAATGTTTGATATCTCCTAAAGCGTTCTGATAAAATGAAAGACTTCCAAACATTGAAGGGATCTGCTGAGGGAAATGAAGTGTGCGTTTTTCTATGCGTCATACTGAATCAGCTTGATCTCCCCACACCCTTGAACAGCCCACAAAAACAGTAGGTGCTGCATGCCACCCCTCTGCAGTCAGATAAAGCATCAGTAATGTATTTGCCACTTACTAATTGAGCTCCTCCCCTTAACCATCCAATTTTACCAAGGTCTTGCTGCTTCCCCAGAGCATACTTCAGCTGGGTAAAGACAACAATTTAAACATGGTTCTTGTCATTTACTTCAAGATTCAAGGGCAGCATTCGGTCTGGGATGTCTTAACTCAGAGCTTCCCAGCAAATATACCCATGATGACAAAATACTGCTCATACAGCTTCCCTGGTAATCCAATCACCTCTGCAATCAGCACAAAAGGTTTGCTGTTCCTTACTCTATCATCCATTTTGCACACGATTGTTTGGAAGTTTTGAGCTCTTTAATGGTTGGGATAGAGGTAGCCTCCCATACCACTACAACAGTCTACAGGATATAACTCTAATGTCAAGGACTGAGATATCCTTTATCACTTATTTGTCTTTCTACAGTTGACTGCCACAGCCAACATCTTGAGAAAGTCTATCAATGTTCTGAAACAAGTTTTAGTAGAAGTTGGAGGACTACTCACTACATAAGGACTTACAGTCTGCATGAACACTGAGAGGCCATCTCAGTGTAAAGAAAATGTTAAGTAAATGGCCACTGACTGCAATCAGTTTACGATAAATTTCTGTAACTTTTACATCATCTTTACCTCTCAGTTTTCCCCTTCCAGCTGTGTCAGTCATAGACAAGTATCTTGTTCTGTTAGTTTGGCAGTCACAGATTATAGCAGCAGATCTCTGCTTTCCAGCCCTCAAAAATAGCTCTGCCTGCCTCCTTTTGTCCTTCGATTTCTTGAAATCTACAACAAAAGCAAGACACCACAGAAGCAGTTATATTCTCTGTGGATTTTCAGCTTGATTTTCATTCCGATGCAGGGCGGGCAAAATGGTCAGGTGCCAGATTTGGTGTGTTTCCAAGCTGATTCTGCACAGATTAACACTTTGTTGGCTGCATCCAAAGTCCATGAAAATAACTAAAAGCACAAGAAGCTACATTTACCAACTGTAATCTGCTTGTCCTCTGGTTCAGGAATTGTGCCTACAACACATTCTAACCATGCTAGCACAAATGGTAGGTCAGTTAGGGCAGCGTGAGATGACTCTTCACCTGCTCTCAAATTTCCTTGATTTGCCATACTGTGCTCTAGATGAGCTGGAGAATTCTCAGAAAACAAATGCATTTTGAATGAGGAGAAAGGCTGAAATATCAGATGGATTACTGATGCATGAAGGGCAGATCAAATCAGAAGCAAGCTCAGAACTACTGCCATTCTCCCCACACCCTCAGTCGAAGCTCAAACTGCCCTATAAATCTACACATGATGTAGCCATGCTGCCCAAAACACCAAGAAGCAAGGCAGAAGCTTGTGGCACTCACCTCTGAGTACCACTGAGAGGTCAGCAAGAAGCTCTTCTCTCTGGGAGATCCACGGTCTCGAACACCACAACACACTGTGCAGCATCTCAGCATAGACTTGAGGCTTTATCTCCTGAATTAAGAAAGAAAGGAGTCATAGGCAAGTCAGAACAAACAAGTCCAGCAAGTCTCAGTGACAGAGGCTTACCCAGTAGCATGATTCCTCCCCTAAAACAATAACAATACACTTCTTTCATCACACCTTTCATCCAGGAATCCCGAAGCCTTTTCAGAGTATTAGCTACACCCTGCAACACCCCAAATCAGAAGAGCCATGAAAATTTTGCAAGGACACAGAGTTTATTTCCTTCTTTGGTATAATTAAAAACAAATCAGAAATTGTGGGAAGGACCAATGCAGAACATTTGCATGTTCAAGAGAAAATGTTCAGTCCTAGGCCAGATATGGAGCTGACAAACTGTTGCAGAATCAATGGTATGTGCCTCTTAAGTCCCCTGAACTTCCTTGAAATTGGTCATTTGGACAGAAAAGAATTTGCCCTCATAACAACAGCTAAACTAGATTTTTTTCATTCTTCCTTACCTCCTTAGATGATAATTTTAATTGTGGTCACCTAGCTACACACACCTTTCTGTCCTGGAAAATTTCTTCTATGTCATAAACATTTGTCATATAAATATTTTCAGGTTGTCTAAATAAGAAGTTCTATTTGTGTTAGTGACAGCAAGTTAGCTGGCAAGCAGTCAACACAAGCTCAAATTCTAATTTAAAGCAGCATTTCTGAGCCTTCAATTTTAAGTTTTCTCAGTACCACTAAGCTTACTGGAAGATGTATGTGACCACATAGTCTGACACACAGATTTGTTTCAGAAGGACAAAAAGGAAGACAGACTTCACTACAAGAAACGAGTGGCACACATTTTCTGTGCTTTACTGCAATAAACTTTCTAACCTCTAGGGACTCCTTTCCTCCACCTTAATGACCTCCGTTTGACCCCTCTGCAGCTCAGGGATCACCAGTTCAGTAACACGCTGATGCAAATACACCTTACATGGCTGCAGCTCTTCCTTCCACCTTACATCAAGTCCCTAGCCAAGTAACAAGAAGACTGCCTTTTGGAGAATGCCAGCTTCTTTCAAGTAAAGCATAAGCTAAAGATAAGCCTCAGCATTTCTTAATTTAGATTCAATGTCTCAGAATAATTTGTTATAAAAGATGATGAATACAGTCATTAATGACACCTTTAATGTAATTGCTTCTCAATTCTTTAACTGGAAGCTGCATTGTCATCCCATATAGGAACACCTGAGTCAGTCCAGATGTGCAAGAGAAATGCAGTCAGAAGCCTAGCTAGAGGGTGACAATTTCCAGGGTAAAGTATCAAGTGTCACATGATTACCTGACCTGAGTGTAGGTGATGCAAAGACATTCATTCCATGCACCCCACGATCCTCAGACGTAGATCTCTGTCTTGTGACTTGATTGTGCCATAGGTGGAAGGATGTACAACACAGAGCCCTCATGGCAATCCTTGCATAGTCTCACTGGCAGGCAAAAAACCTATTGGTGCTTAAAGAAAGATGTTAAACTGAGGATGCTTTTATAGGGCATTGAAGAGCTTCTCCAAGCCCAATTTCATGGCAACTGCTAAATAAAGCGATAATCCTGGTCAATGGTCCCTTCTCTGTACAAGGTGTCTGAGTTTATTCTTTTACTGGCAATAACTCCCTGCAGCAAAAAGCTCAAATGAGAAAAAGGGATAGGCAATATCCACAAGTGGTTCCATTGCCAGGTAGCAAACAGGTTTGGCTCCTGATTCCAGAGACAGTATTCTTTTGTGCCCTTTGGTGCTACACTGCAATACTTTTTTTAAAAGCTTGTAAAAGTTAGGAAATGTTGGGAAAGAGGCAGAGGTTGTAGCCCAACTGGGTAACACATAAAAGAAAGAAGAAAGATTCTGCAGGTTGAACATAAAATGCCAAAGATCAAAACCCCCACCAGAATGCAGCCGGTGAGGAAGCAAAGTTTCAATGATTGGCTATAGCAATGGAGTAAGAAAGGGAGGCTTAGGTTCACCAGGGGCTGGGGAGCTTCTAGAGTAGATTAAACCCAGAAAAGGATGAACAAGTTTCTGGTTAAAGTGAGAGGGAAACAGGATCTGCACTTCATATCAGAAAGACTATACAGAAGCTTCAAAGTGACAAGCAGAAAGCAGACTGGTGCACACAGGAAACAATGTATCCTGTTGTAAATCCTGTGGGAGACTCTGCAACCTCAAGTAAAGAAGTTGCACAAGAGTAACATAGTAAAAAAAACTTTTTAAAAGTTCCTCATATGAACAGGATACAGTCACAGAAAGACAAAACAATAGTTTCCATGTTCCACAGAGTTCTAGAAGTCTGTGATGGCAGACCCGGAATGCTTACCCTAAAAAAGGACTTGGATACTGCATGTATAAAGGTGGCAGGAATGCAATGGAATGTGGAAATCCCAGGAACTATCATTCCAATTATTTCAATTACTCTGAAGTAAAATGTGGAACATTTTACTTTGATCACACAGATCATACTGGATTTTTGGACACTGTAAATAACTTTTTAAGGAACAGGTAACTAGGAAGTCCACAAAATTGGAAGCAACTCTTGATTCAGTCCTGACCAGTATAAACAATTGGTTTATCATCTTTTTGTCTGAACTATATCAGCATCAGATTCAGCATTTCTACAGACATGCAGACCAACTACTGGCATGCTGAATTTCAAAGATAGAAATCATATGAAATTATAAAAAACCCTTAAAAGAGAAACCTTAAAGTGCATGTTCTCTGGAGACAGAAACACTATTTCAAGATATCATGTTAGTCTCAGAGCAAATGCATCTTGCCTGGCAAAAGAAAAAAAAGAAGCCTTGAGGAAGACTAAAGCTAAACATAATTGTATCTAAAAAGCAACAAACCTATTTGCAACAAGAAAATAAATCAATGATAATGCTTTTTCTGAAGCCAGCTCCCCATGCCATAGGAATCTCTGCTATGTTCATAAATGATCTGGAAAAAAGAAATATTGAGATGGTAATCATACAATAACTGTCTAGTTATCACAGTACAGAGAAGCACTACAGCATGCTGCAGAAACATCTTGTAATATTGAGATACTATGTAATAAAACAACAGATGCACTTTGGAATTAAAAAGTATAAAGTGCTACACTTTAAGAAAAGGCCAGTCCTAACCCTACTGCCTAGGTCAGGAGTTATTATTCCTTTCCAAAAAGGACTGAGGCAGAGTCTTCTATGAGAATATCAACTCAGGAGCAGTTAAAAAAAAATGCTAGAAAGTACTTGACTTGTAAAGAGAACAGTAAACAGAGAACAGAAAAGTAAAAGGAAACCAAGTTATACCCCAATATTAATCCATTATATGCCTGCATCGTGAATATTGTATTAAATTCTGGTTCATTTGCCTATCTCAAAGCTTATACGCAGGAGTAGTAAAAGGTCCTGAAAGAAGCAGTACAGCTCATCAAATGAACAAAGCAGCTTTGGCTTTGATGCATGGGAAACCCAAATAAACAGGATTGTGCAACCTGACAAGGGTATAGAAAGGGATAGGGATCTAAAGAGTATCATGTGGAGTCGCAAAAATGAACAGGAAACCACTGTTTACTGTTTCACCTCATATAATAACTTGAGGAATTCCAACAACAATGGCCAACTTAAAATAAGCACAAGAAAATACTGACACATGATAAAGAGCTGAGGTACGTGACTCTGATGAAAGGTATGTAAAATGTCAAATATTTTGCACATTCAAATGAGATAACCAGTTTTCTGGAAGAAAATGCCACATAGAGCCCTTAAACATGATGATTCAGCTTTGTGATCCAAGAATTTCCTGACTCAGATCACTAGAAGTTTAAGAAACACTCTCAAGAAGGACCACAATCTGACTGCTCCACATCATATTCTCTAGGTGCCCTCCATTGATTACTCCAAAAGGATCTAGTTCATTAAGCTGCCAGGCATTCCTTCATAACAATAACAAAGTACTATTAATCCTTTGATAGAACAACCGATACCTTGGAATCAATGTTTTCCCCATTTGTGTTGCGAGCGAAATGCGGTCCACCCACCCACCTGGACCAGCAGCCACAGGAAGGACATATTGGTGTCTTTTAGACAGCTGAGGAACCATGGCACACTTCTCATCAGAACAGTTCAATTGGAAGGGTCCTACAAGGATCATTCAGCCCAACTGCCAAGAAGCTATAGGCATTATGTTCTCAGCACCTGACAGTGCATTAGGCTCCAGGTACAGACAGGCTTGTGCTCTGCAGCAACAGGCATTCCTGGCTGCAGATTGCCCTCTCTGCATGGTCTGCACCTCATGACACATCAGACTCCAGAAAGGGGCTGTGGCCCCCCAGTTTAGCTGGACAGAGTTTCTGATCTGAGAGAGCTTAAAGCAAAGCACCTCATGTCTTTCACATGACCAAAATTTGCCACTCTTTTTTGAAATTAATTTCAGACATACACTGTCGTTTTCTTAGATACTCTCAAAACTTGGCAGCTGAGCTATAGTATACAACAGGCACTTACCTGAAGTCAAGGCAGAAAGTTACTTTTTCTTTCACATGGGGGCACTGAGATGACTTTAATACATCAATGATTGATGAGCCAAGCATGTTTTTCATCTTTTCCCCTCCAAAGCTGTCCAGTTACCAAGACACCTGCAAAGGAAATAAAATCCCCCTTATTCAAAAGAATTCTAAATTAACATTAGAATAGACAACTCCTGAAAGAATATTTGCATTTACGGAGGCTCCTACGTGACAAATTCCTTTTCCTTCAAGAAAAAGTCAACACAATTACAACTTTTGAGACACACATCTCACCACACCTTTGTAGCCACGAGTTTAGAGTGTTTAGTCCTCAGTGCAGGACACTGCAACTGTATCACAGTTATGGTCTACAGTCACATTTTGGAAGGAAAGGAAGACTGCCTACAGAGTGGGGAAATTGGAATAGAAAGGGTAAGACCAGTATAATTAATGACACAAAAAGTTTGCAACACAGCTCTCTTGTTAGCCATTACAAATGCAAGTCTGAATTCCATAGCTTGTGCTTTTCCTCATGGTTGCACAGTAGCATATTAGCAATATTTTAACTATTAAACAAAACTATATTTTAAAGTAATAATTTTAAAGTATTCAGGAAAGGCATATTCAAACTGCTGTATGAGGAAAAAAAGAAGAGTATATACCCAACACACTTTACAGCTTGGCCTGTCCCTTAGTTTGAGTGTACTTTCACAAAAGGGAATATCCTTTATCAGACCCACACAAATAATAACTACTAAACCTTTCCTTTCTTATTTTATTGAGGGAATATCTTTCATTACAAAACTTCAGAAAACAAGAGAAGTTTTCAATACATCAGGACCTTCCCCCACATTTTGCTTTTTCACTTGGTCGCACCACTGCAGGCTGTCATCGGGTCGTAATTGATTACCACTGCCAGAGGATTTGCTGCCAAGTTTATTTTATTAATAGTCTGTTTAATTCAAGTTAAAATACACTTGGAACTTGAAACCTTCAATCCAGCTTGGGAATCTGCTCGAGTCTGAATCTTGGTCCACCTGATCCAAACCAGATCATCGTGTTGATGTCAAATCCCTCTGAACATGAGAATATAAGTAGCCTTTAAGCACAGTAACTGCAGGAACTGAATCTGGAAGAAATTTAACACAAAGCTAGACTTTTTTTAAAATTTCAGTGATGTTTAAGCAGGAACACCCTATGGTAGCAAGGCATATATGTCACTTAATCCTAGTTCGGTTGTTACAAGGAAGGAAATCCATGAAGGTGTAGATATGTGACTGATTCCAGAGCAGATTCACAGCTTTATTTTAAGCCCCAAAGTTTCCTACAGGGCTTGCACAAAACTTGGAGTTTTCTCATAAAGAGCTCACCATCCCGTCTCATCCACAAATGCTCTGATACATTTGTGTCACCTAAATAATCCCACATTCCATGACTTCATTCTCTATCATTGCATAAAGGACACAGTAAGCAAGCCATAAGCAAACAAAGGTAAGTGCTGTTTCAGCCTTTGAAAAGGCATTTGATAACTTCCTCCTTTTAGAGCACTGCTTTGACTTGTCCCTAACAAAACACCAACAGGATAGGTTGCTTTGCTAGAAACTGTATCAGCACAAGCTACAGAATAGCCAGGATTCTGCTCAACGGCAACCAGTGCAAACAGCTTGTGTACAAACTGGATATTACAGCAGAGCTTATGGCACAACTAAATGCAAATCTTCAGCTCTTCTTTTCTACTGCTGTAGTATGAACTTAATTGAACTTATATGTATTGCAAACAGATGGAGAGAGATCCAAAGCCAGTGGATACTGAAGTAATTTTTTTGTTTGTTTTTGAACCTTAATTTCTTTTCCATTTTCTTTTGTTTCCTTTGTGCCCCTAAGAGCAAACCGTACAGTTTCACCTAAGGCTCTGAATCAAGCAGCATTTAATCAATCTCTCACTTAGGATAATCCTAAAAAACCTCTCCTCCTTATTAAATTACTGTGTAGAAATTTTTCTGTTTGGAGCCTCCTGCTGCCTTGTCAATCTCTTCCCTAATTGAGAAATTAACATTATCCAGAACTGCCCTGACTTGCAGAATGCTGAAGAATTGTCTTAAACACTAATCCATTAACAAGATCCTGCTCTACTAATGTGTCACAAGAATTGCTTCAGCAACTTTTGTGGCTCCTCCCCAGTCATGTTTGCCAGGACAGCTCTCGTTTTCTTCTGCAAATGCTGTTGAGATGTGGATGCCCACAGTCCATAGTATTTAACTTCTGCTTGGGCAGTTCTTGAAACACAGAGAAGCAAAAACAAGCAGCTGCTGCTGTAGTGAATTTCCTGGGTAGGACTTAGTGTAAGAATAGAAACTGATAGGCTGGTGCAGGTCTATGGATGACTCAAATCATCTTTAGTGTGTTACCCAGTACAGAGCTGTGCTAAGAATCACTAGCTGAAGATTGCTTCCCAATACTTCAGGGGTGACTACTCAGGTACAGGCAGTAACACATGCTTGGAGACTAAGTTGCAAGTCTAGTTAAAGACAAAAAA
>VWYP01009330.1:669090-708999 GCA_013400435.1 Pycnonotus jocosus
AAAAAAAAAAAAAAAAAGGTGGGGAGGTGGGGAGAAGAAACAGTGATTAACAAAAAAAAAATCTCTCCTTAGAATTTAGTTTTGGATTTACATATGTCTCTAAGGGATGAAAGACGACTCCAAAGAACAAAGTAATTTGGTATTTGTGTGTTCTGTTTAACATTATTGTTTTACAAAGCTAGTATTAAGAAGAAGAGATATTTGATTAACTTATTCCTATTGTGAACAATTAAATTAACAACCTCTTCATGAAAGGACAAAAATATTTCCAGGTTGTCATTAGCCTGTATGAAGAAGGAGACACAAGGAAATAGAAGTGGATATAATCTTGAGCACAGCTCTAGTTCCTAAATCAGGAAAGGGAAAGTAGTGGTGAGATTCTCATCAGTAAGATGAGAATCAGAAATATTGGAAATTAAACCTTGAAGCACTTCCTTGTGTAACCTGAGGCTGCTACAAATGACAAAGAACTAAACTCAGCTAAACAGAGGGGGAAAATAAAATTTATTTTATTTTTTTTATTTATTTTATTCTCATCCCCCCAGAAAGGAGCAAGGAAAATTAAAGACTATAGCAACAAATAAAGAAATACCAAAGTTAGAACTCCTGAACAGCAAAAAGGAACAGCTCTTCAACAGCTTTTCAGTGAATCCTGCAATCTCATGGATTCAGAAACCTTCCTACCACACTGAAGGCCATGCCACAGTCCAACTACAGAGATACCAGACTCAGGGAATACGGAGCAAAGACACCATAAAAGTAACCACCAACACACGAGGGACACAACCCATGATCTGTTGCATTTCATTGCTACAGTCCATGTTGTGCAGAGGTACACTAGACCATGCCCATCAAGAACAGTGTTGCCCTGGCTGTATACAACTGCCTGTGCCTCCAGCTCCAGTACTCAGAGAAGGTTTATTCTGGCAGAATGATCCAAATTCCCTCTCACTCTCAAAGTGTCCCAGCAGCAAAGACTAGCAGCAATTACAGATGACTTCTCTAGTAAGCCTGGAGCTTTATCACCTGCAAGAAACAAAAGGTACAGACCATGCTTTGAGTACCCTGTACCAAAGAGAGAGCACACAGTGGTGGGAAAATCTTTCTACAACCATCAACCTTCCACTGCAAACACCAAGAGTCTTCACTTCAAGATTTTTACTAGCTGGAACACAGCATTATTTAGGATTCCTTTTTTTACCATTCTTTTAGACATAAGAGGATGGCCTCCACCCTGGTGCCAGTAGTGCATATACTTACACTAATGCAGGAAACATACATCTGGAATGCCTAGCTGTAACAGGGCTGCAATAAAAACACAGCAACATCTTTGTCCTGAGCACATCATGATCTCACATAATCACACATGTGATCTTCCTGCAGCCAGGCAGGGTTCTCAGGATGTTTTATCCTTCCTGCCTACTGAAACTGGGTGGGCCAGGCCTTGGTTTGGGATGCTAAAAAAAGAGAGTGCAGGGAGCTGGGCTCATAAAGCATTTGGGTAGGGACATGGAATCAAACAGTGTTGGTGACAGCTGTGTTTTTCAGGCTGTGTCTGCATACTACAAATAGACTGTACCTCCCTTACTTGGGGAGAAATGAGGCTCTTGGACCTAAATGGGAGAAGCCTCCATCTCACCCAATCATCTCTGCTATGCAAACACTGACAGGCAGCATCTGTTCAGGGAACCAGGGCAGCATGCTCCAGTAAACAGCAACTACAAGGGGAGAAGTTTGGGCAGTGATAAGCTAGCTCTTGTTCTGTTCCTGTTCAGGGGCAAGTCAGCAAGATGGAAGAGAGCATCTCACTAGTACTCTTGAATGATAGCACATCCTTAAGTAGTCAGCTCCATCCTGACTAGACCTTTTTTCCCCACAGTCTCTGGACTTGAGTGAAAAAAAGAAAGGAAAATAACCATTTGGAAGGGAACAGAAATGGATACATGATGTTTAAAGAAAACTGACTGCATGATTTCTAATCATGTAAACTATCTTTCACCACACAGCTGATAGCTTGAAGCCACAGGACAGGAAGAAACCATTCCATATATGAGCTGTCTTTGCTCATCCAGCTATTTTCATTGCTGAGCCACAGAGAGAAGTGCTCTGACCTTTGCCAGACTAACTATGGTGCTGCTCAGGTGAGGAAAACATGCACGAAGGGTGACTTTTCACCCTTCTTCTGTTCACTGGCTTTCTAAAAGGTGGCTTCCCTGTAGGATGGTACACAGAGCAAGGCAATTATGCTGCAAGGTGAGCTCAGGCCAGCATGTGGCTTCCCAGCCAGCTGATCAATAGCAACAGCTATGAAGCCCTCTCCATTTTTACACTCAGAGTCTCATGGTGAACATAGAGGATTTGTCAGGGCCAGTGCATAATATTCAGTAAAAACTGGTCTTGCAGCCAGTGCTAGAAAAAATGTTTTGTGTGACCAAGTGTCGCAAGACACAGTTCTAGCCAAGAGCTTTCATGACTGTATGACTTAGTTGCTAGTATTAGCTAAGCTGCTAATAAATAACAGGAAATCTTTTTCCTTCCACAATGGAAGGAAATATTGTTACAGCCAATATTGTTACAAATTGAAGCCATGCAAATGCCCTCTGTGCTTGATCCAAAGCTCATTCTACGTGGCTGTTAGCACTAGCAGAATGCAAAAGTCTAGAAGTTTGCAAAATTTTTAATTTGGGAAGGCAGTCTTGCTCACACTGACACAGTCCACAAAACAAATGCTTTTGCAATGATGGTGACTCCACAAGAGCTTGCCAGTTGACTTTGCACAGACTAGTGCTCATCCATTGTAAACAGTATTTTAGTTCAAATACTCCTGAGATTTCCCAGGCCAAACCCTTGTACAGTGCTTGGCAACCCTAAATCTCATGCTGGAGATGATGAGCATGCATTCAAGATGTTCAGCCATCCATGACATTCCCATAAGTCAGAAAAACCTGGACTGTCAAGAAAGAAGACTTCAACAAAAAAATTTACAACTTTTCAAATTTGTTATGCTGTACAAAGATATCTATAACTGAAGTTGGTTTTGCCACCAGGAAGACCAGAATGAGTGCTAATACATTTGAAAAGGAGAACAAACTTCCAACATACCCAGCTGCAGAGGGAGGGAGGAGCTCTCTTACCATAAGCTCTGCTTCAAACACATGGGCAAAACGACTAGCAGCTGACATTCACAAACATCAGTTCCTCCATCCCCTTAGCCTAACAGTCAGGTGCTGCTGGACTGGCTCTTCTGCCTCTTTCTTCAAGACCAAAAGAGCCAACAGCTGGCAGCTCTGTGCCTGTGCTGACATCTCTGCCACACACGGGCTCCAACCACTGCTCAGGAAAGGTGAGGGTCTGACCAAGTCCAATGTGTCAGACCCAGGAGGACATTTCACATGCCACAGGGTGTCTCAGATAGTGTTAGAAGCCAATATGATGGAAACTGAATCAAACCCTAGGGGAACACTGCTCTTACCACTGTTCTTTCCAGGGTCAGAAATCTCCATTTCACTGGCAGTATAACACATTTCAATTATTTTCCCTGCAAGTTCAGCACAGATGGAGGAAAGTCAATTCACAGACATGAGCAGGTCAGAAAGTGTTATTTATACTGTAAATAATCCAGGATTCTTACACTGAGAATAACCTGTGAGAGACATTGCTGAAGTCATTTGGATTAATTTTGCACCAAAACCTGTATCTGGTAGGCAACAATAAGTAAACATTTTTAATTATCCAACCAAAGAGGTCCAAGGATTTTTGAAAGAAACAGCAAGCCCTATGTCTTTGAGAGTCCTATGTTTGAAGACACAAGCTTGCCTTCCAAAGCCACATATTTAATCCACTATGCTGGCAGTTAGGATCACAAGGCACAAGTTTTTGAGGTGGTCCTGCAAGAAGCTGAGGCTAAGGAGAGATGCCTGCTATCAGCCAAGTCACTGCACATTAAATAGCGACCAATTACCTGCTGAACTGCATTCACTAGTCAGCTGCCAACTGCAGGGTGACTCGATCTTACTTCCATCTGATTTACAACATGTTAAGCCAATATAATGTTGCTTTGTGCTGTGATGGGAAAGAAACAACCATGCAGTCAACATGACTCAGCTGAGTTGAACTAAGCTGAACAAAAGCAATCCAGAGGTCCAAAAGGGACGCCCTTTTTCCGGCGTCCCTATCCATCCTTCCTGGAGCACTGGGGTGCGGCCCCTTCGCGGCATTATTTGTAGTTAAATATTATCTCCTCCCCCTATCCTGACAGAAAATACATCAGAAAAAAATAATAGAAGAGAGCATAAGAAACCTGTAAATCATTAATCCTTTTTTCCCCTATGCCTCCCCTTCATGCCCTGTATCATTGTGGTCATCCTCACAAATAGCCCCAGGACTAGTTTACTTAATTTGTATGTAACCTCTCCTAATTGATGTTGGAAAGAGGTGGAGCTGCTGCTGTAACAGCAAGAAGCAGTCTGTCACTAGCCACAAGATGCAAGATAAAAACCTTACAAGCAAAATTCTCCCACACACTCTACCCACACTCTACCAGCAAGACAAAAAATCTAAACATAATCAGTTTGAAGAAATCTAAGCTTGTGCTATTCTGCTCCAAGTGTAATGTTTGCTAATAACATGGAAAACTTAATTGTGTGAGGAGTGAAGACTCATTTGTACCATTTATGCTACTAGGTCTTCATTAGACATTCCTAACTGTTAAGTAAAACAGCTTGCTCTGTTCTAACCATACTCATGACTGGAATAGCATATGCTGAACTGCTCTGTATTTCAGATGAAGGTCTCCATCTTTCCATCTTGAAAATTAGTTTTCCTTGACTTCCCCCTACCTCTACTTCTGCACTTCAACTGCAGTATTTTCTTCTGTAGACTGCTGGTTTTAAAATGACAGCTTGATTATGAGCTACATTCAGTTGCACTTCTGGGATGCAGAGGACTAGCTCCTACTGCCTGAGCAAACATCTAAGGCAGGAGTTAAGAAAAAGTCTGCTGAAAGTGAAATGGTGTATCAAAATATGAAAGATGCTTCACTAGGACCTAGACTCTGACCACCTAAAACCAACTCCTATACAGAAAGGAAAACCAGGATCAGTTTGCTTCTTGCAATGGCATGTACTAAGGCATGATATATGTTATACCTATACAAGTTTAATAAAAAAGGGTGGTTATTTCTCTTCAGCTTTTCATTCTCTTTCAAGAAAGAGAAGCCAAACAATGAAAATCCACCATGAACAAGTAGCCACTTGGCTCCAGCTAGGAAAACACCAGCGCTTATATCATATAGTCCTGACAGGAGAATTGGTCTCTGACTGGAAGTGGCTCTGGCTGCCAGTCTCTTTCCAGGACTCCTGTGTACTAGTACCGAACACCTGGAACAGGCAGATGATCTGTCTGGAGTGCAGAGTTTTACACTGTAGATAGCTAGGCAATTCAGATACATCTTATCAATAAACTAAGGCTTTTAAAGCTGTTGGTGTTTAGACATATGTAATTGCTGCTCCATTAACATGCCCCAATATCACTGTCTGTCTACATATCACTGCCATACTGAGTTTAGCTGGTCAGACTTCTTCCAGAATGCAGTTCATCCAATTTAATGCTACCTGCAGGATGTCTGCCACACATCCGGTCCTCCAAGTGACAGCAGTGTGGGCGTGTTCAACCTATTCTTAGTGACTCCCATCAGGTCTTGACAACTAAATGGATTAAACATCTATAAGAAATATGAAGGCTGTTTCAGGTCACCATGCTGGAAACCTGGGCCAAGTCTATCCTTTTGTAACAAAGAAGGCTTTAGAAACAAGGGGGGAAAAGAGACAACACAGAGCAGAGGAAGGGAGTCTATTAAGATGCCCTTCAAAAAGCTGGTGATATCTCCAAAGGCAGATGGCAAAATAGCAAGCTCTGGTTCTAAAATGCCAACATAACAAAGAATCATGGAAAGATTCAATGAACAGTTTGGTCAAGACAAAGTGGCTGATAAATCCTCTTTCAGTGTGTTAGGTAGAAAGTCCTTAGGACCAACAGACTACCAGACTGTTAAAGGAGTACCGACAGGAGATGCACTCAGAACAAAAAGTTGAGGAAATTCTTCACACCACCCTGGTGAGGTCTGTACTCTCCAGTCCTTCTTTAGAAGTAGTTTATCTTCTGTGTTCAACAGAACAGAATTTATTCATTCTTTTATTAGTATTTGCTAAGGTCAGGTAATTTCAACCAAATATTCAAAAATAACTCCTACAGAGTGGAGTGTGAAGAAGGGGGGAAAATAAGCTCCCCACCCTGATGATGTGTGACATCAGTTACAACATAAAAACTTGAGCTGGTTCTCAAGATGCTACTTCCCCACACAAAAGGTAGCTAGCAAATCAGAGACCATCAGCACATGACAATAAACACAAAAGCAGAAGTTGGACAGGCATCAAAATTTCTGGTAAACATCAAGAGGAAGTGAATTGACAAATCCAAGGCCTGAAAAGCTCAGCAGTTTCCCTAGCAAGGTGAGAAGCAACCAAAGATGCCTCCAAAACAGCAGAGGACCATGGAGTATGATAGTTTTAATCAGTCTATTTTCTGACATCTCTGCCAACATTTCTGAGCACCTACAGCCAGAACAAGTCTCAGCCTTTCTCAAATAAAAAAAAAGTACCTGTCTCTAATTTTCACTCCTTAAGACAGCATGACACACAGGCAGAGATATCACACTGGAGAGGAGACATGACAACCACCTGCAGGGCCAGGTTTAAGTTCCAGCACTTGTAAAATTATCAAACAATGCGAATGCTACAGGCATTTAGTGAATTTAAAAGCAATGAATTTACAGCAGGTTTTTGCACATTATCCAATTACTACCTTGCTGCAAGATATAAATGTGATTAAAAGCTGTGTAATATTTATGAAAAGTATAAAGCAGTTGACTATCCAGCTTCAAATAACAGGGCAGTTCTAGGCTGATGTCACTGTTACTTTTATGTAACTGGAGGGAATTTGTCTCCAGCTATGGCAATGCTGCAGAAGTCCTCACTTAGCACATATCAAAGCAATCAGCAAATGGGACATAAAAACAAGGATCTCCCAAGGACATAACCTTCTGCACAATTGACATTGGTCTCTAAGACATAACTTACTGCATTAGTTCAGCTGGTATCACTGTGGTACGATTGTTCTGGCCCAGCTTGCACTTAGAGAATTACATTACAAAGCTGTGGCATAAAAGAGAAAGAACATGCAATAAGCACATCCTTACGGTATCTCCCACAACACATAACCTGATCATCAGACTATATTCACCTCTAATATTTCCATTTCTCTTTTGACCTACAAGTGAAATAGCAGATCTGATTTTGGATCTGTATCAGACAGATATCACACCCAGAAAAAAATATCAAAGCCTGGTTTCCTATGGAGAAAAGAAGTCTTCTGCCACCACATTTCCTCTGTACTTACCCTCAATAGTTCCATGCTGCCATATGAAAGGGAATATATGATGTTTACACCTGTACTGATGAAAGGCTGGTGTTTGAACTCAGGGCTCCTAGATAACAAGGGAAATCTTAGGGGTGAGGTGATCAATGACACAGCCAACAATACTCACCAAAAGCCAGTCAGACAAAAATCCACACAAACCCAAGTTTCTTGGCCTTGCTGCAACAGCAGGTATCTTGAGAAAGTGGCAAAAAAGCTGACTTTGGCTCTGTGAGCAATGCTGGCAATCCAGATGGGCAGACAGCAGGAGCTAGGACAGGCATGGAGCTATTGCATAATGGCTAAAGCCTCTGATGCTAGAAAACAGCAAAAAGCCCTCGAACTGTTAATCAGCTAATAGTGCCTAGTTTCTCACTCAGAAGAAAGTCACATCCTAGTTTGCCATGCAATAGCAGATGGGAAAGCCATCACAACACACCATTTCTTGCCAACAGGTAGTCAAAAAGGCAGTGCCTGCGCAGCCCAGGCCGGCTGGGGCTGCCAAGCAACCTCCCTGTACACAGCCATCTGTAGTAGCTCTCACCTGCTAGGCTGACCTTCCTGGCTGCATCTGTTAAAACATCTCTTGAGAGGCAAACTCAGAAGAAATTTTTTTAATTTTTCAACTTTAAAAGGAAAATTTTACTACAAGCTAAAATTAACTTTTTAAGCAGGAAAAGCAAAGTGCCTATACAAAATTAAAAAAAAAAAAATCCAAAACATGTATAGGCACGTCTCTCCTAAGAGACTAGTCCTCTTTGGCAGGTTTGATTCTGGTCACTCTGGTGGGTTTCTGGATTGCAGCAAACACTATACAATCCCTCCCCCAGGGAAGTTGGTCTTTCTCTCATAAGAGGCATGGTCACCTGCTCCCCAACTCCATAGCATCCCCAATTCAGGTGTAGGCTCCCAGGGCTCTGGAATCCCTTTTTCTACTTACCAATCAAGCAGAGATTACATCTGTAGACATTAGGTTTCATGACCTTGTAGTGTTCCCTTCTTTCGAGAAAGCCAGCCTTCATGTTGTTTGTGTTGATACTACCCATATTTCCATACACAATCTAACTTTCTCCATTTAAGAGTTTTTAATTGACTGACCAAATTAAACCACCCAAATGTGATGTGTTCTGCTTCATAACATGGAAATTGAAACCTGTCCCATTCACAAACAATCCCATAAGCACTGTAAGGTGGATGTGCCACAAAATAGGGCCCACACACTTTCCCACAGTGAAAGGGCAGCTAAGACCCAAGGGATCCACAAAATCTAGGAAAGTCTTTTCCAGAGAGGGACAGCTGTCATATAGCCTTCCAAGATGAGGAGACAACAATGATAAAGAACCAAATCTGAAGGTTCCTGGCTTCCTCATTGTCACAGCCACCTTGTCAGACTTAAGACTAGATGTTTACTGAGGTTGAACAAAATATCCTGTCACCACTTCTCAAAATTATAGCCATGACAAGCAGAATAAATGGAATTAATTAATTTGAAGTAACTCAGAAACTGAATTTTTAAAAAGTATTTTACCATATAGAACAGCTTGAAAAAAGTCAGTTTAAGTTTAGGGTTTTTTATAAAATACATAAGCTTTAAAATTTAAGTAATCTAGCATTGTCAGAATGACACTGAAGGGACAAAAATCTCAAACCAAACACTTTTGTTCCCAAAGCAAAGTATTTTTTTGGCTGTTCTTTGGATTGTCACATTCTTATCTAATATATCCACATTTGAAGCAACTATAATACCCAAGGAAGCTGTAATTAAGATAATTAACCTATCATACGCACGTAATTATAATTTCTACTTCAATACTTGGAAGAATTACTAACATGTTGCTACATTATCCAAATTTTAAAAGAACTTTGAAGCAGCAGTTAGTAGGTTATAAAATAAAACAGGAGGCAATTAAAACTGTTCAATTGATTGCAGATACTACCACAGGAGAATATCCTTGGTGTGATTGGGGTGAATTTTCTTCATAGGAGCCCATATGGTACTGTGTTCTGGACTTGTGATCAAAATAGTATTGATAACACATCAATATTTCAGCTATTGCTGAACAGTGCTTGCACAGCAACAAGACCTTCTCTGTTTCCCACTCTACTTTTCCACTCCCTGCCAAGCAAGTAGGCTAAAAGGTAGGCAGAAGATTGTGAGGAGTCACTGACAGGACAGCTGACCCAAACTGATTAAACAGATACTTCATCACATAACATCATCTTTGGCAAAAAAATTCTGGGGGTCATATTTTCCAAAGTAATCGTTGCTTAGAGACTGGCTGAGCATCCCACTCCTTGTGGAAGGTGGCGAGTTACTGCCTTTGTGCCACTTGATATCTGCAACATACACACCGTCCTTCACATTTAAACTGTCTTCATCTTGACCCAAGAGTTTTTCTTGTATTTGCTCTTCTGATTCTCTCCCTCATCTTGCTGGATTGACCTGAGCCACCAGCTGATTATTAATTGCTAACCAGTATCAGCTCCATTCAGAATTCCAAAAGACGGAGTTACTGCTTACAAACCAAGGAATGAGGAGTCTTGCAGGTCAGATTAAAGAAAATTTAGGATAGCTTGGGGTTCTGAAAAAAACACCAAACTACAGGTGAATTGAAAATTTATTGTCATAGCTAGGGATTTCAGGAGCAGAAAACAACAACAAAAAACCCCATGTAGATTATTCAATACATCAGAACCCAGCTGGTTGAACGGGTTCTAAACTACCAGGACAAAGATAAGGCAGATAAAGTCAGCGCAGTGACACTACATATTTCTGCATCTGCTTTCACTTCAGGAGATGTGGAACAGAAAATCCTTAGGCTTGTGTTAACTCTTTTCAGAAAAATGCAAAGTACTTCTGGAGGCAAAAAAAAGATACAAAAGTCAAAGTACAAAACCCTACAAATAGGCTCAAAATGAAACACTAAATCCTATGTCAGAAAAAAGCAAATGAGTGAGCCAACGGTGCTGACAAATTCAAAACCACCCCACAGATTAAATTAGACCCATGTATTATGACTCATCTGAATAATTGTCAAGCAAGCTGTGTCTGAAAAAACATCTCAGCATGGAAGAATTTCTACACCTGGGTCAGAGAAGGTAATCTGTACTCAGTTGCCTTGCTTTGCAGCAGAACTTGTCTATGCCTTGCAGAGATAGCCAGGTGGCAGAGGAGGAGCAGAAAGGAGACAGAACAAATGAAAGTTCAGAGTACAGCTGTGATGACCTGCAGAAGCAGATTAGTCCAATAACAACAGACAGAGAACCAAGGTTGAGAAGAAAAGGATAAACCACATTCCACGTGTATCAACACAGAGCTGTATGGAGACGTTTGGTGAGTAGATACTCCCAGAAACATCTGAAAGGTCAAGTTAAGTTCGTAAGCTTTTCTGGACTGAACAACTGCTGCCGTCATCTCAAATCTATTGCATTTCATTACCTGCTCCCACAATAACTCCTCTCTGAGGCAAACCTGTGAAGGCACAGGAGTTGCCTAAGGCCCCTCCTGCTACCTTTGGCACATGTGCTGTCTCTCTGACAATCACTGTGTTTCATCAAGACTTATCAAACCCCACAGAAAGCCTTGCCATGCAACTGACACCTCAGCTTCCAGCAACAAGACTCAGTCATTAAGGGTTAGCTCACATACATTATCCAGCCAAAGCTATGAACCACAACACACACCGTAGAAGGGGAAGGGTCACATTGTATCTTAATTTTAAATGGTGGGGAGTCTCTTGGGGGAAGGTGTGGGAGGCATATGCATAACTGGAGGACATTTAAAGGCTCCAGACATGCAGAAGCCCTTTAGGACATAATTTAAAATTTTAGAGAAACATATGTACAAGCTGAGAAGTGTCATCTCATATAAGAAACATTTCTTGAATCCAACTTATGGACAATTTCCTGAGAAAGATGTACAATTCTTTGAGCTTCAACTTTTCCAGTGCTACATTGAAACCTACCACATGAGATCAAGGCTTCAAACACATGCAATCTTGTCAATACTGATTCTGATCACTGATTCAGGGTCTAATCATTTCCTTCCAACATTTCACCTCTTACCACTTGTCTACTAACAAGGCACTTCCTGGTAATTTACTTTCATTTCTTTAACATTTATGGTGAGGCAAAGCACCAAAGTATGAATCCTACTTCTAAAATTGAAAGGCAATAGAATACCCACTCTTATGGTGTCTGAGCTTTTAATAGTTGTCCAACCTGTTCTTCTAAATTTCAGTTACAGATATTCTAAAGCATCTGTAAATAAACAAACAGCCAAGAGCACTTAAACTGTAGCTGATAATTTGTGATGTTGGAAGAGGAATCAGAAGACCCAGCAATACCCTTTGAGCCCTAGCTTCTATTATAGTTCTACTATTGATCTGTGAAACCCCATAGTTTTGCTATCTGACTCATGATTCTACGTATCCAATGAGGGTAACACAGATGAACAATCAAACAATTTGATAAACAATCAAACTCACATGGAAAAAAAATCCGAAACTTAAGATAATTGAAACAGGACATAGAATGAGCAAGTCTAAAATCCAATCCTATGAAGCATGAGTATTCCAACAGCCCCAGAAACAGAAAAGCATTGTGGCTTAAAAATAGGGTGTGATACCAGATAACAGCAGTGATTCAGCTGGAAGACAATGAGAGTACAAAAGCAAGAGACAAGCCAAAACCTGCACTGTAATGACAACACACAGTCACAGCCTTAACATCTCCTTTGGTGCTGGAATGAGAGGTTAAGAACAGGGCAACCTGTTTCATGAATACAAATAATAGGAAAAACTATAGCCATCACAGAAGCAAAAGCCATCACAAACACAAATGGCTATTACCAGCTTATCTCCTGACAGTGATGCACACTGCAGCCATCTGCAATCAAATGAAGTAAAGCCACTTTGCAAAGCAGCACGGCTTTTGCAATTTGAACCAAGAGTTTTAGTCACAACCAAGTGTCTGACCATAAAGATTGCAGATGCAAAAGGGAACAATATTGGGAGCAAATTAATTTCCTGCCACAGTAAAATGTATGTCTGAACTTGACCATCCACATGCTTATATGTGCGGAATGAGACAGTATCTCTTCATGCAATTGCTAATGCCTATTTACACATTGTCCTTTTTTTAGATGAGCACACATAACATTTGGTTCCATTGATGTAGTTTCGTGGTTTTGGGGTCAAGAGAAGGAAACATACATAACCTCTACCCAAAACCAGATATGCATGTCAAAGAAGCATTTCTACAATTATGAGATGGATTGCATTTTTTTCCTTAGCTGCTTCCTGCCCTTCAACTCCCCTTGGATATTTCTTCTAATAGTCTAAACCTCTGAGCAACTGCTACTCTGAACCTGATTTCTCAAAGCAGACCATTACTGCAGGAAGTGTCTCCTGACAAACTCAATGGGCTTTGACATTTTAAAAGCTGGAGGAAGGGGTGGGGAGCAGAGTAGGAAAAGAGGGTACTACCCCTATTGTGAACACCATTTACGATCGCATCTTCTTAGACATCAGAAACTCCGCTAAAGACATACAGGTAACTGGGTTTTAATTTGTTTAGGATTTCCAAAGAATTACCTATTAACAGAAACCCCCCTACAAACTCACCAAACAGAAGTTTTCTTCTTTCTGTAAAGATGACTTCCCAGGAACATTATCCCAATGATTACATTCAGTCTTTTAAACAGACCTTCAACCCTGAATAGCTCTCTGCAGAGAGAAACACAGCAGAAGATGTTCAGAACTGTCAGCACACTGAAGCCTTGTTGTGCTTGGCTACAACACTGAGAGGTTGAAAAGGTGACCTTTACAGTCTGGTACCTAAATAGCACATGGTGCTGCCTTTCTTCAATTCTTTATTTAAAATCTGTAGAATCAGAAACTAAAACCCTCCACATTTCTTCCTTGAGACAGAATAGAGAAAAATACACTGGCACAAGACAGGCACAAGAAACCTGACGTGTTTTCTACATGATGTTGTTGAAAGCTATCCATCCATTTTGTATAGCTTTAAACTGTGCTACTTCCCATGGGTGTGAATACTGTGTGAAGAGCCCTGGACACTATTTTTGTTACCCAAAGAATTCCTTGGTTTGCATCAGGGTGCTATTCATCTATTTCAGGATAAGTTAAGGTAGGGCTATCTAGCTAATGATAGGGTCTACTATAGTACCAAGTAGACACCTAGTCTTGTCAAGCTTGTTCTTTAAACCCCTGTCTAATTGGGCTAGACAGTTTGTACCACACAGTAATTGTTCATACACTTCCAGTGAGGTGACAGCTAAGAAGAGAACTGTACTTTCCACAACTATAAATCACAGCAGAGGGGAGTGAGTAGAGATTACCAAATACACACCCCACCCCTTCAGTGCAGGAGAGTATGTACATTGAGCTCCAAGTATAGGGCTCACTGCTAGCAAAGAGTAACTGCAAAGGGATTTAGTAAGGACCATAAGGCCATGCTTAACTTCAGGTGTTTGTTTAGGATCTTGTGACTACCGTAAGGCTCAGACAGCTCTCATAGTTCTGTAAAGGCCCAGCTGAACTCAGCAAATGCAAATGTCAAAAACACATCTGAGAAACACATCTCAGAGATGACCTTAATTGCAACCTTATAGCCTCTCATTTCCTAGGGAAGCAGACACCGCAAGGAGCGAAAATTTACCACTCAAAACATCACCTGAACAAATCCTGCCACCTTCACACAAGGTCTAGGAGGCCAAGAAGCACTTTCATGACAGTGATCTCAAGAGGATCCTGCATTTCCTTTTCTCCAGTCATAACCACTGTAGAGCCCTTTACTGTAGCAAAGAAAATAAAATAGTTCGTACTGATCTGGAATCAAAACGTGCACCAACACCAAGCACCAAGATGCTGCCACCTCCTGATTCAGTAGGGGACTGACCTAGAAAACCCACAAAGCTAAACAGGGTTGCAGCTGGACTGAGCCTATCTAAGCCCTACTCAAGGCTGCCAAAAGGGGACAGTTGCCTTTTCAGTCTGTTCATCCTGCCTCTTGAAAAGCTATTTCAATTTTTGTTCTGGAAAATCATCCATGAAAGAAAAATTAAACTTTTATTTCAGATAAGCAATTTAAATCAGGTCAGTGATGACCATGAGAACTAGAGGTAGCACAACTGAAAGCAAGGAGCAGGCAAGATAGAAGGTCACCATAATCAGCAGCAGAAACACAGACTTCAGCTGTATCATTTAACCTTACTTCATGGGATTTGAAAAGGCAAAGGACAGAGAAACTGCCTGGTCTCTAAAGCAGAAGTGCTCAAAGAAGGGAAAATTACAGTGATGATCATGAGATGCAGATTCTTCAGGTCTCCCCACAAAACCAAAATCAATGGGACCATTCAACAAACTCAGCTTCGTCCTAACTTGCTTGTCACGGAAGTGACTACTCAACTCTTCAGGGTCACTCTGTCTCACAACATGCACTTCCAAAAGCATTTCTCAGGTTTTATTTATCTATTCATAAAATGCTCACCCTCCTTGAAACCCAGTGATAACAAATAGATATTGCCCTTAACACTACCAGCATGAGAATCACACATGAGAGAAGAGGGGGAGGAGGAAGAAGCCTGACTAGGGAAAAAAAACAGGCAACAAACACAAACAGGAAAAACTATGGGAAAAGCAGTCAAACCCATATCTTGTGCGAGATAGGGAAAAATCTTGTTGGCTTCCAAGAACTTAAGTTTCCCTTTCCCCCCTCCCCCCTCCAACTTTTTAACTTACTAATTAAAAATAATTTTTTGAGTAATCCTTATTGGGAGTTTCCTGTTTACACAGCAGTTACTGTATGATCCAGTAAACTCCCTGGCCTGAAGTACGTGACCTTGACACACACACTCAGCCCAGCCTACAGCAGTTACCTTGTAAACAGGAAGCTGCCAGTGCACAAAGGCACAGGAACAAGAAGCACACAGAAGTTATACTTCTCCACCAGCACCTCCTGCACCTTACTTCAAGTGCAAAATGGAACTAAATCAAATAATATGTCATTAATATCTACTCCAACAAGTGTTTGTCAGCACTCTTTGAAGCTTTCTTGAAAAATCACAACTTTGTTTTAACTGTAAACATCTTCCATGGGCTGACATAGCCAAAAGACTTGCAGGCATCACGGGGTGACTTTTGAAAGGCTTTTAGGCATAAATGAATAAGAGCAAAGCAGAGGGAATTTTTATTATAACCTGCACCTTACTATTTCAGGGTTATAGGCAGATGACAAGCATTAGTGCTCATACATTCTGGAAGGTATCAGGCTTTATGGAAATCACACACATGGTAACACCAGCAAAGTGTATGAGTGTATCAGTTGAGACTTAAATATCAGGCTGCAGCTTCATGGATGGCTCCCTGATAACTTGCATCACAAAAGTCTGCCTTTTTATAAGAGCAGGAGCAGCAACAAGGCTTATCCTCCGATCCAGAACACAAATTCCAAACCAGTGGACATGTTCATTTTAATCTTAGATACACTGATCTACTTTACAGAAGTGATACTCCCACCTCACCTTAGTTCTCCACAGTTCTAAGTTATACAGACCGCAACAGGCCTGTGAAAAAATAATTTCCAAAAACACACCTCAAGCAATCAGCAACCATTCCCACTCAGCCCCTTGAGAGACAGCAAAAGGCCTGGACAAAAAAAGCAACCTCATGTTTGTCTCCTATGTGGAACACAGATATTCTCAGTTACCCGAGTCACTTCTCAGCAGTGGCCCATCTTGGTAGATAGTCTTCAGAGAATGTCCATTAGCAGTTACTTGCACAAAAAAGGACAAATTGGTTAATACTAAGATATTATAAAGACCATTTCAAAGGGAGAATTTCCAAGCAGCTGTAGTGATCTGGTTTTGAAGGGCATTTGGCAGAACTCATTACCAATGACCAAGTTTAGCACCATTTTCCCCCACTCTTCCATAGCTATTTGCTATATTGCAATCTATGCAGGAAACCACAGCTTCTTGCTGCACTAAGGAGTCTCTCTTACCCGATAGTTCTTGAACAAGAGCCCACTAATAAAAAAACATACAAATGGTTAAGGCTGAAAGGGACCTCTGGAGATAGTTTGGTCTATATAAGAGCCCTCACATCCTTTAAAAAAGCATTATCTGCTATGCTCACTTAGAGATACCCACCACCACTAACAACATACTACAGTAAAGGTGCTGGACTCATGCTACCAATATTTGAACTTTGCCCAATGTGAAAGGCATGAAACCCACCAAAAGGTCCATGATGGGCTTTAAAGGACAGTATTCTCCAAAGCTGTCTTGGTGCCCCTGCAGATTCAAAGAGAAGTACAAAAACTGACACCAGCAGCAGCCCTGTGGAAGTGCCCTTCCATTTAACTCGTGCTGACAGCACCATCTAGTGCATTACATGCAAACAGACCTTTTTTCCATAGGTAACAAAACAGGAAATAAAGTTAACACCACATAATAATTTCTAGTAAAATAGAAAATGCAGGTATTGCTTATAAATAACCCATGTTAAATAAACTTGTGTGCATAACAGACACTGAAAGGTCACTCCACAAGCGCCCTACCCAAGGGATGTGATCAGAACAGACACACAAGAATTGCTTCAGTGTTTGGCTACAGAATGTGAAGTTAAGTGCCAGTAAAACTACTGGTGTCAAGTCCTGCCTATTTAACACTCCAGAGAACAGATAAATGGGATAAATGTTGAATGAGTTCAAGTTGTAGCACTATGGTAGTAATCATCTTTCATCAAATCAAGAAGCCAATACAAAGTTGAAGAATAGGTACGTTTATTTAGTTCTGTAAAACTTCACAATCACCTCATAATTTTCACCTCATCACATAATTCCATCTTTCATCATCTCTCTCTGCAGAAATACTTCCATTCTTCAGGGCATGCTTTCACCCTCTGTTCAGGCTTTGAAATGAGACAGACAACACCAAGCAGTGCTACAGAGTACCTTTTGCACTCCAGTCCCCATCACTGCAAAGGAAAAGTGCTCCCTGAAGCTAGTCAACAGCTGCTGTGCTGATCAGGCACAACCTGTCCACTCTGGAGCACAGGCAAACACACAGAATATGAGGAGTGAAGATTCCTGGAACTGCATTGTTTTGGAGGGGAGAATTCAAGGCAATTAGTTGACAAGCTGCACCTATCAAGCTACTCTAGTGAATACCTGCAGCCTTAAAACAAAAATTATCCCATGGTCTACAGCATTACTCCAGTTAAAGAAGAAAAAAAAAAAGCAGGTAGAGCTTTTCTAACAGTAGCATATCAGCTAATAAGATATAAACATATAAATTACCATAGTGGATGAAACAAGCCTTACTTTATAATTGCAAATTACACACAGCCCTAATCACAGAATCACGAAATTATTAGGGTTGGAAAAGACCTCCCCCTCCTTGGCCAATTACCACCATGTCAGCTACACTGTAGCAGTAAGTGCCATGTCCAGTCATTTTTGAATGCCTCTAGGGGTGGTAACTGTATCACCTCCCTGGGCAGCCTATTCCAAGGATTAACTAACCTTTCTGTGACAAAGTTCTTCCCAATATCCATCCTGAACCTCCCCTGGCACAGCATGAGGCCGTTTCCTCTCATCCTGCTGATACTTGCCTGGAGAAGCGGCCAACCCCCACTGCACAGCAACCTTCTTTCATGTAGTTGTAGAGGGCAACAATGTCTCCCCTGAGCCTCCTGTACTTTTGGGTGAGCCATGGGCTGCCAGCTTCTCCCAGAGAATGCTGTGGGACATGGCACCAAAGGCTTTACTAAGGTCCATGTACACAAATCCACAGCCTTTCCCTCATCCAATGGACAGGTCACCTGGTCAAAAAAGTAGATCAGGATAGTCAAGAAGGACATGCCTTTCCTAAATCCATGCTGTGGCCTGATCCCCTGGTTGTACTGTACATACTGATAAACTACCAAATGCAACTTAGTGCCCAAGCTTCTTCATAAGCTCCCTGAAAGGGCAACCAAGATGAGGTTGTAAATTTTTCACCTACATTACAGTAGAAAAGAGTGATGCTCTAAACTGAATAAAAACCAACCAACCAACCAAAACCCAAAAAACCCACCCCCCCACCAAAAAACAAACAAACAAAAAAAAAAACACAAAAAAACCAAACCAAACCAAACAAACAAAAAAACCCCCACCCCCCCCCCCCCCCTAAAAAAAAAAAATCTAAACAAAAACCCCCAACCATGTGGATGGATAAAGCACACTTGTTTGATACTTCACATAATCCCAGAATAGTTTGGGTTGGAAGTGACCTTAAAGGTCATGCAGTTCCAACGCCTCTATGACAGGCAGGGATACCAGCCACTAGATCAGGCTGCTCAGGGCTCCATCTAATGTGTCCTTGAATGCCTCCAGGGATGGGGCACACAGAGATTCTCTAGGCAGCCTGTGCCAGTGCCTCACCATTCTCACCATAAAAAAAATCTTCCTGATATATAATCTAAACCTTTCTTTCTTTTTGAAGCCATTCCCCCTTGTCCTCACCCTACATATCCTTGTAAGAAGGCTCTCACCATCTTTCTTGTAGACTCCGTTCAAGTACTGGAAGACTGCAATTAGGTCACTCTACAGTCCTCTCTAGGCTGAGCAATCCCAATTCTTTCAGCCTTTCCTCAAAGGAGAGGTGCTCCAGCCCTCTCATGAGCTAGGTAACCCTCCTCTGAACTGGCCTGATTACCAGGAGACAGAAAAAAAAACAGTGAGAAGAGGGGAAAAATGTAAAAGACAAGAGAAAACCAGGGAACAGCAACGCCAAACACCAGGGGTCAAAGTAAATACTGTTAACTTTGCCCCACTGAAGACTCTCAGAAAGGGTTCCAGCTGTCACAACTGCACGGGGACGCCGAGAAGTGCGAGCTTCCCGCACTTGCGAGAGCAGAGAAGCCTCCTCCTTTCTCCACCGCCCTTTGCCCGGCCAGGGAAGCACAGCCCCCGCCGCTGCCAGGGACTGACATGGCGGCTGCGCCCTCAGCGCCCCGCGCGGCCCATGCGCCATCCCCGCCCGCCCGCGGCGCGCTCTGACGCGAAGCGCGTAAACAAAGCGGCGCCCTGTGGGAAGAGGGAAGCGCTACGTGCAGGAAGAGGGAGCCTCCATCTTAGGCGCTCGTCGCGGCGGCGGGATGGCGACGGATAGCCGGGATGAGAAGGGTACGTGGCGGTAGAGAGGGGGGCAAGCGTTAGGCCCCGGGGACGGGGGAAGGCTCGGGCGAGGATCGGGTCCCCGTCTGAGCCTTCCCCGGGGCCGCCTCGGGAGCTGGTGCTGGGCCTTCAGCCCGGGAGACGATCGTCTCCTCCAGGGGAGCGGAGGGTTGGCGGGGTCAGGAGTGACCCTTCGAGGATGATTTTTTTGTGGAAGCGTTCCCTGTGTTTTGTTGGGGAGCAGGAGGTAATAGGGCCCCTCATACCTTGGTGTCCCGGCGGTAGCGGGCTCGGGACAAGGTGACTCGAGCAGCGGGAAGAGGGAGAAGTTCGTGGGCCGTAAGTTTTACATTATCGACAGGGAGTTACTGCAGATTGTCTTTTCGCAGAAAGTATTTGCTATTTTTATTGCGGTTTTTTGTTTCTGCTTGGACCGCTAGGCCATTTTGGTTTTGGGTTTTTTTGCACGATTTTCTGTGGTGGGGTGTAGTTACTTTAGTAAGCAGAAACTGGTGTTGGAATCTTATTTTGGCCATTATTGCTCGGCTTTTTGCAGTCAGCTGTGGTTTCTGGGCACTGTGGGCAAATAAATTTGAGTTAGAGGAATCGGACGATTTCAGAGTCATTACTCAGGAATAATAATAATAATTTGGGGTAATTAGTGTCGAATAATAGAATCACGGTTCTTAAAACTAACTACCGCTATTCACGGAAGCTGAAGTGATCCGCATGTTATCTGTGAGATTATATTAATCACTGCTCACAAAATAGCCTCTTGAAGAAGCAAATCCAAAGTTAGGTGTAGCAGATTGCCGTTTGGTGCTTACTGCAGAGTTGCGGAGTTATAAAACGGGCAAAGTATCACTAGGGTATTGTGGCTTGGATTGCGTTGGTTTGGATTTCTGTGGAGGATAATGCTTCGTGTAAAGCCTTTTGCAGGATACGTGTCCACAAAATGGCTTTGTCAGAGTGGCAAAGGTTTACTGTCTAATATGTATTGTGAAGCTATATGACATGGAAAATTCCCAGTAGATTTTGTTAGAACTGTTAAATAAAATTATTAGTGGTATTATTGTAAGATTGGTAGATTAGGATATGATCAGATTGTGTTGAAACAGATCTGATCACCCACTGTGGATGAGCTGTGAATTTGAAATGTTTGCTGTTGTCATCTATAAATTTCTATTAATATAATTATTTATCCAGTTGGGCTTCAGTTTTACTTCTTTGTGTTTGTTAATCACTGCCAGTGGTCAAGTTATATTTTAACTTTAATTAGTTTTTAGTTATTTCTCATATGAAAGGGGTTATTTTGACTGAATAGCAGGTGTTGATGCACATTTGCAGCTGAACTGATTTCTGCTGTAAGGGCTTCCATTGGAAGATAAATGTTGTTTTACCACTTTAAAAAAAGCAGAAATAAGGCTCGCAGACCTATTTGGTTTGAACTCAGGGGGTCTCATTTCTTCTGTGTGCCAACTCGGATTTTTGCTTTGACCCTTCTGGTAGTTCTAATTCTCCTGGTCAGCAGAGGAAATGGCCTCCCAGGCTACCTTTCTGCTATTTTGGGTGAGTTAAATTTGTTCATGGAAGGATTCCACAAAAGCCAAGTGTCAGGAGAGCCTTGTTGGGAGTATCTGTCACAGAGGGTCCCTCTCTCTTCAGTGGTAGTGGTTTAAACTACCTGTCCTCTGCCATTTTTCTGTTTCTGTTTTTGTGTTTTTCCTGATACCTCTCTGAGATAATTTAACTCTTCAGGTTGAACACTGACAGGGGCAGTTCAGTGAGAGGAATTATCTTGTGCTAGTCAGTCAGGCAGTGTATCCAGTGCAAGTGAGAGACGGGAAGCAGCCTGCTAAATAAATCTGGAAATGTGTGTCTAAACAAATCAGGTCGATGTGTAGAAGGGGGTGGGGTAACTCATCCTGCTCCTGTCTCCTGCACTCTTTTTAAGATTCCAGCTTCAAATGAAGCCCATCTAACCTGGAAAGGATTTAGGAGAGAGTGTGTATCAGACTTGCGTTTTCTGTTAATTTTTTCTTCTCATTTACTTCTGAATGAGCTGATACAGGAGTCTTTCAGCACCTTTGAATGCTGCTACAGTAGGTAGGTTAAATGTGGTTCACTCAAGTATGCTGTTGTCTCACCAAGAGGGAAACAAATTTGAGGTTCAATATGTGTGGTTTGAGATGGATGATATGTTTTTCTAATCCCGTTGCACTTCTTTTTTGTTAGTGTCCAGTAAAAAAACCTTGTGCTCTAGACCTGCCAAGCTTCCTGTGGGCAAGCAGAATGCAAGCCAGGAAATTGCATCCCACGTTTGGCAGTTGCACAGCCATGAATCTGACTCTCACGTATTTATCAGTCACAGCAAGAATATTTGCTGTGGATGTATAGGTATCTACAAACAAAAGGACGGTTCTCAAGAGAATTGTGATGCACGTTTGTGTTGCATTTAAACACCTGCTGACTGTGAGCTGCCAGGGAAAGGTTTGATCCGCTTCCCTCTGCACCATTTCCTTTGCATTGGTGTGGTCCTAGAGACACCAACTGGGCAGTCCAGGGATCACTTCTGCATTCCCCTACCACTGAAAATGTGGAGAAGTGCCAGCAGGAAAGTCAGTGCACATGCTGACTTAAGATTTGGTAGTATATAGTAGAGAGACAATTATAATACTAATTTTTGTTTTAAATATAAGTAATATGGATTGTGTTTGGGTTTTTTTCTGTCGTGGCTCAGCTCAATATTTTGAGATAGACAAGCTGCCAAGCTCTGGAGGACTTAATTTGCTGCATTATCCCAGTTTCATGCAGTACAGGAGTCCTTACCTGCATCTGCTATGGATTATTGTAAACTAGCTGAGAATCCTTGGAGTTTGCTCTGGTTTCTTTTTCCTAAGCACAGAAAATGCAATCAATCACAAAGTGGAAAGAACTAAGAATTTTGGAGAGATTCCAAAGTTAATACCTTTTTAATTTTCCCCTTTGCATGCTTAGGCTTATTTCACTCTTACTTTTTAAAGTGCTTGGAATAAAGATCTGCTACCCTAAAGCTTGTGACTCCTTCTTCTAATAGAATCACCATATATCCCCTTTGGTTTCAGGCAAAGTGAAACAGCCAGAAATGGTGACAGATTTTAAAAGTTTTGTGAGCAGGTGTGGTCATTTACTACTTCTGGCATGAATTTTCTTTAACACTTGCGCTTTTGATCAAGTTGTGGGGTGTTTTTTCAGAACAGCTCAGAGTTAATGATGCAGCAAGTACTGCTGTCCCCATTGTGTTTTTTTTATTTGTAAGTGAATGACAAAACCCACCCTTCTAACACAGCAATGACAACAAAAATAGTGGAAGAGAGATAATTCAACATGCAAGTTTCAGAGTTCTGCAGGGATAAGGGTCCCTCCTCTTTACTAATGGCACTCAGACTATCTCCTGGTCTCCCTTTTTCTGAAATTTTATACAGACTTTTATGTTCAGCTTTCGTTTGTAGGTCAGCTTTCCTGCAAAGCTTTTGTGACATGAGGAGCCAACTTGGACCTTGTTAGAGGTCTAAATGCATCTTGTGACATATTTAAATTCTTTTATTTGCTCTGCCTGATCCTTCCAAATGAATGTGGAAATATATCAAGAAGATGTCAATTTTTGCTTTGTCACAGATATGTGGCCCTGAAGGAAATGTTTGGGTTTGTAAATACTAGCTAGTTCTGTAGTTTACATATCAAGACTTTTTATGGTCGGTTTTGACTTTTTTTGTGTATTTTCAGATGGTGAACTGAATGTTCTGGATGACATTTTGACTGATGCTCCTGACCAGGATGATGAGTTGTATAACCCCGACAGTGAGCAAGACAAAAGTGAGAAAAAGGGTATGTGACTCTGGTAGTGGATGTCCTGCAGGAACATAAGTGGTAAAAAATGTCTGTCTTATTACCGTTAATCTTTGCAGTAGTGGATTTTACTACTTGATTCAAAGAGTGAATGGGTTCCAAAAGTCTTTATTTCATGGACGTGTGCTTTTTCACCTGACCCTCCAAGCAAACAGTGAGATCCATTTCTTTTTGTCTCAAGAGCAGTTGCTGAGTCTGGCTTGTTCTGAATTCATTTGCTGGTAGAAAATGACTGTCCTTTTTGGCTCAATGAAGAGAGATGGAAGTGGAGCAAAGGAGTTGCAAAGTCTGATTCCAGCTCAGTTCTTGATTTGCCTTTAGGCCAACCCCATAAGCATTTAATTTAGCATTTCCATGTATAAAGTCTAAGAAACACATACCTCTTGTGAAGTAAAGTGCATGTTTTAGAACATGACCTGTTCCTAAGAAGCAGTTTTGAGTGTTGCTGCAAAGCCTACAACTGGAGGATGCTCCCTGTGACTGCAGCAGGGTAATTACCTAAAATAGAGAAAGTAGAAGCCTCTGTACAGTTTTTGTTTTGATATCGGAAATAACACTGAACTTGATATTTCTTTCTATTTAAGGATCGAAAAGAAAAACTGACAGGATGGAAAGTGCTGAAAGCAAGAGGCAAAAACCTTCTGTGCATTCCTCGAGGCAGATGATGCCAAAGCCTCCCAGTTCATCAGTTAGCAATAACAAGAGAATAGTGAGTACAAAAGGAAAGCCAATGTCAGAGTACAAGACAGAGGAGTATCAGAGATCTGACAGAAACAAGCGCCCAGATGATCGAAAGATGCGAATGTCAAGCAGTTCCAGGGAACCTTATAAAGGACAACCAGAAAAATCTTACATGAGGAAGAGGGATAGTGACAGAAGGGCAAAGTCTTCTACACCGGACTGTTCAGAGGTATTAAGTATTCTTGCTGCCTTATAAATAAAGCAATTTTATGAGACTTTTATAAGGCACGTTCTCTTAGGACTGTGTGTGCATCCTGACAATGTTATATGACTGTTGATTCACTTTTTCTTTAAACATCAGAGAATCAGGCATGATGTGGATAGAAGACCAAGCAGATCTAGCCATTCTTCTAAAGAAGAGGTAAACTCTGAGGAATATTGTTCAGATCACGAGACTGGCAGTAGTGGTTCCTCTGAACAAGGCAACACGGAGAACGAGGAGGAAGGAATGGAAGAAGAGGAAGATGATGAAGGGGAGGAGGATGAAGAGGTGGAAGAAGATGGGGAGGAAGATGAAGAAGAGTATGAACAGGATGAGAGGGATCAGAAGGAAGGAAATGACTATGACACACGGAGTGAAGCCAGCGATTCTGATTCTGAATCTGCCTCTTTCACAGATGGGTCAGTCAGATCTGGGTCTGGTTCAGATGCATCAGGTAGGCAGCATCTTGCATGCTAACGTGAAATACCTTGCCACTGAAAGTTTGGCTTAATTTTAGAAACAACTGCTTCCTGATTATGTCAAAAGTAAGCTGTGGTAGCAGAAGTCAGGAAGATGTTAATTATCAAATACCTTAGTCAAGGAAAAAATGTACTGGAAAGTGGTGAAACAAAATTATGAATATCCAGATTACTGTGTTGAGGATTCACTGTGTTCTTGACCACTTTGGCATTGCTGTTCCATGCTTTGAAACACTAAAATTAGTATTTTCTTGGGTATCTAATGGCTTTGTTTTCCACACAATTAGTTTTAATTTAGTGTTGAGCTCTTTGGCATCCATCTAGATCAGTAAATACGTAGACTGGTGTAGTAAAACCACCATATTCCTGGGGAAGGATAGCTGAATCTTAAATAGTGGCTGTGTTCATCATAGGAAATCTAAACCTAAATTGAAATTATTAGCTATATAATGTTTTAAGCAGAAACTAAAAACAATTGTTTTGTACTTGTATACTGTAGCTGGTCCTAACTTACAGATGTGAAGTGCTAATGACGTAAATACTTTTGGGTTTGGCTGTTCGTTGTTTGTTTTTTCTAGGAAAGCAGCTTGCAATCCTGTTAAGATTCCTATTGTGTATCTTCCTTGTCTGAAGTCTCCATAGGTGGTCATCCTGCTTAATATGCTGCCTTTTTTAGCTCAGCTCTGATGTTTGGAATTAGAGACAGCAAGGTGTAACCTAAAGACAAGTGAAGCTGTAATAACTGTTCTAAAGAGCTCTGTGGTATAACAAAACACTTTCTTAAGAGTGGAAATAATTGCCTGTGTGCCACATTGTTTTGTTTTCCTGTCTCTTGCCATTTTTTTAAACTCTGAGCAAATGAGCTCATATCACTATAGCTACACAGTTTGTGCTAGATGTTGCACATTTGGGTGAAGGCTGGAAAGAAGTGCTAACCCACCCTTACTAAAAATATAATAATAATAAATTCTGTCTCTAAACATTGCACAGATTTATTAGATTTGTGCCAGTCATCTTCCTTTTGTGAATGAAAAGCTTGATAATTAGCATTTGCTTTTGTGCATGATAGTTTTGTGGCAACAACCACAATTTTAATGTGCAAGCCAAATGGTAACTTCACTTTTACTGATGCTGTTTTCCTGTCTCATTACTTTTTAATCAACTTTGCCTGTGTTTAAAATATGTCTTTTATTTTTTTTCATTTCTTTTAGATGAGAAAAAGAAAGAGAGGAAGAGAGCTAGAGGTATCTCTCCAATTGTTTTTGACAGAAGTGGAAGTTCTGCATCAGAATCATATGCAGGTATTCTTCCCTTTCATTGCTTATCATTTTAACTTGCATCAAATCTTAATGTGTAATCTAAAATAAATGTAACTGGCTGTAGAGATTTATGGGGTATGTAGCTTTGTATGATATGTAATTGACTTCTGGCATGTTGTGTGTGGATACCTTTGGGGGGAAGTAGGCTTTCTTGTTACTTTAATGCTATTCTGTTGCTTAAGTGGAAATTTCACTTTTTTTTTTCTTTTAACTTGGAAGATGATGATTCAGTGACTAGTTTTCTGAGTAAGAAATTGTTCAAATACTATTAAAAAAAAAACAAACCCAAATCAAACAACCCAAAACCGAAACAAAAAAAAACCAAAACAAAACACTCGTGCACATTGACTAGTATTTTTTGTGTGTGTGGGTGCGCGCCAGAAAGCATAATTTGTCATGAATGAAAATTGTATGGGACAAGGCTGTAGAAATTGTATATTATCTCTATTAAGGCTCAATCTGAACAAATGTACTTTGGCTAAACACAGGTTCAGAAAAGAAGCATGAGAAATTATCATCTTCCGTTCGTGCTGTCCAAAAAGGTATCATTTAAATTTGAATTTTTAATGCATGCCCCATAGCAAGCCATTGTCTGTGTTGATTAAATTACCTGTAAGTAGTGATGTTCTGATAGAAATCAATTTGAGCACGTCATTGTTCTGAGCATGATAATTGAATCTTGAGCTACTTTTGCATGTTTTGAGAGTGATATGCAAACAGTTCAGTCACTTCGCTCTTTGCAGAGGCAGCAAATTTTAAAAGGCAGTGCTTAAAGCTGCAAAGATTAGCAGCATTCACCATTCTCTATTGAACAGTTTGTGCTTGTTGCAAGTGTTACCCATCATTTCTGTGAAGATCCTTAAGCAAGGAAATAAGTCCTACATATCGGAACATCACTGAATCATGCTGATTTTATTTTACTTTTTTCTTTACTTGGATATCTAAGTTTTCCTTTTGGTTTGGTTTCCCCTGGCATTTTGTGCTCTGCAGCTTTGACTTCAAGTTGGGTGGTTGACTGTGATAATAAGTAGATAGGAAATGGGTGGGATACTCTGTATTTGGAAGGAAGCAAACAACTATCTGTATTCAAAGCAACATGTTTGGTAAGTATTTACAGTTCAGCTTATTTGATACTTTGTTTTCTTTCCAGACCAAACAAGTAAACTTAAATACATTCTCCAAGATGCAAGATTCTTTCTCATCAAGAGTAACAACCATGAAAATGTATCACTTGCTAAGGCAAAGGTAGGTTGAATTTTCTTCAAACTGATCCTTGTGTTTTCAGACACACCCATCTTAGTTTGGAAGAGTGTGTGGTTGGGTGTGTTATTTTCTTTATGGCTTGGATCTCAGTAGATGCAGCTACAAAAGTTAGTGTGCCTTGGTTCTTCTGCTTCCACTGTAACCTAGAAAAGGTCCTAGACCATTGGCCATTTATCTTGGCAAGAATAGGGTTAAAAAGGGCCTTACTTAGGGTCTGTTTCATAACATCCTGAGCCAACCTCCATGAGGAATGCTGGGGTGGTTTTTTCTCCCCTCCATCAGCACCTCTGTTCATGTTGCTGTACTCTGAGAAGGTTCAGAATGTTGTGTGGAAATGTAAGCCTGGCAGTGCTGGTATGAGTGAGTTCCTTGGGAGGGATTCCAGAGCACTGGATTTCAGCTGTTGAGGAATTGCACTAAGTGTCCATTGCAGCACTCCAGCGGTTTTGTATTGGCATGTGTTCTTTGGAACGGGTTATAGAGAAAATACTTGATTTGCTGTTACACAATATACACAGAGTAGGTGATTTTATTAATGAAGATTTTTAAAATTAGGATGAAAATAGCATTAAAATGGTTAAACAAATCTCAAAGTCCTGGGCACGTTTGGTTCGCAACCTCTTCTTCCATCTTTGAAGGTGCAGTGAACACCATTCTGACTGGTGTTTGCTTTAGCTCTGTGAAGGAGTCTGTCCTTTTTTGTGCACCATCCATGTATGGAGCTACAATAGTATCCTTGTTCCTGAAGTTATTGGAGTGCACGCTTTATGTCTCAGTGTAGAGGCATCAGTGCTTTGACGTTGGACTTCCATGAAACTCGCTTTTGTGGTGCTTTTGTTCAGTTCACAGCAGGGCTTTACAAGCAGCCAAAAACCATGTAATCTGACTGAAAGCTAGCAAAACCCCCAAATAGTTCTCTGGTGGCTTTAATGAATTACCAGAATCAGACAAACATTGATCTGAGTTCAGAGTAGGGCATGAATACTTACCTTCACTAAAAAAACGCAAGGGAAGGAGTGTTGACTTTGGTATGTAGATCCCATTCTGAGGCTGAAGCTTGTTTGCCTAGAAAGATGGATGTAGGAGTAATTCAATAAATGGTTATTCTATATCTTAGCTCCGTTGGTGCCTTGAAGAGGTTGGGTTTTATTGGGTGGGTCTGCATAAGGGCTGGTGAAAGGGAAAAGATAGTAGGAGATGTGTAAGCCTAAACAAAGTGATTTGTCTTGCCAATTTAAAGTGTTACTCTGGTGTCTTTCATGTTGCTGGCATTTCACTGAAAGAGTTTTAAAGTCTGCAAACTGTCCTGAACAAATCTGCAATACTATATTCAAGTCTACCTGCCCACCTTTTCGTATATATTCTATTGTGTTTTTTATAATTTCTGTGTGTTATATAATACATAAAATCCCTAGGTCACTTGAAACATACGTGAAAACTTTCTGTTTACTTACTGTTTTACTTACTTGGCTTACTGTTTTTGTCTGCCCATCATTATAATTACAGTGAAAGTCTTACAGATGGTCTAAATGCATCTTCAGTGTTCAAAAAAAGATTGAAAAGTCAGTGTTTTAAAACTTTCAGCACAAGGCAGGCTAAAATACTTCTTGAAGGAAATTAATTTAGCAATACCTTTTTCTTTCTATTATCTTCTATTCCAGTACACTATTTTAGTCTTTTCTTCATCTACATTATGTATTTATGTTAGCTAAATCATTTGAGATGAACTGTTATGTTTTGGTGATGGGGTTGGTGTTTTTCTGTTTTAGGGAGTATGGTCAACACTTCCAGTGAATGAAAAGAAGCTTAATGCTGCATTTAGATCAGCAAGGAGTGTTATTTTGATATTTTCTGTAAGAGAGAGTGGCAAATTCCAAGGTAAGGAAAAATAAGTTGTTATCAAGGTGAGTGAAAGTGAGTTTTATGTGCAATAGCCTTTCTGTTGTATCTTTGTTACAATTCATACAAAATCCTTTAGGGTTTGCAAGATTATCTTCAGAGTCTCATCATGGAGGATCACCTATACATTGGGTGCTGCCTGCAGGAATGAATGCAAAAATGTTGGGAGGTGTCTTTAAAATTGACTGGATTTGCAGGTAAATAATTGTGCATTTATATTGCTGTTAGTAACAAGACATTATAATATCATTTCCACATGTTACTCAAGTGCCAACAGCATCCTTCTGAAACTTGATTCAACCAGAGATCTGTCCTCACTGCTCACTTGAATAGACAACTGTGGATGAAAAAGAAAAAAAAATCGTGTAAGGACAAATCTGTCTTGATCTGAGTGAACAAAGAAAATACTACTGTTCTAAAACAACATGTGAAATAGTGCAAGTGTTGCATAATGTGTAGGTTATGAGCACTATGTTCATTGATTTAACTGAATATGTTCTTACAGAAAAAATTTTAAATCTCTATTAAGGAAAAAAGTTATAGCAGTCCCGTGAAACACACTGCCTGGTTGTGTGAATACTGTGGACTGCCAGAAAGACTAGATACATGGAAAGTGAGACTTTGAATCAGAGAAAAATCTGTGTTGGAAAGGTCCTCTTGAAGCTACTGACTCCCACCTCCAGCTAAGAGCACATCTTGTTTCATAGTTAGGTCAGTGCTCAGGCATTTACTTCAGCAGGTGCCAAGAGCTACCACATGTAGAGACTGGTCAGTGTATTCAGATGGTGAAATAGTAAACAAGCACAGTATCAATATTGCATAAAGACCAAAATACTTTCTTTAGAAGGAGAGCCTGTCATAGTACGGACTATATTAGTTACTACTGGAAAAAGTGAAAGTGAAATCTTCAGTTACTAATATGTAGAACATAAGAATATGTTCAAAGACCTGACAGTACAAAGAATAACAGGATTATTTTATATGTAATCTCCCGCTGTATACATTTTAAATAATTTTCTTAATTAAAAAAAACAAGGCAAAACTATAAATGGTGCCACTTGCATATTTAGGCGGGAATTGCCGTTCACGAAGTCTGCTCACCTGACCAATCCTTGGAACGAACATAAGCCAGTAAAGATTGGACGCGATGGACAGGTTTGTTAATTCTTACTTTTTTTCTATAACTGACATCCTCTGGTGCTTGCTTCTAGCTTTGAATGTGCAGGAGATTCAGAATGTTTTTAGAGCAGTTACTTGCAGTAAAGTGCTGTGGCAAAGGCACTCTGCTGCTCTCTAATGCCATTGTGGAAGAAGGAAAAGGAAACAATACAGTGCCAATTTTGTTGTCATCTTCATGATTAACAGTGTTTGCTTCAAAACGGTGTGACATTTTGAATGGGAAATGTAATGTGCCTTGCATTGTATGGTGTGCAAACCATATAGCTCAGGTTTAAGAAAATGTTCTGGCATTTCCAGTTCTGCTCTGCATTGCATTTTTTTATATATACTGTATTGCTTAAGGCATAGAGACTCCCATTATAGGATATATGCTAAGCAAATTTTAAGTGGGGCTGCCTCTTTGTCTTGTCAGACATACCAGAGTGCAGGTATGTTGCTGCTGTCATCACATACCTAAGCTGTGGGTAAAATTACAAGTTTTGCTTTCTTAAGACAAGGTAGGAGGTAATCTCCACTCTGTATGGAAAACATCAACTCCATGCTGCATTGTTTGGCCCACAGATATGTTTGCTTTGTTGTGTAGCAGGAGAAAAACAACAGTTTTGGTCTTGTTTTTAGTTTAGTGTGAACTTAAAAAGAAAAAAAAAAAAAAGGATTTCAGTTAGCTTTTGTTAAATGGTCAAGGAAATATTTTTTTTTAATGTTTTCTCCACAGTAGACTTGCAATCTGGATGTGGGTTTCAGCTTTTTTCATCAAATTACTGTTATGTTCTGGACAAGCATCTGACCAGATGCTTGCTCTCCCTGCTTTTAAAGTCTGGTTATTTCCTGAAGTGGTTGTCATTTATCCATTTATATTTGCACAACTCAGAATGGATCTCTTCTGAGGGTGTGTACACTGTAATTCTGCCTTTAGGACATAATTTGGGATAGTGTTCTGCAGGCCTGCAGTAACCAGTTTGAAGAGGCACTTTTTGGGATTGTTTTGCACCCAGCTCTTTCTAGATTTATTTGATGGTCCAAGTTCTTGTACTGGAAGAGAGTCAGGAAGTTGATGTCTGTCTCTTTCTCCTCCAGACAACTTGTGGAGTTTGATGGTCCCATTATCTCCATCTTGTTCCCTTATACTGCATATTTCTCTTTTAATCTAGGCTGGGGAGATCCGACCTGCTCAGTCATTGCATATAGGAATTGTTGCACACATTCAGTTGTTCTTGGTGCCCTGCTTTAAAGCTTTTCCATTTCTGTTGTCCCCCTATTTTTTGAGATGCAGGGGCACAACTGCACCAAGTATTTAAGGTGTGGGTGGAACATGAACTTCCAGTGTGATACAATGACTTCTTTATTCCGTGTTCCTTTCCTAATAACCCTAAACACACAAACTCCTTGTTTTGACTGCGGTCAGACATTGAGTTGGTATTTTCATGGACCTGTCTACCACACAATGAAGAACTCATAGTGAGTGGTAGTAGCCAACTTCATCAGGCCATGGCTTTATATGTGAAGCTGGGATGGATTTTTTTTCCTACGTGTGTCACTTTTCTTTCTGTAATAGGTGATCATTTTCTTTGTGATGAAAAACAGTTCTCTGATTTTATAGCAAAACAGTGATGTGGCCTGTATGTCTCATGGGAAGATATGGTTACCCAAAGTGTTGGACTATTTTATGAAAATTCTAAGTAGTGCCTAAAGAGTGAAAGGTAACGTAAGTGAATTTTGCTGTCTCTAGTGATACTAAAATCTCTTTGAAGTGTCCTTTTTTTGTTTTGTTTTTTTTTTTCCTCCTTAAATGTATGTTGTCAGTGTATTTGGGGAGAGTTTCATTTCTTCAGTTTATGAGCCACTACTGAACTTCTAACTAATTCTAGGAAATTGAGCCGGAATGTGGAACCCAACTTTGTCTTCTCTTCCCTCCCGATGAAAGTATTGACTTGTATCAAGTCATTCATAAAATGAGGCACAAGAGAAGAATGCACTCACAACCCCGATCAAGAGGACGCCCATCCCGTCGAGACCCCGTTCGGGACGTGGGAAGGTTAGAAACGTTCTTTGGACTGATAATAGGCACATGTGTCAGAATAACGTGATGGAGGAATGTGATTCGTCAAAGCTTTCCCTGCGATAAAGAAGAGAGAAAATCCTCAAATCAAGCTGCATGGACAAGTTTGTGGCTTCATTGAGGATTTCACATGGTTCCCCGGTCTGTCATTTTTCAAGAGGAAAATGGGGATCTTTGCTTTTGCAGAAAAAAGCTCTTAAAGTTCTGTCTTTAGTTTAGACTAGATCATTTATTGAGCTAATGCAACGTGTAATGCTAGCTGTAGGTAAGCTTGGCTTGATTATGAGCAGGCTAGATGGAGAGGAGGAAATATTTATATGCTAAAAATGTGTTAATATCTTGTAAAAGCCTTTTCTTTCAGGTGTGTCTCTGGATAAGCCTTATCAAATATGGGACTTTTATAAGGATCACTTAGAATTTTGCAGAAGATGCCGCCTCATTTTGAGGATAAAATATTTAAGTTATTTTGATAATCAAGAGGAGCATTATTGGGACTGTTTCAAATTGTGTCATCGTGATGTGTTAACCCTATTGCCAAATATTCTCTAACATGTAACCACTGAATTCACACATCTTGCTGAGCTTCTGAAAACAGTAGGTTCTTTCCAAAAGGGATCAAGTGGCCCTTGGAGACCCGGCAACAAACCAAAAAGAATGGCTGTTGCTGTGTCTGTATATACAACCTTTCCAGATGCTGGCAGTACCTGTGGACTTAAAGTATTTTTAGAGGATCGACATGGTTATTGATCACTGCTATATGAACTTAACATCATTTTCCAGAAAAAAGGGGGTATAACTTGTTACAGAATTGGAGAAGTCTTTGCAAAGAACTGATACTAGCCCTTCTGCCAAACACCTTTTCCCCGTGGTAGCCACTTTGCATACAGACTGATGTATGGTTTGGGCTGAAACCTTTGGTTAAGTTTCCTTTTTGTGGAAACGTCCTGTGGTAGGTACAGAGCCCCAACAAGAGTCCCCATTTCCTTGAGCTTAAAAAAAAGAGGACACTGTAACGAGTAGGTAGGAGGAAACCTGGCAGCGCCCCCCTATTTTTGGCTTTAAAGGACTGAACACCAAGATGGCTTTTGGAGTTAAGCTAAGAGGTTTCCAGTGCAATAAAGTATATACGAGTGAAGGTTTTGCAATGGACTGCAAACTATACATATAACACCACCACACCTTCTCAAGCCTGCCAGGGCCTCCATTTATGTATGTGGCTTACAGCTTAAAGTCAGTAGTTGGACTACTATATGAACTGTTTCTATCATATTTTATACCGGTCGTAAATGCACTCTCAAAACTACAAGAAAGCGGTATGTTTATTCTTTACACCAGCTTTTATTTTCTTTGAATTTGCTGTAGATGCAACTGCTTTGGTTTTTGGGCTTTTTGCTCATACTAAAGAATCTGCTTCCATTTTAAAAAGCTTAGTAACTGGGTATGGTGGGCTTTAAAGTCAGAAGTTGGGGAAGGGAGGGAGAAGTCACTATTTATAAAACTAAAAGCTGTATAAGCTTGTTACTCAGCCAGCAAGTTGCACAGTAATTAAGCAATTTAAGAAAGTGTTAATGTCTTGTCATAAGGAATTACATTGTTGGGGAGGGGGAGGGGTGTGGAAAGGGAATGGTTTTGTAGCTGCTTTATGTTTAGAAACACTGTTACATTAGCACTGGAGTCTCCCAGTACAGTAATGTTTAGGTACCTTGGAGCAAAATAAGTAGCCAGTTGTCAGCTCCTTTTTGAGTCTAACAGCAACTGGAATGTAACTTTGTAAAGAAGAGCAGAGTTCGTAGCATCTCTTCATCAAAGAGCTGCTTTTATAGAAAAGACCCCTGATTAATTTAATTATTAGGAAGCTTGAGCCTTATTAAACTGTAAAATGCACCAATGCATTACTAGTAAATTGCTTAGAACAGAAATAATTAGAAATAATATAATTGGCCTATTCAACTAGGAAAATCACAGTTAAAGTTGCAATTTCACAAAGCATGCAGAGTTTTATTTATAAATGTTGTGGAAGTAGATATTTTAAAGAATTCTTTACCCTATAGCTATCAAATGCAGTAGTCTTCATACCCTCTGACTGCAGTGTTCTGTGAAATTTTTTGTTGTCCAATCGCTTGTTTCAAAATGTAACGTGGAAAGTGTCATTTTAATGCCTAAGTTTGAGTTCGGTTTAGACAAATTTCTTCCCTTTTGTTTGGCATGTAGAGTTCCTTCCTTCACTACCAGAGTTCCTGTAGACAGAAAGTAACAGTGGAGTATATGTAATTGAGCTATTTCTGATTCAGTTCAGATTTAAAGCTGTAGAATATTTTGAAACAATTAGAGTTGAGAATAATTACATTGATATCCTGGGCAGCTCAGACTATTCCTGTGAGTTATTCTGCTGTAACAAATGCTCCAAGCAACCTTGTTTAATTTTTGATATCTAATTTGTGTAGGCGTCGACCAGAAGATTATGATATTCATAACAGCAGAAAGAAACCAAGGATTGACTATCCCCCTGAGTTTCACCAAAGACCAGGTTAATATCTTACTATGAAGATTTGTGTGCACCAATTCACAAGTGTTTTCTCTTTTAGGATATCCTTGTTAATTCAAAAATAAAATACTGGTATAACTGGGATATAAAAATGTGACTTGTTCCAAGTGCTGCCTGCTGCTTTAACCCACCTCTCGCAGAAGTCAGTGTCACTTGTTTCACTGGTCTGAGAGCTGAGTTAACCTAGGCTGAGCCCTTTCCAAGAGCCTTGAATTGTGTACATTATTGTGAATGATCCTCACAAGTGCTGTTTTAATGTGGGCACAAGAATAGATCTGACCTACTTGTCCAGATGCTAATCATCAAATAAAAATGTTTGAGAAATTTCCACCTGAGACTGCCTGACTAGCAGCCTTTGTGTGGAGATGATCATAGACATTCAGTTATGTTTCCAGAGAGAATTATTTTTACGAGCTTGACATGAGTTAGGGAGGAGTATGTTGCATTGCATTGTGCAAGAGGATCTAATGATTAAGGGAAATTTGTTGTTCCCTAGAAAGAAATGTTTGCAGTGGTAGTGCAGCTTTTTTTTTTTTCTTCAGAAAGCAGCTATTAAGAAATTGTCACCTTTAGTCTACCAAATTGTGCTTCACATCTTTTAGAAAAGCACATTCCACTATTTCAGTTGTAGATTTCCAAACCTCTTACAAATATGCCTTTATCTGTCCAGCTTGTCTCCAAAGCCAGCATTCTTTCATGCAAAAAGTGTTGTTGCTGCTCTGAATCTTTCTAAGGCCATTATTTAAACAACAGAACAAGATTTTTTAAAAATAATGAAGCTCAGAAGCACTATTTTATTTTGGGGCTAGCATGTCTGGTGTTTCGTACTGTTCTGTTGAGCTCTTTAAAGGTATTTACCAAAGCTATAACAATTCTTTGCCCTGTGGGGCTTTACCAGATACTTTTTAGTTTGTTTTTAATTTCCTGTGTGGCATTGTATCCAAAGCATCTAAGGAAATGAGCTTTAAGGGTTGCCCCGATGAACGCATTCTACAAAATACACAGTTGAGAAGTAGTAACAGCCACATGCTAACTACCTGGAAACAGTACTCTTCAAATTCATGTGCATTCCTAATTAATTTGACTAAATTTCAAGTCTTTATTTGCACAGTTTCTCTCTTGCATATTTGTTGGTACTGTGTGCAAGTTCTTACGGGTTTATCTATGTCACTTTTTTGTTATTACATTATATTACTTGTCTGCATTGTCTCTTAGAAGCTGTAGGTTTTCAAGAGTTCTTTTTAAAGTGAGGGTAATGGCAGGTAGACATAATTTTATAGCTGGCACAAAATGAAAGGACACTTTCTAATGAATATAATTTTTAAGATTGTTAAGATGAGATGGTGAATTGAATTAATACTGCTTGATGTTCGAACAGGGTATATAAAGGATCCCAGATATCCCGAAGTAGACAGGTAAGGTGTGTTCATGTTATTCATTTTATGCCCTGGTAACTTGTCTGCATGGATAAGTTGGATTTAGTTCTACAAATTTTTATTCCCAACAGACGATTTTCAGGAGTTCGAAGAGATGTATTTTTAAATGGGGTAAGTTGTTGCATGCAGATTTTGGGGGAACTTTATATTCAGCTTTCTGCACTTCCAAACAACACTCAACACAAATTTTAATATTACTGTCTTCCATTTTAGTCCTACAATGATTACGTGAGGGAGTTCCACAACATGGGACCACCGCCACCATGGCAAGGAATGGTTTGTGTCTTCTTGAATTCGATTTTTCTCCTTAGCATACAGCTTCTTCTTGTTTCCACCTAACGGAGCCTGGCATAATCAGTGTGCTATCAACTCTGCTTTTCCTAAAATGTATCTTTGCTGTAACTGTGTAAAAATTTTAGGTGAAAAATACTAATAGCAAGTATTTTGAAATTTACTCTCAACTGTAGTCTGGCATTTTTAGTAAGCTCTCAGGAAACAGCAGAACCCTCCTTTATCCTAGACGGGAGGGGTGTGATCACATGCTGTATTCTGCTAAATATTCATGGTAATTGGCTCTTAAACAGCAAATGCATCAAACCGGCGGACTTGTTGAAGAGGCTCATGGAATGGGCTGCTGGGCTCTGGCATTGTGCAGTGGCTTGCTTTTGGCTATGGCAATGAAGCATGCAGGAAATTAGCAAAACATGCTGCACAACCTAATTAAAATAAGTCTTCCTGTATTACAGCCTCCACTGAAATGCACTTTCTTTCCCAGTCAGATGAGCAGATACATGAGTGTACATATCTACAACTATGTAGATAGTTCACTTGTACAAGTTGTGGTTTTGCCTTCATGTCAGAAGTAGTCATAGGGAGGTTGTTTTGGTTATATTTAGTAAGTCTGGCCTGATTTTGCGTAACTGTAATGAGTCTTTTGGCTCTTGTTTGTACTGGCAATGAGCAAAAAGCAGTGGCAGATGTAGAGATGCTTCTATAGCCTCTTTACTTTTCTCAGCTGAAGTACAACTCTTTGCAACTGAAGGAAGTAAACAGGGTTGTCACATGGGGAGGAGAAGAGTTTTGCAAACACAGCTAAGCCTCCAGAAATCCCTTTTTTTTCTCTCCTCCCCTCTTCTGTATGCAGTCCAAGTAGTTGTCCTAGAATCCAGTGCTTCCATTTACTTTCTTTGTAACAAAAACGCAAGCAAAGTTGCTTTGGTACTATGGCAAAGGAAGATCTTACTCATTGAAGAAATGGAAGAAATCAGCCAAAATATGTCTTGTTTAAAAACAACAACAACAAACAAATCTGCTAGCATTTTGTCAAATAGTTTGTTTTGCAAAGACAGGGGTTTTTAAATTGAGAGTAGAAACATATTCACAAGGAAATGAGTATGACTTGTTTCTATAAGAGCTCACATTCTATATGTAAAGGTTTTAAAAGCCCAAAACCAAAACTACCATATTTAAGTAGCAGAAATTTTATGTACAGTGTCATGTTAAGGCAGATGAGGAAAGAAGGAAGGAAGGGATATTGGGCTGTGGGGAGGGTGTTTACCAGACTTCTCCAAGCAGTGGTAGAGGGGTAGTAAAGCATGCCAGCCTAAAGGAAAGTAGTCTGCTGTTCAGTTAGGAGGCTGTGATCAGATTTATTTAGATGCTCTGTTTTCCATCTGAATGATGCACTCCTTGTGTGCATTCCTTTGCTTCAACAAACTTCCTATAACTTTCTTGTAGCCACCGTATCCAGGTATGGAGCAACCACCACACCACCCTTACTATCAGCACCATGCACCTCCACCTCAAGCTCACCCTCCATACTCAGGACATCATCCTGTACCCCATGAAGCAAGATACAGAGACAAACGAGTAGTAAGTGTCCACACAGAGGGGATGCAAGTCTGCAGGCTGGAGTAGGAATCTGGGGTCCAGGGGTAGCCTAGCCGGAGCTTTGTTGGCTGTGATAAACGGCATGTTTACGACGTGCCTTAGAGTTCCTTGGAAAGATCAGTTGTTCAGGTTGACAACACACTTCCAGCAAACTTGAAAAGCCTCTCTCTCCCTAATAAAGTAGAAGTCAAAAATTCTCAGACTCTTAAACTGACGTGTACGCTTAAATTGGCTTCCAGCCTGTCAACCTCTGAACATTTTTATGCTGAAGCCCGGGTTGAATATGGACATGCCTGTAACTTTGCTTGTGCTCAAGGACAACAACTTACTTTATCAGCAGATTTTTGTTTAAAAACTTCTTACAGTTACATCAGAAAACAGGGCAGATTGTTAAATTTCTGTTAGCTGGCTTGAAAGGCTCCTTAGCTTTCAAGTTTCTTGCTGGTGTTTGGCATTTGAACCCCAGATTCTGCACAAGGATGCTGGACACTTTTTTGGTTGGGTTTGTCTTTTTTTAAATACTGGGCTTTCTGAAGAGCTACAGCCAGTCCTGTAGATACGGGCGGGAATTCTGATCTGGGAAAGAAAATAGCAGAGCTGTCCTTTCAATCACAGCACGACTATGACATGAGAGTAGATGACTTCCTTCGCCGCACACAAGCCGTTGTCAGCGGTCGGAGAAGCCGGCCCCGGGAGAGGGACCGAGAGCGGGAGCGCGACCGGCCTCGAGATAATCGGAGAGACAGAGAACGTGACAGAGGCCGAGATCGGGAAAGGGAGAGAGAGAGGATTTGTGACCGGGACAGAGACAGAGGTGAAAGAGGTAGATACCGAAGATAATCTATCTGCAACCAGTGCTCACTTGAAACAAAAAAAGCTTGTATTTTTTTGTGTGTTTACAAGTAGTACCTTTTATTTTCAGCTGTCTACTTAAAGTTCATTGTGTAGAAGGATTTATAATGACCCTCTCTATTCCAAGCATGCAGTGAACTATGAACTGGAAAAACTCAAATAGGCCAAAAATAAAATACACAAAGCTGACGCTCAACTTCTTGTTTCTATCGGAACAGAGTTGGAAGCAGCTAAGAATGTAGATATTGATTAATTCTCAATAAGTGTTCATCTACTTAGTGACTTCATTCTAGGTTTTTGAATACTGATGGATAACTTCCTTTTTTTTTTTTTTTTTTTTTTTGCTTTGATGTTTTCTTCCTGTAGTTTCATATGGTTCGATGGGAGAATGCTGCTATCAAGTATGCAAATATTGAAGTATGATTTCTTTTTCTTTTTTTGACGGTATGGCAGTATTGTAGCAGCCTTTTTTTCCCGCTCTTACCCCCCCCACCGCCCCCC
>VWYP01009330.1:709109-731390 GCA_013400435.1 Pycnonotus jocosus
CCCCCCCCCTATTTTTTAACCCTATCTGTGAAGTCAAGTGGGTTTTTTTCAGTCTTCAGTAAGGAAAGCAATATTAAGAAGACACTATTGATACCTGATTTTTAGCCTTTTTTTTAAATCTTCCTGTGTTCAGTAACATTTTGGTCAATTCTCTTGTCTAGTCTCTTTCCAAAATGTACACATTGCTTGGAATGTTCACAACCTGCGTGTGTGGAACCAGAAAATATTGCTGTATTCTACATTGCTACCTTTTTTTTTTATATAAAAATAAATTGGTAACTATTGAAATGTTTAAAACTCCATGTCGGGTTTCTTGGTTTTCTAAGCTTGACAGCTTTGCTAGATGCCGGCAGTTCTAGAAAAAGATCTATGTTCAGAAATAGTTCAAATGTTCTTTGTGGTAAGTGAAACTGATCTGAAGCCTGAGTTTAGGAAAAGGACTGCTGATATAAAAGGTAATTGTATTTCTGCTTCCTTAGTGAAGTAGTCAATAATTCACGCAGCTCATCAGAGTTATTAAGGCCCTGTATGTTCAATTTAATCATAGGATCTTCAAGCTATTGAGAAGCTGTCCTCTGCCACAACATACCTGTCTCAGGAATGTGTTAGTCCTGGAAGATCCACAAGTCTGCACGTGTGTTCTTTGTAATGATCACTTGTTACTTCTCTTAAATGGCAAATATTTTAACCTAAATGCCAATGTTAAAACTGTGAGGGGGGAAAAAAAGTAAAACTTGTAGTTAAAGTTCTTCAGTTTATCCAGCCATTTCCAACTTTCCAAAACTTGTAAGAAGCACTGCCTTGGTGGACTTCTTCGTAAACTTTCTTCAGTGTCTTCTCATGTAACAAATCCAGACTGTGCTTTAAACACCTCCAGCTCTACCTTGCTGGATGCTGCAGCTATTTTTGTAAAAGGACTGGCCACTGTGTGGCATTTGTGGAAATGTGTTTTTTTGATCTGGCAATAATTTGTGCTCTGTTTATTTTAGTCTACAATCACAGTAAACATCTTCATGTGTTAAAAAAAAAAGACCTCCAATATACAAGTATGTTTGGATTCTTTAAGCAGTACAATAGGCTAAATATGTGTTTGGATACCTCAACACAGTTTATTGTGCACAGAGAGGTGTTGCCTGCTAGCTGGAGGATTAGATCAGTCTGTCAGATTTAGAATACATTCTGTGTCTAATTGGAGAAATGCATCATAGACCACTCATACTTTGATGCTTTTCTCTGCATTGTATACAGACTCTAAATTGAAGAAGGAGTGTTGGCTTTGTTTGAGCTTTTTTGTTTGGTTTGGTTTGTTTGTTTGTTTACTTTCTAAATTTGATACTAGATAAACCAAATCTCTCTGAGTAGTTTACAGAAACAAAGCACCTCCTTACAGCGACTGTGCAGCAACTTTGTCCAGCTTTTCCCATCTATCCTGTTTCCAGTGTCCTTTGTTACCTCTGTCTGACCAATACCTGTGCAGCGTGCTGGGAGGCTTGCTGGCCTTCTGGCATCCAAACTGACGTCTCAGCAACTGGGTGACAGGGGTTCATAGTGATCCATTGTGGTGGAGCTGTGCCTAGGGACCCACCCAGCTCTCTGCAACCCCTTTCTGACCTGGGGCCTTAGTGTCATGCCCCTTTCTATTCACTGTGCATATTCCTGGTTATGATCCCATCATGACAACAGGAACAACACACCAGAAATTGGCCTGAAATGCAGTAGTCCTCTTGTAACACTCCTTTAGCTGGGAAATGGTTGAGCTTTTGTACGTGTTGTAGTATGAAGAAGTTTAAGCAGATGTTGAAACATGACAGTGCTAATAAAAAAAAAGTTGAAGTGATGTAAGGAATTTTATTATGTAAACAAATAATCATGCTCTGTTTGAAAACAATTCCAGAGTATTTAGAGAGATCAGTTGAAATTCTAGTAGATTTTTTCCTGAGTAAGCTGTCACAGAAGTAAAATAACCTTGCCTAGAATAGGAGGCCTGGACTAGCAGCATTTTACAGGCATTTTTAACACCTGAAGAAGTATACATTTACTACCTCTCTTATCTGACCCAAGTGCAGCACTATTTTCTCTCCAACTTTTCAAGCAAGGAGAGTGGCTATTGCGCTGTTCCCACATGGAATGTTATCTCTGCAAGTTCCCTCTCTAGATGTTTTCCTGCATTTATGAATTAGCATGGCTTAGAGGCATTTGGGGGTTAAGATGGGCAAGTTCCTCACAGAGGTGGTTTTCACACTCCCTGCAGTGTTGCAGTTAGAATGATGCCCTGTACAGTAGGAATTCCGGAGTGAATGGGAAAGAGAAAGTTCCCAGGATAGTAATTTTTTTGATACTTTTGGGATTCTAATCTCCCTTCAGCCCCCAAGTAGTCAGGGCATTTACCACTTGCAGGTCCCAGTTTTCATGATTGTGGCCCTTCAGATGGGTGCTTTTTAGGAGGCCATGATTTTGGATTCACTGATCTGGAGAGAGCTTTTCTTACAGGAGAGGAGGCGTTTTGGTTGTGAATCAGTGATCAAGCCTGCATGACACTAGAGGACAGAACAGAGTTAGGATAAGGAGCCTAGTTGCAGACCCACAGTACTACACAGGACAAGGCTGAATTTATGAAATATTCTAAAATACTTGATATGCTGAAAACTTAGAGCAACAATTACCATGGCAAAAACCATGTGTGATCAGCTAACATGGTCCCAAGGGATAAAGCAAATATAATTCAATTTTATTTACACCAGAAGCAATTTTCTGGCTAAGCAAACAGCTCTGCCCCACAACAGCTTTGTTGTGGTGCATTCATGATATGCCCAGCTTAAAGCATACCCCAATAAGCTTTTCCACCAAAGAATGTGCATAAATGCCTTGTTTAATCAGCCTAGGAGAAGAAAACTGCTGCTGGGAACAAGTTGTCTATTCTTTCTTCCTCTTTGCAATTCTGCCACATCTTCTACAGCAACATAGGCAGCACTTGAAAACAATGAAGACAACAGTGGCTGTACAGGTGAACAAGAATGCCAGGACATCCAGGGAGTGGTACTGGTACCAGGTCAGATGGTGAGCAGCTGGTCTCAAGTGCTTTGCTCCTTTGTGACGCATTACAAATTCAATCCAGAAGACAGCTCTGTCCAGAGGTTTAACAGCCTGGTCATGCTGTATCTTGGATAACTTTAGAGCATTTTCCTTATAGCTGGGGGGAAAAAAAAAAAAGAGGGATTTCTCACTTATTCCTGAAACAAACCATTTAGCACCTGGCAGTCCTCTTAAGGAAGCTAGACAGCCCTGCTTCTACTTCCATCAATCTTATTTAAATATATTTGAAACTGCTCCAGTTTATTCCTGTATGCATAAAATTGGGTTAAGGATAGTAATAGAGAAAGGCAATATTTTGCAAAAAAAAAGTTATTCAAAATTATTCCAGATACTCCTTTAAAAAAAACAATATGGAAACATTTGCAGCATTTCTGTTCCAATATAATAGAGTGTGCTGATTTGTTCTGGGATAGAGTTAACTTTTTTCATTGTATCTGGTGTGGGCTATTTTTTGGATTTGTGCTGGAAGCAATGTTGATAAAATAGGAATGTTTTCCTTACTGCTGAGCATATACTGAGTCAAGGCCTTTCCTGGCTCTCACACCACCTCACCAGCAAGGTGGCTGGGGCTGCACAAGGAATTGGGACACAGCAAGGAAAGCTGATCCCAACTGTGACCCAAGGGGATCCCAGACTCTATGGTGTCATGACTCAGTAGTAAAAGGGCAAGGCTGTGGAGGCCACATGTACCAGCTGCCATCCAGGTTGTTACAGATCACCTCCAGCATGGCTGACTCTCTCAGATACTAGATACCTCCATGAGTACTGGTCCATTTGCTGCAGGAATTTGCAGCTTCTTACTTGAAGGAATACCTGTCCTTCACACTGGACAAGAGTTGCTGCTAAAGATTGAGGACTTCTGCATTTTTCCTTTTGTCAGTGGTCTTATCCTTAACAAGGGATCCCAGCTGCTGGGCTTCCTTCTCCTCCAAGTCCTGACAGTAACCTAAAGATACTGCTAAGTCAGGGGTAGGAGAAAAAACTGTTATGACTAAAGGCAGCTAAGACCTAATAAAACTAGAATTGTCATTTCGAGCCTCCAGAGGATTTACACTAGTGGAGAGCTCTCAAAAGCTCCTCTGAACTTTCCAAGAGCTATTTTTCTCAAAGCACTCATAAAATGTGATATAAGGAAAACCAAATTACTGATCTCTCCTTTTTGAGAAATGCTGATTCTCAGAAAGGAAAGGTGGTTTTCATCTGAAATCCAAACTTCAGCTACTCTGTGTTTTCCGTTCCCAGAAGAGCCAGCAGAATTTCTCACATCAGCAGCCTGAGATTCTAATAACCTCAGCCTACTGTAAGGCAAGAACAGAACTTACGTGGAATTGTAAATTACTGCATTCAGTGCATCAACCAGGTCCTGCGTTGTCATTGTGTTGAAATCCATCTGAACTGCAGCTCCTTTTGCTACCATGTGAACAATGTTGTCATGCTGGTCAGCGAACATGGGAATCCCAACCATTGGTATCCCGTGGTAGATGGCTTCATAGAGCCCGTTGGTCCCACCATGTGTAATAAAGGCCTTAGTCAAGGGATGGCCTGGAACAGGGAAGGAGAGGTGCATGTAAAAGCAGCTGTGGTAAACTGCATTCACTGGGATGTGAGCACTGCATAGAGGGGCCAGTGCAGTGCTAGAGGAGGGAACAACCCTGACCTCTGGATCAGCAGCACAGCTTGCATGCCTAGCTTTCACACAGTATTTTAACACAATATGTGAATCAGCATGTCCCTCCAGACTACCCCACACTTACTTCGGCCCTTCTGCTATTGGGCAGTTGTAGTTTTCACATGGTATCAGGATCAGAACAGCCCTGTGCTTCAGCCTTGCTTAGGTCAAGCATTTTGAAGAATGAGCCCTGGAGATGAACTACAGATGCCAAATCCAGCTCCAGAGTACATCTCTGCTTTGGTATTTACTCCTGCCCACAGGGGCTTTTGAGCCATTCCAGACAACTGCCACCAAGAAAAGTCAGAGCCTTTTAGGAAACTAATGCTCCCAAGAGCAAAGTTCTACAGTTTAGGCTGTGAAACAAAGTGTATCCACAAACATTACATGGTTCTGTTGTCTGAATTAAGTATTCTAGTGGAAAAACAAAGGAAACAGTTTTTCCAAGGGTGCAACCCATCCCAAATGGAACCGGTCTCACCAAGCAGGTCATTTTGTGGTATCCAGTCAAAAATCCTGGTATTGGAGCCCAGAGTTTCGGGTTTTTTCCCTTTGTACCGCCAGAGGACCTTGAACAAAGGAAGAATAAGATAAACGTGGTACATGTGACGTGGCTTTCTGTATTATTACATGTAATTTAGTGCTTTATCTCAAACACAGTAAAATCTTTTCCCAGTAATTCAATTTCCTTTGGGTCCAATTGAACTCTTTGATGGGTTATTATGTGCTAATGATAAAAAATGCACAGTCATTTGGTTCAGAGGAGGTGAAACAGCAGAACTCCCCACGAAGTAACTCAGCAGTCTGTTTCTCTGAGAGAGCCCAGCTTCTGGCTACTCCAAACATAAAAGGCTCACTGAGAGCAATGGGAGTGAAAAAAGCAAAGCAACAGAGCAACTTGTTTTAGGCTTGAAAACAAATTCACCTTTTGTGGAAGCTGGCTGAGGGCTTTGGCAATCACATTACTTCTTTCATCACTTAGGCTGTGGACCATTGACCCAAGAGTGAATACAATGACACCATGTTCCCCTGAGCTCTGAACAAATTCTTCCATTTCCTAGGAGAGGCAGAAAACATACCAGGGGTAATTACATAATGCAGACTACATAGATTTCTGTGAATAGAGAGCATAACCTTTTCAGCTTATTTAAGAAATTATGGTGGTGTGAGCACCTTCTGACAGAAGGGCTTGACAAACACAGACCTGGGCCTGTGGAAAACAGTTTCTCCCCAGTGAGGAGCAGGACAAGTTGAGAGAGGTGACAGATTCTTTGTCTTTTTGAAAGCAAGTTTCAGGATACATTTCGGCAGCAGGAATGAATCCTGGCATTATCATGTGCAGGCCACACTCTGTGACACTCTCCCTAGCATGGTCATGCTTCTGGGTTTTTCTGGAACAAGTACTTTGCATTATATAGCTCTCCTGAAACCTGAGAGGGTGTTTCAGCATCCTGATCACAGATTCACCAAGTTGGTGCTGTCACTTTGCTAGTCAACAGTTCTCATTTCTTACAATGCACCACATGGCTCAAAACATTTTCTACAAGTTAGATCAATAGGTTTTCCTGTTCCTTTTATTAGTTAGTGTCATGTGAACTGGAGCAATAACATGCTAAAGAGAATGGTTATCTATTTTCCCTAAGTTCAGCCCATGCTACAGGGGAGTGGGAAGAGTGTTAGAAGGTTTCTTTTAGTAGACAGCTTGCACTGAAGATGGCCTATACCTTCCAAGGTTCCTCCTACAGGAATGATAATCTACACCAGAGCTTGTCATGTTGTCATCTTCAGTATTTGGGAGTTTCAAATTCCACCTGAATACTGCAATTCACAGCAGAGCATACGCTGGAGATGCTCAGTGTGTTACTCCCTTTAAATATCTTAAACTAAGGTACAATAGAAAGTGTTTATCACTCGTCTATTTCTGCAAGTTTTGACCCCATCTTACCTAAAGAATTTGTCTTGTCACAGTGCCCTCTGGCATCAGGTACTTCAGTGTTATCATGGGCTGCAAGTCTGTGTCTTAGAATTAAATATTACATTTACATACCCTAAGGCAGCACCTATTCTTCCTAAAACAGACACTCAGGCTATAAACCAGCCTTTAGTTTGCACAAGTATGTATGGATGCTAAATAGTTCCTTGTTCCCCAGCAGCACCAAAGCATCTTCTTTAGGAATGAGCTTTCTCAGGACATGGCTTGTGTGGTTATCAGGGAGAGAAACAATCTTTGTAACAAGCCAAGGGCAGAATGAAGTTGGGATACCTTTGGTAATGGTTTTGCTGGCTGGCAATGAAGTCCTCCAACAAACTCAAAGTTGGGCAGGAAAGGGCGTGGAAATTCGAAATCCCAGTATGTTCTCATTAACCAAATCTCTGCTTTCCCCATCGTCTCACACAGGGTTGTGGGCTTTCCTGTGGACAAGGTACAAGAGGTTTACAACATGCATGGGAATTACCTTGTTTGCTCTAGATTGTGAAACAGGAGCCTTACCTTTGTCTTTTGGCACTCCCAATCAGTATAGTTTATCAAACCATGCATAAAATGACAACATCCACAAATCTGGATTTATTCCTTGCCCTGTCCTGTGTTCAGCTTTAGCAGATGGCCATGAACAAAGTGGTAAAATCCTTAAAAGGATTTTGAACCTTCGTGATTACTTTAGAGAAATACAAGCAAGAAGCATTTAGTATCTAATACAGAAGTGCAATTCTTGTAGTGCTAAGTTATTACCTGTGCTTGTAGTAAAAACACAGAGAACACTTGGGGGAAGAGAGCAATCACAGAAAATTTAGTTCCAAATATGAAATGAATGAATCACCTGTCAGGGAGGAGGAAGGGTTTTAAACAAAGTTGTTCTGTATAGCATTTTTCAAAGGGTGACTCATTTAGTGGCTGTTCAGGCAACAATAAAAGACATGTACAGACATCTAGTTTTCTTGAGGGCTGGGTCAGCTGCTTCTTACACATATTGGGAAAAATTGACCAACTCTATAGATACTTTTAATGTCATTGTATGCAAAATCCAATATTTCTAGAAATGAATCTGAAAAATAATCTAATGGTAATTTGATGTTTTATAGTTTACCATTTGGAAAAATATATATTCTTAGGTACATGTTGCAAGTTATCTTTGCAGTATTTTCTCCACTAAGTGAAACTGGGGAGTAAAAGAGTTAGAAGTATTGATAAATAGTTTTCCAAAGCCAGTCTAATGCAAGCAGGAATCAAACTAAATATGCAGCAAGATAAAAATTATCTGTAGGGCATCGTTTTATACTACTTGATCAGTATAATAATCTACACCAGTAATTTTTTTTCTTTATATCTAAATTAAAGAGCAATGAATCAGTTACAAAGTTGCTGAAGTGAAAAACAAGTTTGCATTACAAGTAGAGTGATATAAAGGTGTAATTAAGTCTATATGTGGTATTAAAAATTCAGTCCAGGGAAGAGGGACTAGTTTTCAGAGCACAAAGGCATTCTTTGCAAATGCAGGAAAAGATTGGACAGCAACAGAAGAAATGCCCTTGTGTTTGCTGTTCACTTGTTATCTGCCTAAACTTAGATACCCTGGACAAGATTCAAAGTCCATTGAACTAAAAGGTCTCTTTATTAAATATTAAATCACACCTGAGTTGTACTATGTTGGAGCAAAATTTTCAGGTATATATGTAGTTTAAGGAGACTATTTCAAACTCTAAATGGTGGATGAAAGGGAAAGGTGACAGCATTCACTGCTGAGAATTGAACTCAGACTTAGCATCCTGCACCATGCAGCAGAGGATAGCCACCTCTGCTGGCCTTTGAGAAGGAGTATTTTGAGACAACAGCATGGTGGTCCCAAAGCATTCAAAAGGCACAACGTATGCAAGAAAGTAAACCACTCAACAACTGCCTTACCTAAGACATTACTGTAGTACCCATCCAATTCATCTCGCCAAAACTTCATGAAAAATAAATCCGTGAAAATGTAAAAGAGGAAGTTCCGTAGTCTTTCCGTAAAGGACATCTGGTGTGTCAGCCCCATTGTGCTAGCAGGCACATAGGAAGGTGGGGATGGGAGCCCACCGCACAGCCGCTCTACCACATTCCCATCAGAGAAGCGGAAGCTGTAGACAAAAGGGATCTCTAGGATTTCTGCTACAAGCTCCCCACCTACAGACAGGGGGTCAGCAATCAGAACATCAAACTTGGCCTGCTGCAGCTTTGCTATCAGATGAGGGTTCCTCACCAAGGTGTCACAGGTCTGCTTTGACATATTGGTGAAGACCTCCAGTTGCTCTTTCATCGTCCACATGATCTCCCAGGGGAAGAGATTAGCGGCATCATTCATCCAGAAATTGAGGAAGTCCTCCATGGAGGCATCCAGGGTCTCCTGGCTAAAGGGGACTTGCAGGACCTCAAAAGTGAAAGGGGAGGAGGTGTCCTGGTAGTTGATGAGCAAATTGATTGAGGGCACCAGCACAGTCACTTCATGACCCCGGAGAACGAGCTCTTGCAGAATCATTTTCATATTGATCCAGTGACTGGCATCGGTGGGCCAGACCACCACCTTCCCACAAAAACTCGTGCTGCAGCAGCATGTGAAGACCCAGAGCAGCCAGGGGAGCTTAGGCCCCAACATCTCAGCATTCCACATACAACTCTGGTCTGACCAAACTGGAAGCAGTTCACTGCTTCACTGTGCAAACCCTGTAGAGCCAACCAATTAAAAGTGACTGTTTGGTGACTAGGCTGGCAAACGTGTCAAGATTGGCAAAGGTGGCGAGAGGGAATGTCGTAACACAAAACAGCACTCACGGGAGGATTGGGCAAGCAGCAAATCCTGTTCTGGAGTGCCCTGCAGAGCCATAGCTGATCTCAAAATTACAGTAGCTCCTATTTGCTCACCACAAAGTGCATTTTGCAGCTTGTGAAGACCAGAAGCCTTTTCCCTGTGTTGTGGGTTAGTCTTGATAGGCAGCTAGGCACCCCAGAGCCTCTAAATTTCCCATAGAAGGAGGAGAAAGGGAAGTACTAAAGTTAGCAGACTCATGGATTGAGACTGAGACAACTTAAGGGGGGAAAAAAAGGAAGTTAAAAAAAAAAACCCACAAGAAAAGCATGTGATGTAAAAAGAACAGTTGCTCACTACTAGCCAATGTCCAGTGAGTCCCTGAGAAACAGCAGCCCTGACAAACTTCTCCCCCATATCTCTTATTTTGCTGAGCACAAAATCGTCATGGGCTGGGGTATCCCTTGGGTGAGTTGGGGTCAGCTGTCCCTGCTGTGTCCCCTCCCAACTTCTTGGGAGCATCCCCAGTCCCCTGACTTGTGGGGTGGGGTAAGAGGCAGAAAAGACACTCTCTAAGCACTGCCCAGCAGTAATTAAAACAACCCTGTGTTATCAAAACTCTTTTCAGCACAAATCCATCATGCAGCCCATGCAAGTGAAAAAACAGATATTGCACGTGGAGCCTTAAATGCTAAACCCCACAGTTCAGAATAAAAAAAGACACCACAAGACCCAAACAGCTCTGAGGCTTACACAACACACACCAAACCATGCTCCAGCCAGCACAAGATTTTCTAGTCTCTGTCATCGTAATAGGCAACACAAACACACAGCTAGGTACTCTAAGAGTAGGATATCTTAACAGCTTAGCTCTCTCAACAGAATTACACCTTACTAGTGAAATAAAAATAAAAACACTTCAGAGTCTCATATTGAAATACTCATTTTATCTCCTCACCAGCAATGCATATGTTTGGCCTGTTTCCTTTTAAACATTACTATAATCACCTAGAGCAAAAATGGGAAAACAATTATACAACTATTAAAAAAAAAAAAACAACTTAAAACCACTTACAAATAAATATAACTATAATCTAATAGTTTTTTAGACACTTTTAAGAAAAGCAAAGAACCATGTCTCTGCAGAGGGGACTTTTATCACTGTGAATTGGGGCTCATCTGATCTCCCAGGCTTTTAAAGGTCCAAAGGAGGATATCGTCTCTAATTTTGAGACAAGGTAGCAAGTAAGAAGTGTGCTATGGGAGAAGTTTGGTGGGTATACAGTATCTTACTGTTCCTAGTTTTGTCGTGATTCATCTGTGAATATTAATAATGAGCCCTGTTTCAAGTGCTTTAGCAATGTTTTACGTATCCTGGAAGTACCTGTACAGACTTAGCTCTACCACTGTAGCAGGTCTGGATTAACAGCAATACTTGTACTTGTCTGGATTATTTGACTTGATGCAGGAATTTTGAAAGAAGGAGAGTGCATTTGGTGCTGTCTTGCTCCTGATTTGTGCCTTAATCACTCATCTCTGGGTATTTACTCTTATGTGTACAGCTGATGTAATTTCTGGAAAGAGAGCAGCCTTACCTAAAACTTCGCTGTAGTATTGATCCCAGCTTGCCCAGAGAATGTAATGAAACATGAAATCCTGCAAAGCGTAGCTGAGGGTGTTTTTTAGCCTTTGCCAAAAAGTCATCCTGTCTGTTAGGCTGGTTAGGGTGGTTGGTACATAGGAAGGAGGTGCTGGCAGTGTTCCACAGAGCCGCTCCACTGTGTTGCCCATGGAGAACCGGAAGGTATACACAAAGGGGATACCCAGCTTCTCAGCAACTAGCTCCCCACTGGGAAACAGTGGGTCTGCCAAAAGGACATCAAAGGCAGATGCCCTCAGTCTTTCCATCAGGGCATCATTCTTCACAACTCCATCACAAATCATTTTGGTTATGTCCTTCATCTGCAACATCTTTTGAACTATCTTGTAAGCACCTTTCCAGATAGGTAGCTCTTTCGCCTCATAAAAAAACAAATAAAAAAATTCATCCATTAAGTCAGCCATCTCCTTTTTGGTGAGTGGTACCTCAATCACCTCAAAGTGGAAGGGTGAGGGCTGTGTGGGATTGAGGATGAGGAAGCACGAAGGCAGCAGCACGGTCACCTCATGGCCCCGGACCACAAGTTCCTGTAGTATGTGCTCCATGTTCAGCCAGTGGCTGTTGTCAGCTGGCCAGACCAACACCTTCCCTCCGGATCCCAAGCCAAACATGGCCAGCAGCAACAGCACTGTCACCTCCTTCCCTGCCATAGCCTGCCCTGTGTGGCAATGCCCCTCTGGCCTTCCTTCACCAGGAGCAGTGACGCTCCCAAACTGGGCTGGGCATGCATGACACTGCCTTGATACCGAGGGCAGGGAGCCAAAGGTAGGCGGGGTGAAATCCTGTACTGCATAATAGCATGTTTAATACCATGTTTTCCTAAGGCACAGAAAAGGTGACTGGCACCAGCTGCCATCTTCTGGTGGTAGACAGCTTGCAGAAGCTGGAAGATGTGATTCCTCTGGAGCAGCAGGGAGAGTTGTCAGCCCTGGGGGTGCTCAATCCAGCAGGATTGTATCCTATTGGTAACCACATCCCTCCTGCCCATCTAACTACAGTCTCTGTTACTTGTTTGGTAGAAGAAGTGACTTTTTCATTCTGGCTCTTTGAAACACAGATGGGTAGGCAGCAAAGATGTCCACTGACTCTGTGGGCACCTTTTTGCTTTTATAAAGCCACTAAGCATCCCTTTAGAGCACATTTAAAGTGGCGATTCAGGGCTGCAGCTAAAGAGTTGCATCTCGAAGTGGATGAAATTATACAGCAAATTACTCCAGTATCAGAGTAAGATTGTCCTCATGTGAACTTGTCTCTTACAGAGAACAGTGGGAGACCAGAAGGGGATAGTGCATGCTTCCTGCCTGCCACTAAGTGCCACTTATACACTATAAATTGAACCAGAAAATCCATTAAACAGTTTTACTTATATGGTCCTTCCTGATGTGCAATTAAGAAATGAATTCTCTTAAGAGTAAGTTCTCTTTTCTGTGCTAAAAATCATTATTACAGGGTTTCCGCCCAGTGCTGTTATGCAATGGTTTCCTAATGTTGTGTTCCAAGGCTTTTGGTACGGTTTCCGTGCTGCCTAGAGCACCCTTTATGGGACAAAAAATTGGGTCATGGAAACAGTCGGACTGTGAGGAGCCAAGCTGAGTTACATCGTGTACTTTACACATGACACCAGCTTGGTGTACTTGTGGAGTCTTGCATCATGCAGGTATTTGCAGGCAATTGAACCCCGAGAGATTTGCAAGAGATCTTTTTGAAGAGCTCAATGGGAAGGTAGTAGAAACAACATATGATTAATAATAAACATATCTTTCTACATGATCACTCAAAACAGTCCAGAAGAAAAGCCTGCAGAGCACGATTTGTTGTTTTTACTGTTTCCTTTGTGGGTGGGAGGGTATGTTCTAAATAAAACTTGGTTTATGCAGAGAGAATTGCTTTTATATTACCGGTGACATAAGTGAAGTCTCTATTATGAAGCCACAATGCACTTAAATATTGCTACTGAGGGTGACAAGGCTGGCTTGTAATTCACCAGGTTCCCCCTCCTTGTTATGGTCCTCTGGGTGAGGAAAATGGCTTAGTTCTTGGCTGCTTTCTGTGCAAGCAGTCATCTTTGCTGAGTGCCCTGTTTGGTGTGGAAGTCATACCAAACTCCACAGTAAAATTATGACAAAAATCAAATCCATCAATTGGGATGACCTGATCTTGTCTCAATGCAATGGCATAGCAGCACAGCACCCTGACTGCTAGTGGTTCAGTCCATTTTTAGGGTCATAATGACAAACTCTTGCTGACCTCTCTCTTGACTTTGTGACCCTGGTGGGTTCCTAGCTCTGCAGGTCATAAGGACAGATTGTATAATGAGAAGTGAAGTATCAAAAGGCTTACCTAAAACCTTGCTGTAGTAGATATCCCAATGTCCCCAGTAGCTCTGGAAAACATAGTCTTGCAGGTGGTAAGACACAAAGTTTTTTACTCTTTCCCCAAAAGACATGCGGTCAGTGAGCTCAGACAGGACTGCAGGTGTGTAGGATGGTGGGGTTGGGATCTTTCCACAGTGCCTTTCCAGAGTGAAGGCTGGGGAGAAACGTAGAGAGTAGACAAAGGGAATGCCCAGCTTGAGAGCCAGGAGTTCCCCACAGGGGGTCACGGGGTCTGACAGCAGCAGGTCAAAGCCGGACCCCTGTAGACGAGCCATCAGCTCTTGGTTGGTCAGCACTGCATCGCACATCATCTTGTTCATCTCCTGCCAGCCCACAGACAGCCTTCCCAGCTCCTTGTAAAACTGCCAGAAGGTCAAGATGGTTGGCTTGTTGTTGAGCCATAGATCCACTATTCCATTAATCAGGTTCTCAGGAACATCTTTCGTGAAGGGCACATAATAAGTCTCAAACTTCTCCGAGGCCTTAGGCCTTGGTTCTATGTAGAGGGTAGCATTGGATACCAGGATGGTAAAGCTGTGCCCACGGCGGATGAGCTCCTGTATAATTACATTCATGTTTAGCCAGTGGCTGCCTTCTGTTGGCCAAACCAGTATCTTCCCACAGAAGACAGGCCCTAGAAGAACAACCTGAAAAAGGAGCAGCTGGAGGTATTTCTTTGAGCCGGTTGTTTTCATAGCCATGGCAGAGTCAAGGGCTAGATAGTCTGGGAATTTCCCCTTTCAGTTGAGAGTGCTGCACCTCTGTGTTGTGTTTGATGGCTCCTTACTAGCTCTCTTAGCAGAAGTGAGACTTGGCTGTTGCACAGGTAGTGCCTTTATAACCTGTGTTTCATCTGAGCTCTGAAAAGAAAAAAAAAAAAAAAGTTTGGTGATTCATTTTTCCCTTTCTGCCTTCTACCCTGTTAGCTTCCCACCAAGGGAGTTCTTTTCTCTTGTTAGGAGGATGACAGCAATCCTCACTGCTGTCAAAGGAGCCAGCCCCTGTTACAGTGTATAATCAGGATGTGTAAATGGTTCATCCCATCCCCCTGACCCCCCTATCCCACCCCCTGGTGGTATCACCCTGTCTTGTCAATCACCCTGGTTGATCCTTTCCTATTTGGCTAGATGCCCGGGTGCCACCCTTCCCATTGTGGTGTAAAATACCTTTGGCCTTGACCACTCCCCTCCAGCTCACCCATTGGATCTGGACCCCCCTGGTTCAGGTATCACCCAAGGTGACTTAAGTGGTCCAGAATCGATTCTCAGCCATTCTGCCTTCCATCCCACATGGAATAAACATGCTCCTAACCAAAGCAGAATCCTCTCTTCATTTCACCAAGCCTCAGACCACGTGGAGCCTAGAGATTGAACCCCACAAATTATCAGTGGAGCAGGGCAGAAGAACCTCAGCTAGCCGGTAGCAGAAAGCCCTGAACACCCACAAGCCCCCTGGATGCCAGTCCTGAGACTCAAAACAAATCTCTTGCATTTTTTCCATGAACTAGTAATGCCAGAGGCAGGCCAAGGAATGAGAGGCCACATTGGAAGTGAGATGCTAAAAGTTCTGATATTTCTTATGCTGAGAAAAGTCAACAAATCCTTCATTTGGTTGATAATAATGCAAATAATAACATTCAATTTGTCCTAATAGGTCACCGGTAGCTTCCAACTGCTCCCAGACAACTTTTAACACAGTGAATCCATTGCTACTGCCTGTGGCACATCACCACCAACCTGGTCATGTTGTGGGCTCAATTCAGGTGTCTAAACATGAGCCTGGGCATCTTCTGAGCCCTAAAGGTGCTAAAGAGCAAAACCTACATCATCTGGGATGGCTCTCACTTGGAAAGTTCTCCCTTGAATATAAACACCATGCCTGGGAGCAGTTCTTTAACCACCTGACCCAAAATGACAACTAAACCCACACATATAATGATACACTCAATCCAACACAATTTGGGGAACAAAAGCCATGCAGCAAAAAATGCTTACCTAGCAGAGTCTTCCAAGGTACATAAACAGTGTGCTCTGAGTTGCAAGGTGCAATTTGCTGCACCAGTTTCCTGCTTTTCCTTGCTGCTCCCCTCCTCTGTGCCTGGGCTGTTCCAGCAGGATTGGTTATCAGGCAGAAGGAGATTAAGTAAGTTACCCTCTGAACTGGACTTTTCAATAGGAGGCAGTAACAAAATATGGAATGATGGTGACAAGGCATGTTGCAGAATGCTATTCACCAGGGCTTTTTCTAAACCATCAGAATGCAGGACTATTATGCCAGCATGTTTCAACCATAACTTGGCCTTATAGCCAGGAATTTCACTACAGTCTCTCCACAGATCTTTGTATCGAGAGTAAGATTTTTTTCAGGCCAATTCAGCTTATTTTGTAAAGTCCTATAAGAAACTTAAGGTTTTCCCATCAACTGTTGAAAGGCTATGTTTATATGGGCTAGAGCAGATCATTGAATCATAGAATATCGTGAACTGGAAGGGACCCACAGGATCATTGAAGTCCAACTCCTGGCCCTGTGCAGGACAGCCCCAAGAGTCACACCACGTGCCTGAGAGCATTATCCAAAAGCTTTTTGAACTCACTCAGCCTTGGTGCTGTGTCCAGTTCCCTGGATAAAAACATAGATGGGAACTTGTTTCTTGTTTCCAACACCATAGCATCAAATTCCTCCATAGCAAATGAGAGCAATTGCTAGGGGAACCAAAGAATTAAATTTGTATTGTTTCCATAGCCAGCTCTGAAGATGATGCTCAGATTACTCAGATCAGAGAAGATAAGCATTTTGAGAGGATTAAAGAACAAAATCCAGCAAATGAAAGAGAAGTGGGGCAGAAGAAAGTAGATGGTGTTAAGTGCCTGTATTTCACACATCTAACATTACTAACAGGAATGCTGCAGTGATGCAACCTTCAGCCCTATTAAAAAACAACAGGCTTTCCAAGGCTAAGCCCCTCATGCAAAAGGGGGCAAAAGTTAGGCAATGCAAAGTGATGTTTTCCACACACGAGTCTCTTCATCATTGTGCTGGCTGGCTGGGGGCTGCAGTGTGCTTGGCACTTTGATTTCTAGGAAATCTTCATGCCAGCCAGCACCTCAGAAACTCAGAGCCAGGGTGGAAAAGGTAAGCTTTTGCCTTGAAGAAGCACCAAATGATTCTATGCTTTCCCTTTCACTTAATGCAATGAAGCACCTTCTGGCCTGAAAGCAGAGTTAAAAGTTTTGACTATCTTTTTTTTGTTGTTCTTTTGGGGAGTGGGGGGGTTGGCAAGGGGAAGGGAGGATACTAGATTGAGAAAATTTCAAAGTTGGCTCATTCCTACATGCAGAAGTGACAGGATTGAGCAAGTCTGCAAAGTCACATGTGTGTGTACTAAGTAAAAGGCTTGTAATCCCCAGGGTATAGGGGAACTCCAGCAAAAGTTAATGAGATTAAATAGCCTCACTACGACCATCTTTCTTGAATAAATTCAATATTTATACCTCTGCACTGTTACCACATGATGAAAAAAACCCAAGGGTTAGGTTTATAGCATTGCACTTTGATTTTTTGATTAATTTTAAGATTCTACAAGCTCTCTTCACTGCTGCTGAAATGCTGCAGGGGCACCTTGTGGGGTAAACAACAGCCATCAGGGTGGCTGGCATGGTAGCCATTTCCACTCTGCAAAGCCAAAACACTAAAGAAATGAGAGGAGGTTCAGGCCAAGCTTAGTGTCCCTGCTAGGAATCTGCACTGTTGGTGGAAGAATAGGTGCTGCACCCTATCCTTGTTAGCTTTACAGTGAGGAGCAGCAGCAGACTTGCCCAAGCTCCCTGCAGATGTGGAACACTCCTGTCTTGTCCACATCTGTCCAACCTCTTTGGGAAAGCTGTGTGCTATGGCAACGGGCAAATCTGCAAATCCCATGGGTATGGACATGATGGGATTCATCTAATGGCTCACCAGCCCAAAAAGCAGGAGTTGATTTCTCCATTACACCTTTTCATTCATGTTTGCTGTTCGTGCTCCCATGGCAAGCCTTTTCTCATAAACTTTCCCAGTCATCCTGCCAATGGTTTGTTTTACTGGGAGTTAGCTGCTGGGGCAGGAAGGAGCTAGGCAAAGACCAGGCAGACTCCAGTGGCCAGGGCAGCCTCGTCACCTGCCACCATTCCTGCCTAGGGAGCAGCAGTGATAGGACCAGAGCACAGAGCACAGGTCACCATGGCCATCGCTGCACGCACTGCTGGGTCCCAACTGTGGGGACAGGAGCACACCCAGACCTCCACCACAGGCAGGGGTGCCCACAGTGCGCCAGCATCACCCAGAGCAAGCACCCCTTCCCTTGCCTCAGCACCCCTGGGGAGCAGGGAACTGGGTCCCTGGGGTTATTGCAGGAGACCACAGATCAGAGGAAGGTTTAGGGGTGCTGATTGCACCCCAAAGTACCCCAAATCCACCACCCTGGACCCCCACACTTGCAGCTTTGTGTGGCTGAGCATGGCCAGACCACCCAGGCACACCCATCTCACCTAAGACCTGCTGCTCTGCACCGGGAGAGTGACGCTGGGACGGTGACACTGGGAAGGTGACAACAGGAGGGTGACGGCAGCAGTTTTTATGGGCAGAGACAGGGAGGCGAGGACAGGAATGTTTGCCAATGCTGTAGCTGCAGGGAGGGAGGAGCGAGTGCAGGGAGAAACCAGCAGCCACTGACCTGCAGGCAGAGCCACAGTGGACATCTCCAGCACCACTAGTCCTGCTCTCCCCCAGAGGTGCTGGGCCACATCCCAATGTGAGAGGGTGCAGAGGACCCTGCCAACACCTTCCCCACATGCAGTTTTTTCAAAACCTTCTGCAATCCCATGAGCTGCTGCTGGCAATCTCCCCACCACAATGGCTGAGGGGTGACACCGGCTTGTCCCCAACCCAAGAAGAGGACAGCAACCCCAGGGGGACAGCTCGGTTGGGATCAGCAGAGGCTCAGAGCAGTGAGCACAGCATGGCAGGATCAGGGAGCACATTTTATTTCTCTCCAGCAGTCCCAGGGGAGAGGACAGAATGGCAGCAGTGCCATCACAGCACAGGGCGGATTTAGGGGCGCCCGGCAGTGTCTCCTCAGATCTGAGTGCGGAAGCACAGGTCAGTGCCGGACATCTTCTGCGCGTAGTCCTGGTCAAAGCGCTCGTTCTGGGCCACGGTGAAGTAGTTCTTCCAGTCTCCAGTGGTGCCTGTGGCCAGGAATGATGGGCTCAGCAGGGGCTGTGGGGACAGTGCACCAGAGGCCCCCCAGAGCCACTCACCTTTGCGCATGAAGGGGGACACACTGTGATCCATGACGTCGGAGGGTATCTTGGTGTAGTTGGTGGCAGGGTTGTCCCTCATGGACTCGAAGGACGTGTGTTGAGTGATGGTGTCCAGAGCCGCCTCCGACAGCTTCTGCCCCAGGAACTGGGCCACCTTGGCAATCTCCCGGCGGAGATCCTGTGCGACACACGACAACACTCACCCCTCCTGCCACCCCCAGACCCCACACCACCATCCACCCCGCCCCATCACCTCCTTCAAATCCTCGTAGAAGAGGTAGAGAATGGGGTGATCCTTCCTGCGCTGCCAGTAGCCCTTGACATGGTTGTACCAGGAACCATATGCCACTGCATGGGAAGAGCAGCCAGTGGGTGACAGGTCCCTGCAGGCCCCCCTGCATGTACCCAGGGGTGCCCTGTCCCACCTCTGCCAGCCATGAACTCCTCCAGGTATTGTGCCCATGTCCCAGGGTGCGGCAGCAACTTGTTCATCAGTTCAAAGTGGTAGTAGGAGACAGCCACATCCTTGGCGTTGCGCCCCACATAGATCATCTGCAGAGGGGCCATGGAGGTATGAGGGGCAGCCTCAGGACCCCCAATAGGGAGGATGCTCCAGCTCCTAGAACTCCCTTTACCACTTAGGATGCTGAAGGGAGCAGTGGGGAGTCCTGCCTCAGGGGAACAGGGGAGCTGCAGTTCCCCCCAGGTCAGGGACGTGTTGGAGGTTACCTTGCAGCGGTTTTCCCAGAAGGATTTAGGCAGGATATGTGCCGGCAGGTGAGTCTTCACCACACGGGGTGAGGGCATGTTGGCCAGCAGGTCTGTTCCTGGGGGATCCCACAGCATTCCTCAGTGGCCCCTTGGCAAAGACCCTTGGGACTCAGCACCTGTGGCATGCCCCTGCACCTCACTACCTGGTGTCATCTTCCCGGGGGCAGAGAACTCCAGCATGGGCACTCTCCTGCTGATAATGTCCCGCTTGCACTTCTCAGGATCTCCACCTTGCAGGATCATGTCCACAATCTCACTGACCCAGGTGGTACCTGGGGAAAGGAACTCATCAAGGGGAGCAGCCAGGGCAGTATCAGGTGTCTCAGCACTGGCAATCCCTCAGACTTCAATGAGATGTCATGGGGGAAAAGGGAAATCCTACACAACTCTGTCCTGACAGCCCTTAAATATGCTGCATGCCTCTAGGGAGTGTGTCTCAGCTGAATAACACTCTTGCCCATCCAGCACCAGCACATCTGGTGGCCTTGGGGATGCTCACCAGATTTGGGGAAGGTGGCCATCACGATGTCCTCAGGGCGGCTCTGGAAGGTGTCAATCCTTTCCCAGTTGTGGGCGAAGGCATTGACCATGGGGACGCCATGCACTGTGAGGCAGGGCTGACGCAGGTAGGTGTCTGAATCAGCCATCCTGCTGGGACAGGGACACGTGGCAGGGCTGGCTGATGAGGACAGGACCCCCCCACACCCTCTCAGGGCAGCCACCAGCCAGGGCAGCCCGGTCACCTGGCACTGTGCCTGCTCAGGGAGCGGCAGTGATAGGACCAGAGCACAGAGCACAGGTCACTGCGGCCACCCCTGCACACACTGCTGGGAACAGAGGTCCCCACTGTGGGGACAGGAGCACACCCAGAGCTCCACCACGGGCAGGGGTGCCCACAGTGTGCCAGCATTACCCAGATCTAGGGGACTACACTAGAACAGCACCTCTTCCCTTGCCTCAGCACCCCAGGGGAGCAGGGAACTGGGTCCCTGGGGTTATTGCAGGAGACCACAGGTCAGGGGAAGGTTTAGGGTGCTGATTGCACACAAACCAATAATGCCCCAAACTCAGCACCCAGGACCCTGCAAGCATGCAGCTCTGTGTGACAGAGCACGGGCAGACCACCCACAGGGCAACCTGGGACACTCGTCTCACCTAAAACCTGCTGCTCTGTGCCAGGAGAGTGACGCTGGGACGGTGACACCAGGAGAGTGACAGCAGAGGACAGGGAGACTCGGGGCCTCACAGCAGTGATTACAGGAAGGAGAAGGAAAGAGGCAGGGCGCTGAGGGCAATAATGTTTGCCAGCCCAGCAGCTGCAGGGAGGGAGGAGCGAGTGCAGGGAGAAACCAGCAGCCACTGACCTGCAGGCAGAGCCACAGTGGACATCTCCAGCACCACTAGTCCTGCTCTCCCCCAGAGGTGCTGGGCCACATCCCAATGTGAGAGGGTGCAGAGCACAACTCTCACTGCCCACACCCACTCAACATGTTCCCCATTCACAGATTTGCCCTCTGTGATCCCATGAGCTGCTGCTGGCAATCTCCCCACCACAGCGCCTGAGGGGTGACTCCGGCTTGTCCCCAGCCCAAGAAGAGGACAGCAACCCCAGGGGGACAGCTCGGTTGGGATCAGCAGAGGCTCAGAGCAGTGAGCACAGCATGGCAGGATCAGGGAGCACATTTTATTTCTCTCCAGCAGTCCCAGGGGAGAGGACAGAATGGCAGCAGTGCCATCACAGCACAGGGCGGATTTAGGGGCGCCCGGCAGTGTCTCCTCAGATCTGAGTGCGGAAGCACAGGTCAGTGCCGGACATCTTCTGCGCGTAGTCCTGGTCAAAGCGCTCGTTCTGGGCCACGGTGAAGTAGTTCTTCCAGTCTCCAGTGGTGCCTGTGGCCAGGAATGATGGGCTCAGCAGGGGCTGTGGGGACAGTGCACCAGAGGCCCCCCAGAGCCACTCACCTTTGCGCATGAAGGGGGACACACTGTGATCCATGAATTCGGAGGGCATCTTGGTGTAGTTGGTGGCAGGGTTGTCCCTCATGGACTCGAAGGACGTGTGTTGAGTGATGGTGTCCAGAGCCGCCTCCGACAGCTTCTGCCCCAGGAACTGGGCCACCTTGGCAATCTCCCGGCGGAGATCCTGTGCGACACACGACAACACTCACCCCTCCTGCCACCCCCAGACCCCACACCACCATCCACCCCGCCCCATCACCTCCTTCAAATCCTCGTAGAAGAGGTAGAGAATGGGGTGATCCTTCCTGCGCTGCCAGTAGCCCTTGACATGGTTGTACCAGGAACCATATGCCACTGCATGGGAAGAGCAGCCAGTGGGTGACAGGTCCCTGCAGGCCCCCCTGCATGTACCCAGGGGTGCCCTGTCCCACCTCTGCCAGCCATGAACTCCTCCAGGTACTGTGCCCATGTCCCAGGGTGCGGCTCAAACTTGTTCATCAAGTCAAAGTGGTAGTAGGAGACAGCCACATCCTTGGCATTGCGCCCCACATAGATCATCTGCAGAAAGTTTGGTGGCAGATGGGGACTCGCAAAGTCCCAATGGGGCAGGCAGCCCCCTTATGTCTGCTGAATCCCTCCCAGTATGTTCATTCCAGCCTGTTACCTTGCAGCGGTTTTCCCA
>VWYP01009331.1:8701-19787 GCA_013400435.1 Pycnonotus jocosus
GTACTGAATGTGAATTGCAAGATATTTCTGTAGACTCATCTATTTATACTTCATTTGAAAACTACACTGACTGTTTCTTAAACTTGAAGATTCACTCCAAATTTTGAGCATTTTCTTCCTATGCTAATGAGCTAGCAGGTATTATTAAAAAGTTCTTTACAGGTAAAATTTTACCTGCAAGTTTTATAGAGATTTTTTCTTTTCTGCTATCTCTAGGATTCTTACAAAGCCCATAACGTTTTAGAGCTCTATTAGGATTGAAATGATTGCAGAGAAGTGATGTTAGTTATTCCAAAAACCTCATTTGAGGCAGTTCAGGACACAGTTTTGCAAGAGATGTCTGTGCAAGTCTCATTTGCATTTTTTGATTCTGCATTATGAGTTTACAACATGCCAGCTGTAATCTCACTCATAATGAATGGAGTTTACTGTAGGAAATACATAACAGTAGGATTTACTTAAATTTATCAGAAAGGCATTTAATTTAGCTAGCAACAATGATTTGCTGGGGAAAGTTCCTCTAAGCACTTCTAAGACTTCAGTAAATAACTGATAATGTTTGGTTATCATTTTTTCTGTGTGTCAAGAATAGAACTTAAGATAGCAATGAAATTGTTAGACTGCTGTGTTCAAAAATACAGTCAAAAGAGTTATTAAAAACTGATTATAAACCATGCTCACAAAAAACTGTGCAAAGCAAAAAACCCTCCACAACATACCTTTCTGGTCTTGTTCTCTGTCCTTATGTCTTCCTATATAAAATGAGAATTGTTGCAATTACCAACCTTCTGCAGAAGACTTGGCAATTGATAACTGAGCAGACATAATGAATTGCTTTTTCCAATTTGGGTCCATGCCCCTAGGCAGAGATAAAGCTCTAAGATCATCCCATTCTCCTCTTCTACTACATAATTATTTCTGCTACAGCAGCACCTTTGAGCCATAATCAAGCCTGAGATTCCTTGATGCTACAGAGCATACAATTACAGAATAAAAAGGGTCTCTGCCTGACTGCACTGATGTACAGAGCAGTAAAAAGAGAGATATGAGATGGGTAGAGACTGATGCAGGAATGGAATGAAAAGAGAAGTGATACTAGACATGACAGTCAGAGGCCTCTTTGTGCACATGTTCAGGTTTTTTCACATCAGAGGTTAAGTTTTGCAGGCTGGCTTGCAGAAGAAGAGAGAAGGGACTTTTCAAACCTTTGTGGGGAGTTCTCCAGTGCCTGTATGTGCCAAGGCCATGATTACACTTGCAGCTCTCCAGCAGAGCAAAGCACTTCTAGCTCTTCCAAAATCCTCAGCCATGCTGCTTTGATGGTTGGTTTCCTTAGCAAAGGGTGCTGAAAAAGCAGAGTTATTTGTAATGTATTTCCTGCATTGCAGGACTTGAATAAAAAAATTTTTCAATTTACAATTTACTTTTTGTTTTAAAAGCTAATTTATTACACTTTGGAACCATCCTTAAACAGCTTAGTATCGTAACACAAATAGAGTGTGCCAGCTCTGTTACACACAAGATGATGTCTAAAGACACAAACTCAGTCAAAACTAATTGCCAGGATGAAATTCTGATTCCTTGTAAGTATGTCTCTGCATACTTTGAGATCTTGTGAATACTATTCTGTACGTAATTATTCTTCCATGCAATTTCTTAATTACAAGAGGTGAACCTCTTAAAAGATAATTAAATTTATAAATTAGTAAAAGAGTCCCTCTGACAAAATTAAAGTTATGTGACTATATAACAGTATCACAATACTTCTTGTGTGGTTTTAAAGACAAATGGACTGAGGAAGATGAGAAAGATTGTTTTGATATTCTTACTGTGCTTTCAGAGAATCCACAGGGTGTCCCTGTCCATACTGTGTCACGAATCTTTGCTTTGGTCTGAGTAATCTCAATTATCCAACAGTGGTGCACTAGGGAAGGCAGTGAACTTGTCTTCAATGTCAAAACAGAGGATAAAAATAATCTGTGCTTTTTCCAGAGCTATTTCTTGACCTTTATTTCAGCTGACTGCTTCTATCTTTACTTAAAACCTTAGTGCCAGTTGTGCTATTTCTATGTGAAAAAATAGTCATTGAAAACTAGACTTGATCTTTACACTTTTTAGAAATGTATCTAATAGTCTTTACTATTTTTTTCAAGTTATATTCTAGGCCGTAGTGCAGGAAAATTCTACTATAAAACCTGGTGACATAGCTCTAACTTGGAATACTTTTTCTGCACCATGTTCTTCCACTGGTGCATTTACTTTATGCTATTCTGGACTCTTATAATGATGATAATATCTGGGTGCTAGGTAGCATAGGCTTCTATCCCTTTCAAATAAGTATCAATTTAGAAAAAGGTTTTATTCCTTTTCAACTTATTTGCCAACTAGTCAGATGCATTATGCTGTTTCAAATTAAACTTAATTTTATGTTCCAGTGAGAGAGTTAGCACTTAGGGTGAATTTAAACAAGATGACATCAACTAATACATTATTTCAGACAGCATCTGACTTAATACCTCTTTTTGTTTAAGGAACTTCCAAGTAAGTTAGGGAAACTTGCCTTAAGGTGGGTGCAAAGCTGATGGGGTAACTGTATCAAGAGGAGGAATCTGTCCCACTGAGAGGATCTGTTCATTGGAGGTTTTTATTTATCTTTGATTCTGGTACTGTTCTGTGTTTCAGCAAGGACAATTTGAATAAATTATATGTTCACTGAATTCAGCAGTAGCAAGTGAACAGTAACTACAACTTTTTTGGAAGATAGATTTGTAAATTCAAAGTATCTTAGTAAATTGGAGAAACGATAATAGTTGGTAGTGGGTAGTAGTAGTAGTAGTAGTAGTAGTACCAGTGATATTAATACTATTGTTGAAATTCCTGGGTTTTTTTCTTTTAAATATATGCAAAGTTCTGTCCTTGGCAGAAATCATCGAATGTGGAAACACAGGTTGGACGATTACTCCTAAATAGTACCAGTTCCTGAGAAAAGGATCCTGCTTACTGTGAATTCTGACTGAATGTGAACCAAAAATTTGAGACTGCTGATAAACCAAACATTTTAGGAACTGGATAAAGTAGCACATTCAGTATAACATGCTTATTCTACCTAGTACTACAGCATTAGTAGCACCTGAAGTATTTTGTCCCCTTTTGGTTATCACACTGAAGAAATGCCATTGGAAATTTTATGGAAGAGAACAGTGAAATGTGTTGGAAACTTTGAAAACATGACCTTACATGAAAAGTTGAAAGAAATGTTTAGTCAGTTTGGAGATTAAAAAACTATGGAATGACAGAAGTCTTCCAACATCGTACTGTTATCTACAAATAGGAAAGGACCACAACATTTTCTCTCAATTCTAGCTCTGAGCAGGAATAAACAATAGGCAGCAAAATGCTAAAATAAAGCAGATTGAAACAGTTTAGATAAGCATCAAATATAACTGTAAGGACAGTGAAGAATAGGAAGAACCCAAAAGTTTAACTGATTGTTTAAACCAATTGGTGAAACATACTGTGAAGGATTTACAAATAATTAATTCTGTCATGGAACAGGAGGTTGGATTGGATAAACTTCTAGAGGCTTTTCACTGGGGGGATTTTGTTTTCCTCTTTTTTCCAAAAATTAATGTGACCCTTTAGGATAAGAAAAAGAGAGAAAAAGATAAAATTAGGATAAGGTAACATTTATTTTTCATTTTAAACAGCAAGCAGAGTTTGAGGAAAATCTTCTTAATCAGAAAATAATTATGAAATGTGATATAATTGAGAATTTTCAGTGTAATGGAAGAAAAATGCATATACACAGCTGTTGTAGTGCAGATAACATTTGTTTGCTCAGTGTGTAAATGCTAATTCCAATTTTTTGCCTTTGACAAAAACACAAAGTGATTTTTGCAGTTTGATATTTCTAAGAACATTATAATTGCAACTAAATCCAACATACAGCACCACCTGCCAAAGTCTTATATATGCTGTAACAGTTTTCAACAGTTTGGTGCCAGTCTTTTTAAGTTCAAACCCCTAAAGTAATATGAATATATGGTAGATATACAGCTTCAGTTTTTAAGAAATGGAGTAAAATGACGTGGTTTCCCTACAAAAATTGAAGGATGGGGAATTTACAGTAGCCATATAGGAAGTCAGTACAGAATAGTTGTTGCATGCCTAAAGTAGGTTAGCTAGTTTACGACACCTGCAAAATGTGCTTGGAGTGTCATTGTACTATATAGGTATAATGTAAGGTTTGGTCCACATTGCTGCACAATTCTTTAGGGGTAAAGTTAAGAAAAAAATGCTTAAAATTGGAAATTTATTAGCAGAAGAGAAAAATCCCATAGAATTAAGTCAAACATGTCAGTGAAAAATCACAAAAAATTCAGTGAAAAAAATTATATTGCAATGTCTTTGTCCTAAAAACATATGATACTAAGGCACTGAAAAAATAGGCTGTACATGCTTACCAACCAGAAGTAAAATCTGTTTTCTAACCCGTGGCTTGCTCATGCAATGCTATATTTCATCCTTTCTTCCCTAGTTGGTGATATATGGATGTCTCAGTGAGCTAATGATGTTTTCTTAGAAGAGGCAGAAGGTTTTCTCTTTTAATGGGACATATAAATAAAACAAATTCAGCTGAAAAGCTACACTAACCTTGAAATCATTACAGAATCAAAAATTATTTTCAGTTATTATTTTGACTGGACTTTAAAACATTTGTAAAGATGACCAATTATCCTCTGAAGCCCAAGCGGACGTAGGCAAGCCTGCACACACATGGGCAGAATCCATCCTTATAAATCCCCAGCTGAGGTTGTGAGTGTTCAGGAGGAAACCATACATCACTTCAGCAATACTCAGTGAGGAAAAAGGGGAAAACACACTAGCTTTAAACCAATTTGTACAAATGATCCCTTGGTTTCTCTGGAGGGCCAAAGAAGGAGAGCGCCTTTTCCAGTTTGTTTATTGACAGTAGAACTCCCCAGTGGCTTTCCACCAACACATTCCCAGTTTGCATCTGCTATAGAAGTTTCACACAAGCATTTACCCCAGATGGTGGCTTTAAGAAGGGGGAAAAAAATAAAAACTCTTGAGGAATCGCCGTCCGCTGTCTAATTTTGTTTCTATATAGATCTTACTGAGGTTTTTTATGCCCTTTCAGTTCCTTTGCTGCAGGAATAGCTAAAATCATTTGACACTGATTTGCTGATGCTTGAATATATCAAATTAGAAATCTTAGAGTTTTGGTTTTATATTGGGGATTTTATTAGCATTCATTTCATGCTGCTCTTTATTTCCTAGGAAGTTGCAGACAGAAGCTTGCAGTTCCAGTGGTTACCCTGAAGGGGGAAAATCTCTATGGCAAGATAAGTGGGTCAGGAAATTTTACTCAAATGGAAATAATTGCATTCAAAGACACACCTGTGTTCTTAGAGAATGGGATGTGTTTTCAGTCTTGAAGCATTAAGTAGAATTTATGAAGGCAATATACAAGGGAGGGAAAATGTTAAAAGAGAGAGTTATTTACTTTTATTTCCTTTAGAGCCTGCCTAGCTTCAGATTTCCTTGGATGGTCGATTTGCTCTGAGGATAATGTAGACAATTCTAGAAAGTGAAAGACTCCTCTCAAGTATTTCTTCTCCATAAAATGACCTGATACCAACTTTATCTTTTATTCAGGAAATCAGGCCCATGTGCCTTTAGCTGAATCTGCTCCCTTTCAGCAGTAAGGTCACCAAAGCAACATCTGTCCTGAACATTACATTTTCACATGCATCACCAATGGAATTGCAAGAGATAATTTGCTATGGTGATATTACAGGAAAGGCAATAGTACTTTATTAAGGACACTAGAATAGAAGGAAATAACAAGGGGATGCTAGTATGCTAGATAGGAATTTCTTTTTTTGTTCTTGTTGTTAGTACTAAAGAAGAAACTGCCTATCTTGTGGTTTAAACTGTAAAATTTGGTTGTGATTAGAAATGCACTTATTACAGTTATTGTTAAAAGTTGGTAAGAAATCAAATGACAGAAAATACAGAAATAATTTGTAGGGTGTATTATTCTCACCTGACCCATAAGTGGTAGGGTAATATTTAAAAAGCTCAATCTACAATTAAAAAAACAAATTATCCTCATGGTTAAACTGTTGAAAAGTTCAAGTTTCAACCTTTGGGCTTTGTAAATTTTTCTGGTCTTTGTAGCCCCTTTTTCTGTCAATAATTCAGTTTTTTTCTCAATCCAGGAGAAACTGAGCATTTCTCTTGAACCATTTTTATCTGCTTAATTTCAATGTATTGTCAATATAATAGTAATAGAGATGTTGAGGGGTTTCCCTTGCATGTTCTTGAGAACGTATTTACCTGACTGTTCTCAGGCTTCTGGAATATTATTCAAATATCTAAGTCTAATGCAGATTTTTTTTGATAGCTGGACTCCGTGTAACATGAGGATTTTCAGAGATCATGTTGATGGAAATTGGACACTTGATCACAATTAATCTGACTGACACATAGTTATTTAATTGTCAAAATTAAAAATTTTGCTGTGAAGTAATATTTTCAGATAGAGGATGGCTGAATGTTGTCTAAAAATTTATAAAGAAAATATTTCTAATTTGTTATTTTGTTTTTTTGGTTTTTTTTTNTTTTTTCAAAAAAGGATGGGTGAATTTTTTTTAAAAATTTTAAAAAAAAATTTTTTTAATTTTTTTTTTTTTTTTTTTTTTTTTTTTTTTTTTTCTCTGCTCAATTTTCAGCTAATTGCAACATGACCAGTGGTTATAAAACTGTATGGCAAAAAGGCACCAAGAAAATGACTCAAAAAATTAAGGGACACTAAACAATGAAAACCACTATGATAGTTTTCTGGTATTCTGCTCAGAGAGAAAGTATCAGAATTGTGAAATAAATGCATAACAAATAATGTCACCAAGGTAGTAATGTATGTGTTATAAGTATCTTACTTCTTAGAAACAAAGGACCCTTTCTTTTCTCCTGTGCAGGCGTTTTTGCTTATATCAAGCTAGAATGGTGGCACAAAAGTAGAGGGAGAAATTCCGGAGTTGTCTAAAATGGTATCAAGAAGTGGAATACAAAGTTACAGTGACTGTGCTCTCTGTGTCAGAACTGGGCACAAAGGAGCTGGGAGGGAACCCTGCTAAGGGCAGGAGGCTTAGGGCAGGGGTAAGGCTGCTGCTCAGGGCTCTATGGCTACAGGATAGAGTGGAGTTGGTGGCAGTGTGGCACTGTCACCCCCTGAAATTGTATACTGTATACTGGGAATCCATTTGGACCTTTTGAGGAATGTGGGGAAGGGAGGGATGGAGGGAAGGAAGGAGAGAAGGAAGGAGGGAAGGAAGGCAGNCACTGGGAATCCATCTGGACCTTTTGAGGAATGTGAGGGAGGGAAGGAAGGAGAGAAGGAAGGCAGGCAGGAAGGAAGGAAGGAAGGAGTAATATTGCTCCCCACTGCCTTGGGCACCATGTCTTTCCCAGCTCACTGGACCACAGGTGATATTACCAGCATGTACATCTTCCTGATTATTGTCCTAACCCAGAGAGCCACCAAATTGCTCCCTTACTGCACTGTGATATAATGTATAAAAATTATTAAGATGTCATTCAAATGTAATTAAGTGTGAAACAAAATGACATTAGAGACAAATTAAAAAATCTTGGTAATAAACTAGTTTCCCTAAGTGTTGTTTGCTAATACATAGCTGGGCAAGGAGAAAAACTGTGCAGAAAAAAGATGCATGAAGTGGTGGCAATGGCATACTTGGCAGTGGAATTTCTTTCTTCTTGTTTAATAAAAATGCCTTGTAGAATAAAAAAAGCTACTGTTTTTCACTGAGAAATATAGGGCTGGCTTATAAATAATTAGGAGTGATAGATAAAAGTATTTATTCAAGAAATGTCTCAAGAAATTTAGATGCAGCCAGAGATAGATGAAGATGTCTGAGAAGGAGAGCTAAGAAGTGAATATAATGCTGTACAAGTATTAAAGTCAGTATTTATCAGGTTGTTTTTTTTCCTAAGAGTTTCTTGTTTTGAAATAAGTAATTGATAAATTACTATAGGGAGTAATAATTTTCAGAAAAAATAATTACTTGGACCCAGTATTTATTTTAATAGAGATCTGTACCTATGTTTGTAGAACAAATAGTCAGTTTTACTAGCTGGGTAAGCAGTTTAACTGTTTCAAGCCCTGCATGCTCTAAAAATGCAAATCAGTGATGGAGAACATGGTAATTCAGTGCCCTATTCCATTTAATGGTATGCAAGAACTATGAAGCCCTAAGGTACTAAGCAATAATTACTATTTGAAAAGCAATTCAAAGACAAACAGTATCTCTGACTGTCCAATGAAATAGACCAAATTTAATGGGACTTTTGTAAGTAAAGGACTGAATGCCTAAGGGTGCCCTGTGTTTGCTTTCTTGTACAGCAGAAAACATCTGGACTTTACTTGTCTGGAATATTAGAAGAAGAAATGCTGGATGAAAGAGAAAAATCGGACACCAGAAGTTCCAGGCATGTAGCCAGTTTTGTATTACAAAGATTGTGTAGCTGATTCAAGGATTAGTGTGCCTCCAGGATATTTTTCCAAACAGAGACACTGGGGAAATTAGGAAGAATTAGCCAAAGGTGTGAAGTTAGACTGCAGTGTATTACATCTGAATGGACATTCCTTTTCAGAAGCATGGCCTCGAGTTATTTTAGTCAAGTAAACCTTTGTGTGAAATAAACAGCAGTGCAAGAATTGGATGATGCAGCTCAGTTCACACCTTCAATTAGTTCATTTTAACTTTACTAAATGTCCTTTTGCAGATGGGTGCAAAATTTTGGTCCATGATATCATAGTGTCATGCAGGAGAGCAAAGGAGAAAAGGCAACATCCCAGTTCAAGTGTTCCAGGTTTAGTAGAGAACAAAGTGAAGTCTCTAAAGGTGTTGAAGGTTTGACAATATAAGTGGGTTTCCACATTTTATGCATGAAAAATACTAATAATTTTTAAAAATCTGCAAAATCCCATGTAATTACTAACTGTATAAGAATTTATTGCCTCTCAGGGCTTTAGTGCCCTTTGCTAAAGAAACTAAAGCACAGCATCACAAAACAGGTCCTAAGTCATTGACTGAGGTGTGGTGTACTCCTATTGTTTCTTCTAGAGTGCTGGACTCACATCCTTATGTCTCTTACTGACTGCTCCCCTTTCATATATTTGTAAGGGTCAGATTCTCTTATCTGTAACAGTCAGTTCACAGAGCTCAGTTAATTTAATTCTGAGGAAAGTGACTACAATCACGCCTTCAGTGAGCATGAAAGTATCAAACATGATTTTTTTCAATTATTTTTCAAATTTTCATTATTTTTTATTCTTTTTTCAAGAAAATATATGTTTTCTGCTGCCTAATCTCCTTAAGCTCTCTCCTGTTTTTATATAGTTACTTTGGAGCCAGTTATTTTAATTTATTTTTTTTTTTACACCAGGAAGAAGAAACCATTTGCAACAGTATACTTATAACAGTGTTTGAGTTTTGCATTTTCAAGACCATGCTGTCACATACTGGAGAAACATGAGCCAATTAGGCAAAATCCAATGTCTTCTTCATTTGTTTTTCATTGATTTCCTCTGTTGTCAGCTGACCTTAACAACAGGGTTCAGATCAGTTTAAACATCCAGGATTTATAATGATTTCACCTGTTAAAAATTTTAACAGAATGCAAGGACACTGTCAGAGAGATGTACGGAAAATGTCTAGAAAAGAGTAAATGGAATTAAGGTAGCTTTATGGAAATCTTTCGTGTAACCCTTAAGGGAATTTAGAGCTGCTACATAGCAGTTTCACTTTGAAACCCAGCATAATCAGACAATAAATGTTGAAGTCAGTCATTTCTCTGTCAAAAAATATACTCAAGACATCTAAAAATAATCAGCAAAATGCCTATTCCATATGTTAAAATACCTGTAAGTACTTGGTATTTTGGTGTTGAGATGTGAAAAAAGACACATTTTATTTTTTGGTTCTAATGGTGTTTAAAATTCTATTTGAAAAAAATAGTTTAAAATTCTATTTGAAAAAAAAACTAACAAAAGCAAAAGAAAGATTCTAAATAAATTAGCATTTCCCATGTTTACAAAAGCTAGTTAATTACTCTTCTTTTACTGAATTCGCACTCTGACTATGGAACATATATTATTTCTGAGATATCTAACCATTGTGTTTGCATGAACAGGGGCTGAGTCAATGGCTGGTAGCCCCAAACAAGACATTTGATTGAACATGTTTCTCTTCACTAGATTTATTTTCCAGGTAGGAAACTAATGGGACCTATAAAAATCCTGTCCCAGATCCCTGAATACCTATTATTGCTGAGAAATACTATGCTTCAATGTCTGCTTGGGGATATGGTTTTTCAGGTGTTCTAAGTCCAGTATGTGACAGGAGATCCCTTATCTTTCCTGGCTGATGCAGTAATATTAGTTGGAAAGAGCTGTTGGTATTCCCATTTTCCAGCTGCAGAAGTTTTCTCTCTTGCCCTTTTTGTAAGGAGCTTAAGATCAAACTGTTTATGTATTAATGCATTTTCTGTAACATAATCTTCACTCTGTCATATTTTCCCCTGGAAGTGGTGAACCACTCATTTTCTTTATGAGTCATTTAGTCATTTGTTATATACATAAATAATATTTCATAGGATGCATTCAACATTATGAAAAACAACAGCAATAACAAAAAAAACTTCTTTCAAAATAATTAAATAGGCAGTAATTTTCTAAATTGCTCTAAGGTACCAGTGCAGTCATTATCATGGAAAATTTATTTTGTCCCTTAGAAACAGATATTTCAAACTGTTTTGCTCTTTTCTACATTTATTCCAGCTGTTCTAAGTTTCCCTAAATGTATCCTTATATTCAAGCTTTTTTAAACCCACACATAGAGAGTTTCTCAGCAGCTTTTAATTTTTCAGCTGGATATCAGACAGTAATAGAGCACACTTGGTTCTTAATAATCATACTTCTAGAAATTCTTTGGGTTTGGGTGGGGTTTTTTTGTTGTTGTTGTTTTGGTGTTTTGTT
>VWYP01009331.1:19902-46955 GCA_013400435.1 Pycnonotus jocosus
GTTTTTTTTTTTAATTCTTCCATCATATTTGAAAGGTATTGTGCCTTTCACATTGCAAAATCAGATTCCAGCTCCTTAAGGAGACAAAACTGAGAGAAAATGAGAAGGATGCATGCAACAAAGTGAACACACTCTCTCTATCTTCATAGATATTATGGTGCTATTATAAACACTTCAGAGAAACATACAGATATTTTTCTCAACAGATAGATGATTCTTTGTTTTATATGTGGCTGTGTCCCACCAGTCCCTACCTTGGTATTTCAGCCTAGTTCAGATAGTGGGGGCATGACCACTGCCAGATAATAGTCCCTAGAGAAACTGAAGGGAACATCTATTCAAATAATAGCTGTTTTACTTCAGTGGCTGGTCCAGAAATGTTGCATGGTGAAGAAGGAAAAGCTTATAGTTGTAGCTGGGCATCTTTTCCAGATAGAGTGGGAATATTTGCTTTTATTTGGATAGTTTCTAATATACTTCAGAAGTTAAAAACAATTGAGAAATAAAAAACATACTTAAGTTGAAATACTTCTTTTTGAAAACGGCAAATGAAAAAAAATATTATTTTTAACTCACCTACTTGGCTTGTTTTTTTTTTTTTCCTTTCCCTCCCCTTTTTTTTAAACTTTTAATTTGCTGAAGCTATACCCAAATTCAGGAAATCACTTTCCTTGGAAAAGGTAAAAAAATCCAGCTGGTTTTGCTTGTAGTGTTTGAAGCTAGTTGAATCATCCACAGACTAAATGATGAGAGTGACTCTATTTCCTCCATTACGTTGTCAAAGACATTGTAGATGGTTTTGGTGACATACGTAATATCCTGTACTACTGAAATGGATATACAGTGATGTACTCCTAAAGACCCTAATTCTAACATTATCCCATTTTGCTACATGCACTTTTTTCCCCTACATTTGCACTCTCATTTTCTATAGTCAAGAACAATAAGTCAAACTATTTTTCCCAAGTTCAGACAGTGGTTTTTATCATCCACTCTCTCTTACAGCTATGAAATGCCTATGAGTAAGTGCTAAATGTTCAGCATTTCAGAAGGAAAATATTTTCATTGAGGCAGATGCTTCTCAGATTCTTCAGGAGCCTAAAATATTTCCTGAAAGTGTTGCTACTCCCCACGGGGTAAGTAAAGACTTTACAAAATCAAGTATTTCTTTGAAATGGATATTACTACCAGTATTATTTTCTGTGCAACACAGTAAAATAAAATTACCTTTTATATGAAATGAGTAATTAGTGTAAAGAAGACATTTATTCCTTCAAACTGAATGTTCTGTTACAATCATAAAAATGGCTCTGATGTTCATTTGCTTGTTTATGTGAAGATCTGATTAATTGTTTTCATCACATAAACCTTCCTACTATGGCTTTGATATTTACTAATGATTTGTGATTTTTAATTTCATAAGTGTCTGAGGAAGTACAAGAATATGAGACTCTATCAGTAATATTTGGAAAATTTCATTAAAATGAAACTTATTAACTAATTATTCAGCATTAATCATACATCACGTTCTTGTGGCATGTGATTGATCTTGGTATGGGTACCTGGTACTTATGAGTTGCAACCCATTGAAACAATGTGTCTTTCCTACAATGATATAATATTTAATTACCTGAAAAAAAAAGTATTTTTTACAGAATTAAATATAAGTGACATAGAACATTACAAAAAGAAATAAATGCAAGCTCAAATTTTGAGGTGGAGGACCAAAACACATTATTATGTAAAAAGAAAAAGGCTTAGAATATAAAAGCAATAAGGAAATAGTATAATAAGTTTTGTCACTGTTCACTGTGGTAGTTTTACTGAAGCTGTTGCCTGCAATATTAGCTAGTGATCCTCTGTCAGACACTGCATTAGTTACCTTTTTCAACCCCTCAAACATTCTTGTAGTAAACACATTAAAATATCAGAAACAACTCTCTTACAAACTGAAATGTTTATTTTACTGTCATCACTGTAATTCAGTCACTATTTTCAGAGTTCTCCTTTCTTTTTAGACATCTTAGTTTAATCGAGAAAGGTTTCAGACCCATAAAGTCAACAGCCTTGAATTGTGAATGAAAACTACGTTTGTATCTACTGGCATTACATCGCTGAATATTATGATTCTGTTATATTAGAGATCAACAATTAACAGCTTATACAGAGGCTTGAGTGCAAGCTTCTGGTTTACCCTCAAAAACCTGTAGATGTTTTCCTCCTTTCTCTTCTTCCTCCCTCCCCTCCCCCCTCCCTTTTCTTCCCTTTTTAATTTGTATTTTGTCAAAGTTACTAGTAAAAGATGCTGAATTCTAACAGCAAAGGAGGAATTTTATGCCTGGACTGCTCTAGGGCCAGTGTAGATGCATTAATTACATTAATTGTAAGTTGAAAATCCTAGTCCTTAGTCGTCTGGGGCCTTATCCAAGGCTCACTGACGTCAATGGGAACATTTCCACTGCCTCCATTTTGGCTCAGGTCCTAAATTTCTGTGGCAAAATACAATGCTGTGAACTAAGCTGTCACAAAATATAAAAATGTACTGCAACTCTTCGAATCTCAAAATAGCAGAGTGTGTACAGAATTCACAGTAAGAATTGTATTGCTATTGTTCTGAGATGCTTAAGCAGAGAGAATACTGCTGCTTTTACCTCCAAATTACTGTTTCTCTCCTATAGAATAAAAATAACCTATCTCAGTCACGTATGTGCTGTATAAGGAGAACAAATTCACTTTAAAACTGTTCCATGATGCAGCTTCTTAGGCAATTCTAATGAGATTAGGAACATTGAAAGGGTGATGAAATAACTCTTGTGCTCCTCAATAGTAAATTCAGTAGAAGAATTAACACAAATACTTCTCTGCTCAGTTGCCATAGAACCATTTCACAAAAGTGAAGTGCAATTTTTCCCTCGCCGTTTCTGAGTAAAATGATTCATGCAGTCAGAGAATTTAAGGATAACATGGATTATTAGTAGTGTAGTTTCCTGAGTACTATACTGTTCTATATAGAAATTCCTGCTTATTGCCTTTTTTATTCATTGGAACTTTTTAATGACTCATCTGGATCTGAGCTTAAAGTAACAAGGCTCCTTGCACTGATACTTGCAATCTAATGTAGCTTGCCTGTTGCATCAGCAACCATTAATTAACAGTAATTGTTCTGTATTAGAAGATATGACAGGAATGCACTGAAAAGGTCATAAAAGATAATTGCATCTCAGATAATATATATAATGATAGCTTGTTAATGTTTTAACATGAAGCTTACAAAAATGTAACCTGTTCAGCTCACTCTGACTACACTTGTACATTGTACATAGCTGGATTTCAGGAAAGACAGAATATTCATTTGGAAATGAAGAATCTCATGATGAAAAAGTTTTGATGAGACATTTTTGTCTGACATTATGATAGCTTTGAAAGACATGTACCAAAATTGGATCTGTCGGGGTTTGTCACATTTCTTTCCATTTTGGAATTGCAGCCTTTTGGAGTCAGTGAGTAAAACATGATACTTATTATAGTTAAGAAACTTGCTATCCTCTGGGCTGGTAAAGAATGATTTTAAAAAATTTCAGCATTGTTTTATCCACAGGAATGTTATTTAACATAATTTAGCAAATTGGGAAGAATAGTACCAAAAATGGTCAATGTTGCACGAGGTATTTGGGGGAAAAACCAAGACTGGGCTCTCAAATTTATGCATGATTTGGGAATCTGGCATTAGGCTCACTTTTTTTTTACAAATGGAGACAAATGGAGTTCAAGAGCTAAACACTGCACATGATGACTTGGCATCATATTATGCACAAGCTGTGACTCATGAGGTACTATATGAACCATTTTTAATTAAAGTTAATTATTCTTCCCTCACAGTGTATGAAACTTCACGGTTTCAGAGCATGATTCACTCACTTTCTCGATTATGGTAAACCAAAAATGCAAGGTTTCATAAAAAAGGTCAATAATAGCAAATAAGGACACACAGTTCCCCTGAGAAAAGGTGAAAGAACTCCCGAGATATTTTCTGTGGATATTTCTTTTTTCTTTTTATTTTTGCCATTTTAGGGAGTGGGTTTTTTGCAAGATTGTTCATTCACAGGCTGTGCAAGCTATATATAGCAGTTTTACTGCTGTGATAACACCTCAGCAAACACTTTTTTCTTTGCCCCTCTAAGCCTGTCTGGCCAATTTTAGACTACAAATAACAGTTTGTCTCCCATGCACTCTCGTCTCAAAAGTGCAAACTCCTCTTTTTCTGCAGAATTTCCCTGAGAACAAGGCATCAGTACATTTGAAACAGGGATACAGTGTCCCAGAGAGGGATGCCATGGATAAAGTAGAAAAGGGTTATGAATATGAACCTTTGTTTCCATTCAATACTTCAATATTTCGTGTATCTAGTTGCTAATGGGAACAATGTAAGTGCAGATTCATGGTTTTCAGCCATGGTCCAGGAACACTTAAGCATCTGTGGATTTAGAGTAGATCCTCAGAAGTCGGTTTTCAGGAATATGTGTCATTGTGTTTTCATTCTGTGAGTAAGAATGTGTAAGGGTCTGATCTGGTGCAATAAAAAAAGCAAAAATCAAATCTGATGCAAAAGTGCTTCCTTACGTAAGGATGTTGATCATTTTGTCAAACAAACAAATACCCCTTAGAAAACAACTAAAAATAAGAATAACAGCTTACAGGGCAGGAATTTGTTTGGATCAATTAAATCAGAAGACTATATGATTATCTGTTTTGGTTGGGTTTTTTCCACTTGTTCTCAAAGTATGTGAAAAAACCTAAGCTCTAAAACTAAGTGTTTTCAAGTTGAAATGGAAAAGTGCTTTTTAAATGGTGGCCTAATGTTACTGAAAACTCATAGGCATTAAAGGTGTCCTTTTCCCCTGGAAGAAGATAAACTTGAATTCATGCTGAATTCACTCTGTTTCTAACCAGCACAAGTGTATTGGCTTCTGGTTTTTTAATCCTGATTTAGGTGGTTATATCCAAGATTATGGTCATACCCTTAACAAATAGAGGTAAATCTAAAGCTTTAATTTGACAAATAAACACTAAAAATTCAAAGCACAGATGTAACAGTTATAGATTCTGTAGATGTGGAGTAATGGTCTGAAAAATCTATAGACAATCAAATATGACAAGCCTCAAATTTTAGAGTAAAATATGCAGCATTGAAGATACACTATATTGATTTGCATTTGCAGGCTGTGTAAATCCAACTACAGGAAAATCACTGCTGATTGTTTAAAGGCTTTTTGTTTTCAAGCTAGCTGCTAGCATACAAAATCAACTCTTGATTGCTCCTCTTGATTTTCCACTTGTACTTAATCTTTCAATGAACAGCAGTATACATGCAAAGTAATGTGGGGAAAGCACTTCAGTGATTTATCCTGTGTTCTGAAATGTGAGATTAAAAAACAGTTACAGAAAACATTAGCCTGTTTTGTGGGATGACACAGTGATTTTAAAATCACAAGTCTTTTGGAGAAGATAGCAATATGTCAGTGAGGCTTTTATTCCCAAAGAGCTAAATGTAAGAATATTATTCTCACTATAATGAGTTTTTGTCTTTATATGAAGTCAATTTATAAACAGTAATATAAGTCTTTGCTAAAAATTCTTCAAGGGTAAGATAGAAGAACCTTGAACATTTGTTTTATGATGTAGGTTGAACTGATGGAATAAAACTCAGGTGGCTTGATTTTATAATGTGAGATTCTGAACTGGCAGCATTGGAAATGTCTAATAGTCTGACTGAGTATCAAAGTCAATGCATTGGAGAGGGTCTTTTGCATTTGCCTTCAAAAACAATAGCACAGATAGAATGGCATTTTGGATATGTGATTGGAATGTCATTTTGAGCATGCCACACAGGACCCCTCTTTGGTTTTTAAACAAATTTAATTTTAAACAAATTTCTTCCATCTTGTAAGTTTTCTTTTAAAATATATCCTGAAGTCTTTCAAAATTGAATTATTGGTTAAGGTCTGAAAGGATGATGTTTTAAGAAACCTCTTTTACCTGATTGAAAACTGTTAGGAAAGCTCAGGTTTCTGTAAAACAAAGTAATTCTCATATAGGAACGTTTTCCTAGTGAAATCTGAGGTTCACCAGGGGATAGGAGATTAATGTGAGCTGAAGATAACTAGATAGATTTTAGAGAGGACTTCAAGAGTTAGTGTGAGAAGGAAAAAAAATACCGCATTTTTACAAGCAGAAGGTAAACCTGATTCAAGAATAAATATAAAATACTCTTCTGGTGCAAATCAAATGTTTCATATATTAAATGCTGGAGGATAGACCGTGATGGAAGTGAAAGGCTCAGTATGTCTTGAGTCATCCAGGCTCCTGTCCAGAGCTTGAAGTGATGAAATGTGGCCACAGCTGAACTTTGGCACAGGAGCTTGTTTGTCACTATCCATGGTGCTGTTGGACAGCGCCTGAACATGTTGTCAACCCAGAGGATGGTAATCATCACTGCTAAGAACAGTCATTCTTATTTTCATTAATATGTTATGACTACAATCTTCAAATAAATTATATATTCCCATCACAATATGTCATTCCCTTCCTTTTAAATCTTTTTGTGTCAAACATACTGCCAGACACAGGTTTGATTTCTGTATATTCGAAACACCGATTCTTTATGAAAATGTCTGAGTTTTCAACTCAAATGTTTTTAAAGGTAGCTATTAAACACAAATTTATGAATCTAATTAAACATCTTTTTAGACATTTAATGTCTGTAATTTCCTTTAGAGAACATATTTCATCTCTCCTGAACAAGGAGAAGGTGAAAAGAGGTGGAACCATGGGTGTTTGGAAGGGAGTTAAGTAAATAGAGACTGAAAAGAGGGAGGTACACACAGGAGAAAGCATAAAGATGAGGGGGAAAAGGAGACAGCAGCTAAAATCAAGAGATGGCAACCTAGTAATGAAATGCTAGAAGATAAAGAAAACAAGAGTGAACTCTGCCTAAGTACCAGATTCTGCTAGTTTTATTTCTTTCTATTTTATTTTTTCAGTAATCTCAATATCTCCATCTCAATATCTCTTCACTCCTATCACCTGTCAGCACTGCCTCTCTGTGCCATGTTTTACTTGATACTTCTGTCCTTTTTAATTTTCTTCCTAGTCCTTTCTCCCATCTGTTTCCCTAAGACAGGTTAACTCTTTGTCAGAACGTCTTGCTACGTGACAAAGGTGGAGACATATGCAAACAGCAGTTTTTCATTGAGTGTGGCATATTGGTTATTATACACCAGTCACCATGCTCACATTGATGAAACAGATGAGAGATCATGTTCAGAAAACCCCAAACTGAAATGGATGTCATGTCCTGAGAACCTGGTATATAATGCTCTTGGGAATGATTTCTTGCTGCCCATCTGTTTTGTTTCCTCATGGCAGTTACAGTAAGTTTCTTTTGAATATCTGAGTTCCTTCTAACACTCTGAGAAAGAGACCAAACATTTTAGCTCAGGGACTTTCCCAAATTCAATCAGATTATGAAACTTCAGTACAAGCTGGTTTTTCTAGCCTACAGACAAGTTCAGCTGTTTATGACTGTTGGAGATTACTCATGTGTACATTTTTCTTTCTAAAATCTATCATTATTTCACTTTGAAATCTTGAAATATATCATAGTGATTTGATGGCTGAAAGCCAGTTTTATACCCTTTGTGATCCTCACTGTCTTGTGTTAATGAGCACCATCAATAACAGCTTATTTCTTTTTCCCACTAGTCGAATTTTATGGCTTATGTCTTTTAGATGCAAATCTTGATGGCATTATGTTCTCTTTTAGGTTTTTAGAAGCAAGCAATTCAGCATGTGAAACATTTAGAGGCTTAAGTTTAGATACATGACACATTTGTAAGATCTACTTTTCCTTTGAAACTGCTCAATTTTTATTAGATTTCATGAAGCACTTGAAGCCATTTGAGCCCTACATAACACAGCTGGGTAGTGCCTATAAAATCACAAGATAAATGGAACTGGTTCCAAATATTTCAAAATACATTCTGATATAAAATTGATCTCTCTAAAATTAAATTATTAAAATCTTGTAACCTTTCAAATGTCTACAAGGACATATAGAAAAATAGCCTGTTTGAAAATCATGTAGTATTGAAAAATACATTTCCACCATTCCTAACTGGAAACTACAGTTTAAGTCATCCTGGAGAATCACACCAGTAATAAATTTAGGGTTCTTTTGAATGTTTCTGTATATTACTGATTGGGATACTTGTAAAATGCAAGGAAATTTATAGTTTGTATTTGGTGAGAGAATATTTCAGAATTTGTGGACACTTTATGCTCCATTGGACTGTATTGCATTATATGTTGTGTAATTGTGACATGAGTCAAGTCATGAAGTGTGGCAGTAATAAAAGTTTGTAACTGTATTGTCTATTTTGTATTGCAGTGTTCAGTCTCAGAGGTTCTCATTATAGAAAGAAAAGCTCTGTTTTGCCGGTCATTTAACTTTCCAAAATTCTTAATTTTTAAAAAAGCTGCTAAACAATAGACAGGGTTTTTTTGAGGTTAGGTAGCCCAGATGGTAGCTAGTTCTGAGTTGTGGCCATTTTCCTAAGTATCAAAGTCAAGGCTTGAAGCACAAAAAGAAAGCTTGCTTGTTTGCTAAGCATTTTACAGTCTTGTGAGACATTCAAAAGACAGGCACACCTAACACATTTCACAGCATCAGGGGAAGTGGAAAATGTGATGAAAAAAATGTGTCTGAGAAAGCAAAAAGATGTTGTGGACTTCACTTCCATTCTTCACAAGAAAACATAATTTGGGAGCATTTTGTATGAATGCTAAAGAAATGCCAGATTTTCACTTACCGCTTTCTTCTCAGAACAGTTTTTTGTCTACAAGGACACAAAGTAAGCTGCAACTCAGCAAAATGGCTATATTATTAAAGACCAAGTTCTCACACCTTTTTCTTTCCCAAGATTATTTGTTGATTTAGTCGAAATAACTACTTTTTTTTTCACTTTCAAGAATTCAACGCACACAGAGATTATCTGTCACTCACTTACCAAGTGTTTCCAGAGGACACAACTGCAGTGCTGTTTTGATTGTGTCTCTGACAATGAGAAGGATAGGTTAAGAGGTGACAAGCAAAACTGTGAAGAACGTCAAAAATGATAAAAGCATAAATATAAATGCTGTTTGAATCTGGACAAAGTAGCCTGCAGTGAGATTGAAATCATCAGATTCCTAGTTATCTCTTGCCTGATGAAGCTGTCCTTGCCAACACGTGTAAAGGTGCTTGCATGCCAGCCAGGCATTTCAGTGTAGAGAGGAATATCACAGCAAAAGTGAATTTGACCAGCCCACATCTGGGTACCATCAGATAAGATAAGAAGAAAATATGGGAAGAAAAGGGAGAGAGGAAACTGCTGGAAAAAAAAAGAAAATGGACTAGAAATCTGGGTTGTAATTCATGGCTATTCTAAAGGAACATTAGTTTTAATAATAACTGTCAGAAGGCTTTTGTGTACCTATGTAGTTTAAATCTGAAATTATAACTGAAGCTGAAGAAAAACTGAATGTGGCTTGAGTGCATGTTTCAAGAGGAATGTTTTTTTCAGCTGCTATTGCAGTTAAGGTGCTACCCAATTTGACCCACCTTAGCACTACCTCCTTCACATGGAATACATGGATTTTTTATATCCTCAGATACTTGATAGTTCTTCTGCGAGGAAAGGAAAAAAAAAAAAAAGGGAAGAAAATACATTTTCGAGTGAAACTTCTTCACACCAAAAGCACCAGTAGTTTTACATTTAATTCAGTGCAGCCAGATGTGAATTGATCCTTTTTCTCGGTGCAAAGAGAAACAAAACTAGGGTTTGAACATAAAAGAAGTTTAATGTAAAATTTGCAAGTGTCATTATCCCATTTTTATATTTCTTTCCATGGGAATTGGTAGTTGCTGACCACTAAAAATTGTTGTGACTTTACATGATCTGATTGTATTACTGAAGACTCTTTGCCTTCTTTCCAGTGTATTATCCTGTTTTATCCAGAGTGAAGTTGTGCTCTGCAGTGCTCTAACACTGGCTCCCGTAACAGCACATGGGCAGATACATAATTTCTGTCAGTCCTACCTTCCATTTCAATCATAATTTAACATAATTAAGAAAGTTCTGCTTTAAATGTGAATTGCTTCATGTTCAGAATCAAAGGATCAGACAATTTTTATTATTCCTCAGATATCAAGTGTTAGTGCACTTCCTGCAAAGTGCCTTTTCAATTGAATGATCAACAACTTTTATTATTTATTGCTTTATATTTGCATATGTGTCTTGGTTTTAGCATTTCTGGGAAGCAAAGAGATTTTCATATATGTTTTAAGGTGCAAGAGACATCTGAATTCTAGAGAGAAAGTATGCTTAATCATTTATTCGATTTACCATATTCATACTACAGACCCAGATGTCTGTGTATGACAAGAAAAATGTATTTCTTCTTGGCAATAAAACACAATAGATTAATTTGGATACTTCATGGCATTTTTCTTAATCTTAAAAAAATACAGTCTTTTTTTCTAGCTGAGCAGATGTCCTGTGCATGTAGGATGAAACAAACAAGACAAATATATTTTGTCTTGTTTAACTTAATAATTGTTTCTTCTGTGGAGATTAAGTTTGATTCATGCTCAAAATCAAAGGTGACCTAACCATCCTTCATGTATTTTCTTGAACACACCACAAAATCGTTACATCTTCAGTTTCTAGTAAAGCAGAATTTTGCAAACATAACTAGATATAAGTGAACAACTGAAGACCTGTAAAATTATTTCAGTCAGGAGCTAATTTCAGCCTTTTGCTACCAAAGTAACAATGTTGGGAGGGGAAAAGTACTTATGAAATACTAATAATATATTTATATATAAATAATATGCTTTTATTGTCTTCCATTCCCTTGTTAGGAAGCACGGTCATCAGAATGTTATCAAACTGATGATGCTTCATTAACAAAATGAAATTGTAGGAAAAGCTTCAAACACTATCTCTGCCTTATCTTCCCACTGTGAAAGGGCTCAGAAGTTGGCTAATTTCCAAGAGACACTTAAGCAAAGTGTACATTAGTAAGCAATTACTGAGCAAGTAACTTCTCCTGGACTGTGCTGCTTTGAGTGGGAGAAGTACCCTTGTTACAGCAGGAGACAGAAAAGGTCTGTAATGCAGAACTCTGAAAAATCTGTCCGTGGCATCATATTCATGGCAAACTTTACAATGCACGGGTAAATGATCAACCTAATTACATTTCTTATATCCATCATAGAAGTCTCATTATTTCCTTCTCTTGCCCCATCTGTCTCTGCCCATCTGTTTTCTCTTATGGTTGGCCTGTAAGCTTTTTGTGGCAGGGGTTGTTTTTATATCTGTGTACAATATGTAAGGGGATCCTGCTTTACAACTCGGAACTATAAGCAAAGTGATACAATAAATATTTCATAACCAAACTTGCATATGTAAGAAACTGAGCTATCAGTAAACTGTGAGCACTTGAAGACCTGAAAATGTCAGATTTCAAGCAGATCAAGGGATCCTCTTTAGCATATAGATAACTTCTGATTCTGTTTAACCTGTCTTCATAACCTATGTATTTTTTCTTATGTCAGAAGGGCACAGTTCAGCACACAATTGTTCTATCTGCAAGCCTATCAGAATCAAGACTCTCACAGAACTGTAGCATTATTGTCATCAAGCATTGCTTCAGAAAACATGGAATGCACAGAAAGCATGGAATGCTCCGTTGGGATTTCTGCCTAGTCTCCTGGCCTTGTCTGTTTGCAGCATCCTGGGTAGGGTGTATTTCCAGTGACACGCAGCCTGCTTTGGGTTTTTTTGTAGAGATGTGTAGATTCTACTCCCTGTCTCAGCAGGTCAGGATTCTGCCTTAAGTCTGGAAGAGTTTATCTCTCCTAATTTGAGATTATTGATGTTTCACTGTGACACAAAAGTCTTAGAACAGTCCAAGCAACAATCCCCTATTTTCCCCTAGAATATTCTTATTTAAAGAAATAGTGATGTGGAATTCTTAGAGCAGCGCAGATATTGTAAATAAAATACCTGTGGAATAGAATTATGAAAAATGCTAAAAATACCAAGGTGCAACTGTTTTGATGAAGACAACAGAATGTAAGGCTATTTTTTACATATGTATCTATTTTTCATAATTAAATTATTGCTGTAATAAGTGTAAATTGGGTCTTTAGGATTAAGCTATGCTCTCTTCTACCTCATCCTTTGTTGATTTTTTTAATGCATGTGATTTCATAAAGTCAAAAAATTTATTTAGGTGACACATAAAATTCTTGATTTTAGGATTTGCATCATCTGTTCCACCTGCCTCTGTATGTATGCTTTTTTGTAAGTACTATAGCAACACTCCTCACTTGTCTGGTTAGAAACTCACATTTCCCCTTACATGCGTTTCACACAAATTTCTTTAAAATTTCAGTAATATAAAAGGTGTCAGAGGAAAAGTTTAGGAGTTCATAACAGAAGCAACAGTTCAAATTGTGAGTTTATAACAGAAGCAAACTTGTAGATATCTTTAAAACCTGACTAATAATAAAAAAAAACCAGATCGTGGAACAGTAAACAAGAAACCTTAGTCCACAGCAAAGTATTTTTGCTTAGTTTACCCTTTGGTGCAAGGTATTTATAACAAGACAAATTGCCTCACTTTTCCTTAAAATGTCTGTAGGAACTCTTTCCATGTCTTTTTCAATAATCAAAATATGTTGCATGCCTAAGCCCCTGCTCTCTAATGCTATTGACATTTAGTGACTACTAATGGCAATTCTCCTGTTGTAGCAATTGCAAATATTTTTATAACTTTGTCATTTATCTGAGAACAACAATATCTATAACTTATTATATAGCAATTCTATGAAAACTTCATGTCAGAATGTGCTTTGTTGAATCTCTGGAAAGATCCAGTATATAATTCTGATCTTAAATGTATGAGTTGTTTCTACAAGAAGCACAGGAGAGGTTTCTCTCAAGTGCTTTCTCAAGTGGAGTGATGCCTTCCATGGTGTACATTAGAGTCCTGATCCCCTGGTATTGCAATATACTGAACATGCCCTCTTGTATTTTCCTTTCCACTCTGGTTTTCCTCACAGTGAAAAGCAGCATGCACTCAGCAGTGCTTCACACCCCCTTTGCTTCAATAAGCAGTGAAGACAAGGCAACAATTCAGGCAGCAGGGATTCAGCTCACAGGGATTCCTTGACACTTAGTACATAGTGAGATGTTCTGCCATTCCCACTTCTGCCTTGGAAACCTTTAAGTGCCTTAAGTTATATAAAATTTAAAAACAACTCTAACCAAGGAAGAACTCTAGCCAGACATTGCTTTAAACATGCAACATAAAATATTGGCAGTGCCCAAAAATGTCTCCTAAAGGAGACAAGAAAACAGTTTGTTAGCATCCCTTAAAATTACAAGGAGCAATAACATAGTATAGTCGGAAAAAAAATTAAATAATTTCTAGGAAATTTTAATCTGAGAATATTTAGGGTCATAAAGGAGGATTTTAGCCATTCCCAGTTTGGTATACATGAATAAGTTAAATATGGGGAAAAGGATATGGAACAAAAGGCCATTTTTGCTGTATGTGTGGAAGGGAGAGATCATTGTGTTGAAGAGAATCTTGTTAGTAATATAAAACAGGGGAAATAGATTCACAATTTCTGACACATAAATTTCACCACTGTCCCCAAACTCATAGCAGAAAAGATATTTATTATGTATTTAAAACAAAAACATTACCTAATAACCTGAGGTATTTATTTTTCTTTTAACTCTGGTCACACTGTTTTGGGTGGGTCTTTATAGTGCATATGGGATTCTATTTCCTTGTATAATCCACCTGCTTTTCTGTAAGTATGTAGGAAGTAAATTATAAGGGACATATTTTGTGAAGAAAAAAAACAAAAACAACAACAACAAAAAACCCAAACCCCTAAACCAAACAGTAGAATAGCTGAGCTTTAATATAATTATGAAAAAAATTATACTTTATTCCATTTATATTTTATTCCATTTTCTCCCTTATATTCCCTGTAAATGCAAGACATCAACTGGTGAGCTGTACTTTTCAGAAAGAAAAATTAGTTATATTAGTTATATTCAGGCATGTGTATTTTTTACTTCAATGCTTGTAAAGAAAACTCTCAAACATAATTACAATTTTTCTTTAAGAAAGAGAGGCAGAACTAAAACCTATAATTTCCTGCAATAATTCTATGGTTTTTACTTGTTTTAATTTTAAAATGGGAAATTGTTCCTACCATTCTCATACAGGTAAATTTTCAGCTTATAAATAGTGATATATAAGCGATTAAGGATAAAATAAGCAACTTAAAATTATTCTTTTTGCATCTCACTCTCTGGAACACTGTGATTTGTGTACCAGTGCATGCTGTCCTTGTTAATCATGATGGAGGCTAACTGGAGTGACTCAAAAGGAATCAACCCTGTAATAATTAATGCAAGATGCTGAAGACATAAACTAATTGTGAATATTTCATTTCACTTCAGTTCATGATTTGTTGATGAATAATCATGAACTATCTGGAATTAATTAGCTAATGAATATTTATTAATAATTGTTGCCTTTGTATGTTTCATGATTTCACGCTTGTTTAGACTACTTCAGAGGAAGAAAAAAGACATGAACATGTGAAGAGGAATGCTGAAGAAAGATGGATCACAAAGATTTGTGATTAGTCCCAGAATGTTATTTCAGAAGTGACAAAAGATTAGCAGTCTATCAGTTCATTTCTCTGAGGTGATTATGTGAAAAGAAACATTAAAAATAGGCCATAATAAAGCAATTTACAGCTACAGAAAAACCCAGCTTAATGCTCTGGTTGTAATGTATTTGTACCTTTACAAATTTTAATTGGATCATCTATCATCAAAACTTTATTGTATGTATGGCAGCAACCGTAAAATTAAAGGTAAAAGTTTCAAGGATGTGAAACCGAATTTCTAGAAGACAAACTACTTTTGATGTAAGGTATATATCTACGTGTCATTTTGTTGCTTATCACATTGTCATTCATATCAGGGAAATACTATTTGTTTGAAGTTATACTAAATAATTCACATCTTTTCATGTCAGGTACTTGTAAATAATTTTAAACGTGTTTTTAAAAAATACTTCAATTTTTTTTCCGTTGCATAAATGTTTTCTTTAATTACATAGGAATATGTAAATCCCTTTAACAGCAGTTAAGGGCACAAAATCTGTTTACATTTCATAGGTTATCTGGCTGCACATCCTCTAAGAAAATGGAAACAAAGCCTAATCCCCCAACAATTGAAAGAATTGTTTTATGGCCTCACGAAATGGTTATTCAGGAGATGAAACATTAAATCACTCTGATGAAAGCTTAAATTAACTTCAAAAAAAGTATTTTTCACATGAAGCCATGAGAAATTAAGTTTGATACCTCAGGATCTGCAAAAAGCTGTATATTTTGTTCCTAAGCCACTGGCCTCTTTCTTTCAGATGGATAGGCTAGCAGGATTAATGAAGAGCTTAATGATCCCTTGCTGTGATGAAGAGTCCAGGAAGTATCTGCTGTAAAAGGAGGGGTTCTGGTACCAGCTGAGGAGTATTTGTGGAGCAGTCATGGAGTATTTTTGCAGGGCAGGCAGTTGGCTTAGGAAGGTCATAAGGAAAACAGTGGTTGCTAGTGTCTAATTCAGATTTTGGTCTTCTTTGCAGAGAGAGGAGGTGTTTGGATTGATTCAGATTGCTTCTAAAGGCAAGCAGTGGCAAGGATGCCAGGAGTTAAGGCATCTTAGATTTCTGTATAACCCAGAGTTATCTGTAGTTTCCTGGCTCTCTGGAGCAGAAGAATTATTCAAAGCAGGATGCCAGTGGTGGCCTAGGGCCTGCTGTGTCTCCTTCAGATACTGATATTCCCAGATGTTCCTTAAACCAGGGTACAGCCTCCTACCTGTGGAATTATGGACTTATACATATCTGATGCTTTTGGATGTGACCAACAGCTGCAGATCTCAAGAAGATATATGGTGCATCATTTACAAAGATCAGGTACTGTTGCTGTATTTTAACCATGATAAATAAAAAGGCCCACTGTCATGAACTGAGCAGTGCAGAAGTGTTGTGGTTACCAACTCCATACCAGAGTTGGAAGAGCTTTTTCACAGTTTACCACTGTCTAAATTGGCAAATTTTGGGGGGTGTGGGGATCAAGTGGTTATTTCTTCCTTTAAAACACAGAGAAAAAGAAAAAAAATATAACCCATTTAATTTAAACTTCAGTATGTAAAAATCCATAATGTTGCACTAAAAATAGTTGAAACTAAATTCCTAGTTATATTTCTTTAATAAATACTTCAATATACTTTGTATATGTTGAGCATTTATTAACTCATCTTTTGCTGATATCTTAAGTTAGTTTCAAAGCTGTCTTGTAGACAGTTGTAGTTTAAAGACTTACATATATATATTATAACCCTTAAAACATTACTTTAGGGTTAGGTTTCTTATAGATAAAATTAGTTCTTTAGCTAAAAATCATAGAGATAAAGAAAAATTGAGACAAATTTTGAGCTTAGAAAATGAGGGCAATAGAATCTGTGGGTGAAGGACCATCCAGTCATATGACACGTTAAATATCACTTTATGTAATTTAGTCCAGCTCAAGGTTAAGAGTCTCTGTTCCTGGGCCAGAATTTAAAGGGCTTGAATGCTTGAGGTTGTAGTTAGAGGCTTAGCAGTGCTTCTGAATCCTAGTAGACTCTTTGCAGTTATCTGTAAAAAACTCTGTCAGGTAGAATAAACTGCACCAGTGTTTGCATTGTTTAGCCAAACCCCTGAGGAAAACCCCTTTGAAGAGAAGATGGCTACTGGAGGACTGAAAGAAGGCTTAGGAGCAGAGCTTCAAAGGAGCTTTTCTTTTCCACTGTAACAGTAATTTTGAAGTAATTAAGTTATGTACTAGCAGAAAAGTAGGCATCTGCTGTGAAAATTGCTTATTGCCCTGTTTGTATGTGCCTTTTTTCTATCCTTGGCACCTTTCTTATACCTTTTCTTTGTCAAATATGTTTATTTCTCTTATCCTGAGGTTGCAAACTCTGTGTCACAGAATGGTCTCTTTATAGTTGTATGCTGCAAATTTAATATGATTTGAATCATACTCTGGAGGTCAGTTCAAACACATTTCAGATAAAAACTGTCTAAAGTTGTTTTGTCCTCTTCCTAAAACTCAGCTTTCTGGAAGATTGATTTCAATGTAGTTATTCTTGAGGGCATTTGTCACAGAAGAATTTGCTTTTCTTCATTAGTACCTTCTGGTAAATGGTGCATGTGCAATTGATCAGTCACCTGTCATGACTTTCCATTGTGGTTTCCACTTTTTTGTGTTTGGTTCATTTTGTTTTGGTTTTTCGTTTGGGTGTTTTTTGGGGTTTTTTTGGGGCGGGGGGCTGGGGGGGGGGTTTTGTTTTTTCTAATCAGGGAATTGGTGTGAGCTGAGACCAAGTGGGTGGAGGTCTCAGGTGAAATGGGGGCAGCTGAAGCCTTGTTGGTGCACTCAAGACCTTGGCACAAGGTTCAAATAAATATCTATGATAGCAATTGCAGCAACATTGAAGTGCTGCAGGTATCCCACCATAGTCACTTACTGGTCAAGGTTTCCATGTTATTTTTGGTCTGTAGTGTAGGCCATAGCTCGTCCACTGGTGAGAGGCTACAGAGGGAAAACTCACTGTCATGTGCTAAGCAATGTCTTTACTGGGGTAGTTACAGCAGCCTGTTGGGCACACAAATGTCGTTTGTACATTTGGCTCAATATGTATAAATAAGTATTTTAGCCCAGGTGTCTATGATCTCCAGGTGGCAAACAGGAAAAAAATATAGGAGGAAAAAAAAAAAAAAAAAGTAGCTTTGGGTTGAAGAAACTCCCAGATATGGCTTCAATATAAGTGTTTTTAATGAGATAAGCATGAAAAATGAAAGAATACAGGGAGTGTATGTGAGGAATATAGCTTGTGTATCACAAATACAGTTATCACAAACAGAACAATATTCTCTCTGGGTATTTTGCGTGTTTAAATTATTTAGGGCTGTCAAAAGGCACAAGTCTGTGTTTCTAGTGCAAAAAATAGCATTCTAGTAATTTTCTCCTGACTTGACACCACCACTCTCATGCCCCCAAGAGTCAATAATAGTGTCCAGCAGAGAAGGAATATTACTTCTGTCAGAGGCTCAGACTTGTCTTTATCTCCTTTAGATAAATTAATAGCCTTTTTCATCTTTCTTTCTGTAACTTCAGAGTGCAATTGGAATTCAACACAAATTTACTGTGAGGGTGCTGCTGATTGTTACAGGTTTCTCATAGCCTGAGGGGAAGGATATGGGAAAGACACTGTTTTGCTCAAATTAAGACCTTATCCCTGTCACCTTGTTTGTAGCAGCTGAACTTTCTTGTGAAATAGGGAAGTGTATGCTTCTGTTAGTTTAAACTGGTGCATATGTCTGCCTGCTTTTTAAAAGGAATTTCATGCTGAGAATACATGCTGAAAATGCTCATAAAATTCAATTGCTTCCTGGGCAGGGTGAAGATGTTAAATTTAACTTACTTGAAAATTTCAAGACTTTGGCACTCCAAAATATTAGGCAGCAGAGATAATGTAACATTAATTACTGTTAGGACAGCTAATATTTTGTATTGTGTGTCTTCTTAATATATCCGTATAACTTCCACTTAACAATACTTCTTGTGAAATTTATGGATAGCTCCTCAGGGTGAGACCTACAGAATGTTTCTAAGCTACCAGTGATCTTCAACATTGTGCACATATGTAATTAGAAATACATAATGTTGATTGTTGACTTTTTTCTAAAAGTCTCTTCCTCTGAGAAAACGTCTTTTGTAATGCTTAGCAGCCCAAGTTGTGACTGTTAGGGTGGAAGGCAGATTTTGATGCAAGACTAATGAAATCAAATGAATCCTATTGAAACACACTAGGAGTTAGTTAATTTTGTAATCTAACAGTTTAAGACTCTGTTAGGGGTCACCAAGATTCTTAACAATACACTAGAATTCTAAGGTTGTGAATTTAAAATCTACTGGAGTTATATAAAATGCTTTAAAAATAAAGTCTTAAACATAGAGATCACCATTTTCTGCAGGGATTTCTCAAAGGAGATTAAAGATTGAGTCTATTTTACTCCTTGGACACTTGATCACCTGCTGGTAACTAAAACTTCACTTACTTTGTAAAGGTTTAGAGAAATGCTTGATTTTAAGTGTGGTTCAGGTTTGGCTTTTCTTCGATAGGGGTTTATGAGTGTTTTTCCATTACTGGCAACTCCTTTTCTCTTAGGTACCCAAGGAAATTGGCTAAAAGCAAAATAAGCAGAGTATGACAAAGGGAGAGATTATGAGCTATAGGGCAAAGCAATTCGTATTTTTCTCTGTTTAAGGACTGTAAATTATTAAATGTTTGGGGGGCTTTAATGCACCAAATACTAGAAACACTGAATTTTTAAAGTATGTCAGTAGAAATGCTGATAACACAAAAGATTCTCTTTGTTTTGCTGGGTATATATGATAAAGAAATGCAAAAAATCAAAGTATATAATTGAAGTTTAGCAGGGAGCAGAAGTTGTTAAAGAAACATAAAAGTGATATTTTACAAAAAACAGTGACTTTCCTACTAGTTTTGTCATAGGCTGTCATTATTCTCTCGCCAGCTATGCACAGTCTACAGACATAATTAATAAACATGAAGATATCATACCAGAAAGGCTTCACTGACGCTTTAAAAGAAGTTGCATGGGTCATACATGCACAGTAAAAAAGAGAATTTTTAAATTTTGTTCACTTCAATGAATATTTAAACAAATGGGATGTTAGAGTTTTATGGGGGGGGTTGGTTTTTGGTGGGTTTTTGGTGTGTTTTTGGATTTTTTTCGCCCTCAGGTTCTCCTCTATGAGGAAATAGGTCATAACGAAAGCAGAGTCAGTATTGGACTTGTTGGGAAAGAGTGATAGATGTGGCCACAAAGCCTTGAAAGAAACCTGAGAATTATTTTATTATTTTTAAATGGGAGTAGCACCTCAGGAACAAGTTGTTTACTAAGAGGATTGATGTTCAGGTACACTATCTTGATCCTAGAAATCTTCTTTTCCAGATCATTTTGTCCCTATAAAATGCTGCAGGTGAGTGCAAATAGGCTGCCAATAAGAATTTATGATCCTTTGTCTGGTAAAACTGCTATAAACATAATTTCCTAAAACGCCAACCTCTGTTTTCACGCAAGTACAGCAAAATACTTTTAGCAGAAGTTCTAACAAATTTTGTGCCCTTTCCCAGCCCTTACTGAGAAATACTTGTTTCTAAAAGGAGTAAATTTGCAAGGGTTTGATGTTTCTGATTTTTGCTATGGAAAAGTAATTATGGGGGGTTTTTTTCCTTATGACTCTATTTTGAGGTTAACATAAAGTCATATTTGAGTTGGAAAATGGGGTCAACTTGTCACAAGCAAATCTGGTTTCTTAATTTTTGCTGCCAAAATCTTTCACTAGAAAAGTTTCAGTTTGTTTTCTAAAATTATCTTCATACCACCTCCTCAAACTCCTACTCCCTAACCCTCACTTCTGGAGTGTAATGAAATTAACCACTTTAAAGAGGAAAGTGGTGGAAAGCACAGCCAAATGACAACAGTCTTGATGAAGAAAAACCATATGGTGTGCCTAGACAGTGTTTAGCTTGATGGAAGATTACACAATAAGCCCTTTGCCCTCTAGTTTTAAACTTGCTGTTTTGATGTCCGTGTAGTGTCTGCTTTCTGGAAAACATAAAGCAGAGTTTTTTATTAGTTTGTCTTTACTGGGGTTGCTAATAGAAGCTATCATTCTGCAGAACGTAAATTGCACATGAGGCTGCAGAATAATAAAATTTAATTTTTTAGATTACAAATCTCTCAGAAGAAATAGCACTGGTGTTTTCCAGCATCTGCAGTTCAAATAATGCTTCGTTTTTACTGATCCAATAGTACAACTTTAGCTTGAGGCTTGATTTCTGCTGGGTGCGCTCAGCTGATTGCGCAAAATAGGAAAAATTAACAATTTGTTGTCCTTCAATGTACGTGACCAATGACTCTCCTGAGAGGAAACATGGTGGGAAGGGAGAATTCTATGTGGCAGATCTTACTAGTGAAAGGAAGAATGAAAAATAAATACTATGTATGTTAAATTTGGTTTACTTAAATACTTGGTTTGCAAAACTGTGTGAAACATTCAAAGCACTTTGAGTGCCAGGGGGTCCATGAAGATGAATATTAAAATAGACTGTAGGCAGGCAGAGGAACCACTTTATCAATTTAAACTGGAAACGTTTTTATGCTGTTAAATAGGTCATAATCAGAGTTAATAAGAGATGAAGCAGGCATTGTTTTTGTATTCCAGAGCTTTTAAAGAGACTCTGTATGTCTAAATATGCACTAAATTACCTAAAAGGAGAAGAGGAGGCTGTCCTAATGGACTTTATTTTTCTTCTCCCTCTACCTGAAGTACCAGCAGGAGTTACACCTGAACTTCTATTCATGCCTTGGCCTATGGACTGCATGACACAGCTTGTCTCTTGACTACTATGGATGTTGGAAATTCTTTACAAAATTACATTAGAAAACAACAACAACAACAAAAAATCCATAAAAGAGATGTTTTCGTTCTTCCAATAAGAAAATGTTGCTAAGTACAAACATCTTTTCCTCAGGGTGTTTCTGAATGCTAAATAACTGCAGACTGACAGTTACTTAGAAAGTTTTGCTATATAAGCAGTATGCTCATTTAAGCTATTGTAATAAAGGGCAAATATCTTACTGTGCTGAAGCAGAATGTTGAAATAATTAATGCTGAAAACAGTCTACTTCTTCCTAGAAAGAATAGAGGATATGAAAGAATTATGATTCAACAAGTGAAAACACTCAATTCTTCTTGATAAGTACAATCACTCATAGGTTCCAGGGAGTTCATTGTACAGTTGTTACAGAGTTCAGATCAATCAGATAAACTATAACTGGGTTAAATTCAATATATACAAATATGTAAACAACATATAAAATTTTCCTTCGCTGTAAAATGTTGTATTATCAGGTAAAGATAACAAATTAATCTAATTACATCCTTGATTATTTTCACAAAATATTGCCATTAGGCTCACCAGGAAAGAGCTCCATTCCTTGGTGGTGGGCCTGGAGAATTAATTGGAAGTACCTTTTCACTGATAAGTTAGTGTGTCATCTTTAATGTTACTTTGAAAACCCTATGGGATCACAGAAGACCAAGATAAAATTCTTGGTTGTGATGTAGGAAATTAGCTTTTTTTGTGTCTTCTTATAATGGGCAATAAAAGCATGAGAAATTCTGCATTGCAGCATTTAGCAGCGGCTACCTTGGCCTTTGCTCAAACCAAAAGAAAGGCCTGTGACTTTCCCACATGTGCACACATCATGGCTAACCACAGCTGCTTTCTAATGTCAAAATATGGGGATAAGCCTTTATGAAAAAAGCTCTTGCCTCCAATGAGAATTTATATGGCAGAATCTGAGGGGAAAAAAGCCCAGCAATGGAATTGGCATGACAAAGCTCCATAGGCTCTCTTACTTGGATGGTTTAGCTGAGGTTTACTGATCTGGCTTCCCAAGTGTGTGAAGGCACAATCCAGAGGAAGCATGGTTGGATTTCAGGGGTGTGTGCCATTTGAGATGCCTTCCCAGCACCATGAACATGACCATTTTTCATCTTGCTGCTGATAGATCCTCTGGACACTTCTTGTGTGCTGAAATCTGGGGCTTTCATGTGGAAATACTCAACTTTAAAATTCACAGTAATTTGTTGCATAACTAACTGTAGTTGCTATGGAGTCCCAATGAAGGGATTGTTCCAGAAACACTGCTGACATTTCTTGCTCTTCTCAGCTGCCTGTTCTTTGGTTTAATTCAGGTTTGATTGTTTCCGTGTCCTTTGATGGAGGGAAGTGACCATTAAAAAATAATTCTCCTTGTGATGTTATCCAGCTTATTATGCAGCATGATTATAGAAAGCTCTGATCTGAAACATGAAAAAGAACTCATAAAAAGTTAAGATGTTTGGGGTAATTTTTTTTCAATGCTAACACAGGCTAAATATGTCTTCTTTTGTTGGTGATGTAACTATTGTTTAAAAAAAAATGAAAGCAACTGGAATAGGATTTTTTTGAGGAAGGAATAGTATTTACTGGGAAAAAATACTACTTAAATGTAGTAATGTATTCCTTCATCTTTGGATTTACTAACATTTCCATTTATACAGTGTGGAGAATCCTACTATTTGGGCCATGTAGGATGCATAATTTGATAAGCAGCTTCCACTGACTGTTGTAGGAATTGTGCTTTTTTGACTGCTGTGATATTTATCTTAGCCAACAGTGATGGATACTATTACATACCTTAAACATTATACTAGGCCACAACTTCTTGTGAAGTATAACCTTCAAAGACATAATTTATTCATGTGTGCACACAGCCATGTGTTCTTTAAAATTCCCTATAATTTAAAAATAATGGCAGCTAATACACTAAAGCAATAAATAATAAAATGGCAATGATTTTTTTCCTGTGATATATCTGTAAGGGAGTCTTGGCTCCCATAAAAATGAGAGCAGATTAAGATTTTTTTTCCTACTGTTTCATGACCTGCCAAAGACTCAGGGTAACTCCTTACTAAAAATTCTCCATCATAAAAATTAAATTATTTCACTTGACTGGAAATCTAGATATCAAGCCCAAACCAAAGTGCAGCCAGACAAATTCCTTCACGTTTTCTGTCTTTGATGCCTTTTGTTTCTGATGCAACCAAAATAGAATAATTTTAATATATTAAAGTTGCAAAAACAACTGATAAATGGGATTTTTTACTTACAAGAAAGGAGACAAGAGTTATATTTTTAGACTTCAGTCATGGGAGAATTAAATTCTGCAGGGTTCCTTTCCATTTAAAATTACTTGCTTCTTTGGCAATAAAGCTCACTTTTCTTTAAGAGTGGTTACAAAACTGCTCTCCCCAAGGCTTTCATCTCTTAATTCAGTTTCCAGATTTTCTCAATAGGCTCTAACCACCAACCAAAACAAATTGTTGCTCCTGCTGCAGCCAGTCCACCTTTACTGTCATTTGATTATCAATGTTTCAGTGGTAGTACTGTCTAAATATTACTCTAATTCTGTTCCCAAAAGGGGAGACTCACTCTAATGCTGCAGGGGACCATTTATTAGCCTTGTTAGTATACAAGTAATGATCTTTTCAGAGAAAGGGAGCTTTCTCTGTCCTGAAAACTTGAATTCAAATTAGTCAGTATTTGTTTTTTTAAAGCGAAGAGTAGGAATCCATGTATTAAAAAACACTAACACATTTTGATTTATCTTTCCAGTTGATCAAGAGTTTGGCTTATCTGCTCCCTAATGTTAATTGGTTAATCTGTTAACAAGTAATTAACTGTTTAATTAAACATTTTTTGTTGGTTTTGGCTATATATTTTACTCTTCATTGAAATTGTCTACCAATTTCAGGATTTATCTACCTATTTGTCAGCATGGATGTATCTGACTAAATAATCATTTCTTTGCAGTTCCCAGCCATAAGGTTCTGTTTTCCTCTGGCTTCTTTAATTTATGTTACTCCTGGAAGACAATATGTCTTTGCAGTTAATAGAGCATATATGATCCAAAGACATTATATTTTTTTGTGTGCAATTTTCCTCAGTATTTCTTACTAGTTGTCCTTAAATACCACTTGGAAATCACTTCTATGCAAACTAGGTGGCCAAGCTGGAGGTTTAGGGTTCCAGTTTAGAAATAAGTGTAAAAAAAAAAAAAAAAAAAAAAAAGCTCTTAAATGCTAAAGTGCTGTAATAACATGTTCTTAATACATTTATTACTTCTCATGTCCATTCCCATGAAAAAAAAGTAGCTTTTCCTTCCATGAACACCATCATAAAGGGTGTGTAGCAAGTCTTTATCTAGGGTTTTAGGAAGGTGGTAACTTGTCAGAAAATGTGAATTTATATCAGAAATAAGAATCTGTACATTTACAGTTTTTATGGGAATTTTCAATGGTCTCTCAAACTGCCCATGTGACTTGCTGTGACCCTGGTTTCCTTCGGCTACTGGGACACCTATGAACTGCAGTACTAGATGTTTCTGAAGAATTCAGTACAGAGAAAGATACTAGTCAAGCTGACCAGCAGGTTCTCAACTTTCCAAAACTTTTTAGATAGTAGAGAAAAGGTGTGCAGAATTTCCTCTGCAAATACTGAGTATTAAGAAACTGTTCAGGCAACTGCATGCTGAATACTTTTTAAAATATACATAAGTAATATTACTTCATTCAAGATAAGACAGTGTAAATCTTTCTCATTGAATCTGACTTTTTGTGTTGTTGCTTTATGAATTATTCTTCTTATTCATGGGTGGCTAATTTTGTTATAGTCTCACGTGAGACCATTTTCCAGGGCACTAACAAAATATAAATACTGTCAATTTTGGGGTTGAATCTTTTATCTGGATCTCTGCACTGCAGTGTTATGGTTTTGATTTGGGGCTAAGCTTATCCCAAAAGCTACCTGACTTAACTATAGCTGCTTTAGTGTTTAAAAGAAACTTAAAACTTATTCAAGATTTATTCCATAACAACCACAGAGATTTCATTTTTAAAAGTAAAAAAAAAAAAAAAAGGTTAATATATTGTCTTCAACATTAGCTTTAGGTTTAATATTAAATTTAGAGGCCAGAAGAACCCAATCTGTGAAGTGCTAGATGTTGTGTTTTCATTTATTTCAGAGAGACATCAATGATGCAAGATAACATGGGGAGGATTAATCTGTCTGTTGAGAACTATGAATATTCAGAGTGAGCCTAATGATAAGGAGAAAATAAAGCAGGTGGCTCAGTGCTTCTAATATGTTTTGGCACTGAAGCCTCAAATTAAAATGCATGAAAGAAAAGACAACTATTTTTTGGCAATTTCCATGGGGTTTTTTTGTTACTCTATCTTCAATAATTGTTTAAGCCATTAAATTTTAAATCTTGAGTGACTACTGATGCAATTAGTACATTAAAATAGCCATGACTGACAAACACCTCTGCTGTATTTTAACCAAAGTGAGCAAATTTGCATGCCAAACCACCTCAGTGTAGTCAATTGCATGCTTCAGTCAGGATTCAGTTAAGGAGGGTAATTTTGAGTCCAGAGGTGCAGGTGGGCAGGTGATTCTGCATGAAATTGGGGGCATAGAACCTAGAAAACCCAGGACCTGATTTGTTCATCTGGCTCCCTCGCTTGAAGATATCTCCAGAATGTGGAAGGAAGTAGAACTGAATTTGAGAACTGAAATATATGACTAAGCAGATTTTTCCAGAAATATTGTAGACTCTCCCTCACTGGAGATATTCAAGAACAGTCTGGATGCAATCCTGTGCCATGTGCTCTAGGATAACCCTACTTGAACAGGGAGGTTGGACCAGATGACCAATTGTGATCTCTTCCAACCTAACCTATTCTGTGATATGTAATCCATTAATTTCAGAAATCCAAAAAATGCTATTCACACAACTATTTTTACCAATCTAACTTAACACCAAGAATGTTCAGGGAACAAACTTTACAAGAAAGATAAACAGATCAAATAAAAATAATTTAGAAACCGATGGCCAAACCTTTTGGCCAAAGTGAGATGTGAGATGTGTCCAATTCACCTAATGGGCTTCCCTGATGATTTGGGCAAATTTAACAGCAGTCATTCTTACAGCTGAGCAAGGATTAAGCAGATTGAAGAGCCTGGTAGATTGTGAACTGAAATTAAGGAAATAGATTCATTGTGGAGTAATGGAGAGAGGTGTTCAAATGACAAAAATAGGTTGCTGTGTTCCTGTTACCTAAAAACAACAACAAAAAAATCCCCATTCCCCCTTGCCCCCCTCCT